>CM038702.1:53232997-53585497 GCA_021613375.1 Megaleporinus macrocephalus
AGTGGTAGAGGCAAGCAGAATTCAGTTTACACATGCAAAGCATGGAGATCACAGCCCGGTTCTAGATGTCGATAGGTTGGTGACGTGCCCATTGCCGGGCCTTTCTGAGGAGCACTCTTGTGTACTTCATGGATATGTCTTATTGTCGTGTATTGAGCAGGCATCGCTAGTCAAGCATTATAAAGAGCGGACGTTAAAAATCGGCCTTATAAATGGCGACTTGTGCGAGAGGTACCGTCACGTAGGTTTTAATGGGCCTAAAAACGTCACACACGTCAGTGATTGCTCTGGTTTGACCGGCATCAGCCGAGAAGAGGAATGGATACGTGGCGCATTGGAAATACTCCTGAACCTCAGCGTAGACGTTCTTCTTGTGAGTGGAGTGGTCAATGCCCAGCTGAAAGACCACTGCCTTAACCACAGCATTCTGGTCATTGAGCAAGTAAAGGCAAGCATTCTGAAAGACTTTGCTATGACTACAGGAGCCATTCCTATCTCGTATGTCACACAGTTCAGCGAGCAGTGTGTGGGCACTGGAGTCTGTGTGAACATGGTGAGAGAGTATCGCAGTGAAGGCAAGACGTTTGCACTGCTGAACGTCGCAGCTAGTGGCACTACTCTGGTCACGGCGGTCATCGCTAGTTCAGTCCATGCTAAGCTCCAGAGCCTGGTGGACCAGTTCTGGAGCTGTGCTTATCGAGTGCACCATGCACTTAAAGACGGAAAACTGCTCCCTGGCGCAGGAGCTGCGGAACTGCTGTGCATTCACCAGCTCTACAGACACATAGATATGTCTCAGTCTGCTATAGGGGCAGAGAGAGAGGCAGCAAGAGCAACAGCACCGTATGAGACCACCATTCTGCGACTGATGGCAGACGGCTGGATGGACTATATTTCCACTCTGATGGTGAACGCTGGTCAGGTTGTGGTCAAAGCCCAGGCATGGACATGTATAGCCCAGCATCTAAAGGACTTCGAGGGCAAGGGCTCCTTGAGAACTGAGAAGCTGGAGGCTCCTCTGGAGAAGTATTTTCACGCAACAGTAATACAAGGAGAGAGGGAGAGTGAAGTGACTGGGGTGGAAAAGAGAGAAAGAGAAGTGGTAGGAGTGTATGATAATGTGACAGTGAAGTTTGAGGCCTGGAGAAGAGCTCTGGATCTGGTGTTATTGGTCCTTCAGACAGACACAGAGATTATTATAGGAATAAGTGAGCAAGAAAGCCAGCGTAAAGATGTTGTATTCCTTTGATATATATATATATATATATATATATATATATATATATATATATATATATATATATATATATATATATATATATTTTTTTTTTTTTTTAATGCTAAATAAAGTTTCTCTCTTGGGTCTTGTTGGCCTGAATGACTATAAATAGTAACTTAAGTGGCTGTATACGTGACCTCTTATTTGCTACCTGCTGTATACATTTAGTTGCTGCACACTGTTGGTTCTAGGCGTAATTTAAGTGTGTGTGAGTGTTTAAAAAAAGAAATCATGTGAATCATGTTTTTTGACAGATGTTTAAAAATTGTTTTCAGTTGAAAAGTACCCATCATGAAATGTGTAACTGACTCTTCATCATGTTCCTTCTTTTATTATTAACTAGCGTCATATAGAAATAAAGTAAGAGAAAATAATGTGTTACTCTGAGGCAACACTGCAATAGACAGTTTATTGATATTTTTGTTTTATTAATAAGCTCATAAAGGACACAAATAATCTATAACATTGGCCTAAATGATCTTACTTAACTTTTACAGTGGCTGATTTAAACGTTCATATAAAGAAAGTTCACAGTTAAAGTGAACGTTTCAGTTTGAGTCAAATATACAACAGGTAGTCAAGTTGTTTTTAACACATCATAGCACGCAGATATATTTGACTATATTATTTTTTTAACGTTGTGCTGAAGTGATTAATTCAGGAAGCCTCATAGAAAGATTACAAACAAAAATAAAACCAATTAACAAGATTAAAAAACACACATAATGCCCTGAGCTATTTCCAGAAACAGAATACACAAATAAGTTTTGAACCTCAACTAAAGTTATTGGCCATCCAGTCTTTTATAGCCAAGAGTCAGTGGAGCAGTGACCAGGTTTCAGATATATCTGTAATCTCACAACAATCTTATGTCTACAAAAGACATAGACTGGAAAAGACCTGCAGAGTGTAAAACTGATAAGGCCTAAAATAGAACCCTTTTGGACGCTGCATGTGGTTTGGGGTGATTCTAGCTTGCCGAGTTACTATAAAAGCTCTCTACAGCTAAACACCTATTGGGCAGGGTATATTTTGGTTAAGCTTCACTTCTTAGGCTCCCCATACACTAAATAGCATGTGCTCAATCAGGGAAACTGCAAATAACAGGCTGCCAAAAATCAGCCCTCTGGTCATGAACAGTAGATGAAGTGTTACCACTTGCCACCACAGAGAGGAGCACTTGACTCTACTGGACTCAGAGCTGTAATACCATACAACACAGAGTGCAATGTACAGGATAAGAAAAATTAAAGAAGGAAAACAAAAACAGCCTAAAAAATAATTTTATAAACGGTTAAAAAATGTTTTTTTTCTCTTTTAAATTATTTTTTACAGTTTATATTTTTTTATGTTGCAAACTTGTACCATTGTCATACAAATAAGGACTTTTCTCATTGTGATTAACAAACTACAATTGAATTTGATATTACCTTATGTGTTATATTGGAGTTTATTATATTTTATTCAAATTTACAAATTAGTTTATCAACCACAGTTTTGGGGAAAAAATGGAAACACATGGCAGGTAATATATTAATTTAGAAAATAAGCTATTTCTTGATAGATACAGCGTGCTTTAAACTAGAGTTTTATTAGAATTTTTAGAACAGATTGTTAAATGATGATAAACAAATGTTACCATGAGTTGCAGAACAGAAGTTGTTTCATTTGAGATGGTAGTAAAATGCAATTAAAGAAAAAGAAATTGTATACTTTTTTGAAAGTTTACAGAAACGTCCGAAGCTCGACTCTTATTTTGAAATCGCCCTCAGCGCGCCGCCATTCACAGTCGCTGGCTTCTTCCTCTCAGCTGCTGGCCCATGTAGACAAACAGAGACGCAGACGAGCAGTCTGTGCTGTGTGGCATGTTTTCAGAGCTCGACTGATTCGGGGGTAGAAAAGGAAGACTTTCAGCTGCCGTAATGTGGATTACTCCGGAGGAGGTGCTGCTCGCTAACGCGCTGTGGGTCAGTGAGAGGGCGAACCCCTTCTTCATCCTCCAGCGGAGGAAGGGACACGGCAAAGGAGGAGGCATCACTGGTGTGTGTTTGTGTTTGTTTGTGTACGACTAAGTTGCTGATGATCTACAGAAATGAGCCATAAACCTCTTCTATATGTGCCTGGTTAACCAGTCTGATGAATGACACGGGGTGGAGGTGTCATTTCACTGGATGGTTTCCAGTGTTTACATGGCTAAACCATCATGACTAACGTTACTGTTGCCTTGCAGGTTAGCATACTTAGCTTTCTCGGCGCTTGCTGGTTTGGCTGACTTGGCACCCGTTATTAAGTTTAAACCTAAAGAAAGACCTCTTATTCGAATTCACCCGTTACACCTTAAATGGTGCAGCAATTACAGTCAGGCCCCTTAAAAAAGACGTGTCTAAAGTTAGCTTCTTATTCGAATTACCCGTTCCACCTTAAATGGTACAGTAGTTCAGACGCCTGATGTAACTGCTGCGCCTTTTTAAGGTGGAGGGGGAATTCAATAGAAGCTAATTCAAGAAAGCAAGCAGTTGAGCGTTTCCAGCAAACTGGTAGCGAGTCTGGGTTATAAGGTAACGCTTGCTAGCTGTGTGTTGACGTGGTGGACTGGCCCAGTTTAACATTTAAGCCTTCTGGCTCTCCCTGTACATGGTCAGTTGTGGTGTTTGCCGACACGACACACAGCACGACTGACTGACTGACTCCCTTCACCTCCTTCAGCTTAGCTGTGTTTTTAAAGCAGCCTCTGGACAGATGATGTCAGCAGTCAGCAGTCAGTGTAGCGCAGTGAATCATGCTCACTGACGGAGGGGCGGTAGCTCTTCTGCTTCTCTAGTACAGGTCACATTATCCCTACTTTCACAAGATCTTCAACCAGCTGCTGCAGGTTTAACGTTTGTTCCTTTTTTTGCTACAGAAAACAGTTAACAGTCGATTATCCTACAGTGCAAATAGGAAAATTATAAATAAATACATAAATAATGAATAAAATAATACACCAGATAAGACTTGTCTTAATTGAGTGTTAGTTGAACTTGATATATTAGTAAACTATTAATTTACACTGATAAGTATTAGTTGCCTAACATCTGTTATAGTTACAAAGGACTTCATTGCCCTCAACATCCATGTTTTTCAATTAAGTTAATGCAGTTTTTCTGCTTTACTCAAAGCATTTGGGTTTATTTCTGTAGTCCCAAAAGTTTAATTTGTATTTTCCATCCATATAATAAAGTATTGATAATTGGCAGTCATAAGCCAATGTGATATTGCCACACAGAATATCACAATAATATGCTGTACTGATTTGTCCCTTACCTACTAGTAGTAGGGTCCTATGGAAAGCACTTAATCATGTCTGTTGTCAATAGTTGTGAATAACAGCAGCTAGCTACTGGCGGGCATGCCCAAAATCTGGCCCAGATCTGGCTACCAAATGTGGACTAGATCAGACTGCTGTATGGGCTGATAAACAATGTTCTGGTATCTCAGTTGGGTATTCAATTCTGGATGAGGCACTGGCTTTGCTGCTGTGTTACTGCTGTGTCTTGTGGACTAGATCGGGGTGTTTAATAAGAATTCAGTACGGTCCAGTAGAGGAAATTTCCACAGGCCATGGTCCAGGCCATCATCTTTACTAGCTTGTGTTTTAATTCAGCGTCATATCCTGTAAATTGAAGTAGCTTAGTAGTTCTATCTTCCTGTGGGACGAATAAACATACATACATACATACGTACGTACGTACGTATGTCAACTTTTCTTTTTTAGAGGACGCCGTCTAAAGGAGCCTTATTTCGCTTTATTCTCCGACTGCTGCTTCTTGCTTCGTACCTCACCTGTGTGCACGCCACACTCCCGAATCAGATCTGATTACCATAAAGACTAGAAAAGTTCCGCCGCTTAAAATAAACACTGTCAGAGTTAAGTCTTTCTCAATAGTTTATCAGTTTGGGTCCACATTGGAAACCTCTTAGTCCGTACCTGGGCTATTGGTGACCTCTGGACTAGAGGATGACCAACACAAACTGAAGCAACTGATGGGCTTTTGTCTCTGATTGTACATCTACAAAGTGGTCCTTAAGGTGTGTAATGTGAGTGGACACAGTGTTTAAAAACTCTGAACTCTGAACCGCTCACACCAGCACCACACACACACTAACACATTGGTTAGTGTCACTGCAGTGCTAAGAATGATCCACCACCCACATAATACCTGCTCTGTGGTGGTCTTGTAAGGGTCCTGACCATTAAAGAACAGGGGTCTAACAAAGTGAGCTGAAACACTGGACTATAGTCTGTAATTCTAGATTTACTAAGCGCTCCTGTTTGCAGTGGAGTAGTAGTGTCCTGACTAGACTGGCTGTAACGACACAAGTAGCGTTTGTCTGCATATTTATTTATTAGCTTAGCTTAGCTTAGGAAAGTGTTTCTGGCCATGACTCCTCGCAGTGTTTGTAAAAGCAAATGTGCTCTTCAGGAAGGAATGCTTCGTATGACACAAGGACAGCCTTTGTTTTACAAGTTACTTCTAGAACCTCGTCCTCCAGCGATGGAGGAAATTTAATTATGTCAGAAATAGCCAACCTTACCAGACAGAGGCTATGTGTTATTAGTATGGCTTCAGGATTTCTTAAGATAAGATAAGATAATGCTTTATTAGTCCCACAGTGGGGATATTCACAATGTTACAGCAGCAAAGAGATAGCAAGGCAAAAAAATAGATAAATAAACAGTACAGTATATACAATATAAATAAGAAATAATAAAAAGTCAGAACTCTTAAGAATATGTTTTACAAATAATTGCACGTTGCTTCTTAATTGCGCAGGGGTAATTATGTTACACTGAAAAAAATACTATTTTCTGTAAGTGTGTCGCGTTTAAGTGTGTGTGTATGTAGTCCGCTGTATATGTGTGGTCTGCTGGGAGCAGTGCTGGTTGTACAGTCTAACAGCAGCAGGAAGAAAGGACCTGTGATACCACTTCTTCATACACTTGGGGTAAAGCAGCTTGTTGCTGAAAGAGCTGCCCAGTGCTGCCAGAGTCTTATGCATGTGGTGGGAGTCATTCTCCAGCATGGATGCCAGCTTGGCTAACAACATTCTTGCTGTTGTAGAGTTCGTTAGATTTTTTTTGCTTTGTTAAGGATGCAAATTCCAATAGGGCAGTTCTGAGGTTCTTTTAATTGGAACTAAAATAAAGATTGCTTTTGATTGCACACAGGACATTTACTAAAGCTGTTCTCTTTGCAGCTTTCAGGCATTCCCATCGTGCTGGGATCACAGTTTGTGCTGCATATTAACTTGTGTGCAGTCTTGGGATCAGAGTACAGACATGTTGTGTCCTAAGAATTTAAGTATATGACACATGAACAGCTTATTCAAGGGGTTTGGCAGTTGAATAAAACCAGTAGGAGAAATGCTGACCCTAGAATAAGTAGTTAACTAAAGTATGTTGACCCAGAAGAGAGAGAAAGAAAGAGAGAAGTGCTTGTTACTGTTAGCCCAGTGTTATTGACCCGAGGAGTGAACTTCTCTACACTGTGTGTGACAATTTCTGCTGTCTGTTTCTACACCACTTGTGAACCTGCACTATGAGATAACGGATCGGTGTTACTTCGACTGTGAGAGCACAGCTTTCCGCATACCTCAAAACTCTCCCTCCCTTCTCTTCCTTAGGCCTTCTGGTTGGCACACTGGACGTGGTGTTGGACTCAAGTGCTCGTGTGGCTCCATACAGAATCCTACACCAGACTGGAGACTCGCAGCTCTTTTGGAGCATCGCCTGTGGTCAGTGATCTTACACTAGGAACATGCTTTAATATCTGGGGCAGTTTGAACATTAAGCAGGGCAGATTCAGCCAAGCTTGCCTGGGCTCATGTTAATAGGAAAGAAAATGTTGCATACGTTGTTGGTTTCTATGTATTCAGTGTAACACTCATAACAATATCCTGAAATCAAAATGGACATTTTACATCATTAGTTCATAAGTCCATCATCTCATTACTTTCTTCAAGTGACAAATATAATAATCTTTTACCTGCCTGTAGCTTTTTACAGCCCCCTCCCACCATTCCCACTTATAATTGAGTGAAACACTCAAAATAGCCTGGAGACTGTGTTTCACTTAGAAATATATCACGATAAGAAAGAAAAAAATCCTTATAAGTTCCAATTCACAATGACTTTATGATTTATAGAGTCTGTATTAAAATCTCTACATCACCTAAAACATCTTAATGCATGTATGACTTCAAAGTTGATATAGCCATGAAAGTCATTGGAGAAATGCTGTATCTTCATGCTGAAGGCCTTTGGAAATTAATAAATGCTATAAGCATATTTACTCCATGTTTTTAATGCATTTACTTTATATAATCACATTTGGAAAGCAGAATAAACTAAAACCGAAAAAGATTTAAAACAATAAATATAAAAAGTTATTGTGTGGACAGACATGTGGGCAGCTTCTGTGTAGAGATATGAATACCTGTGTGATTGCTATAGGATCAACAGGTCCTGCCACAGTGTCTTGTGGTGCCATTTTGAGTCGGTCAGCAGGACATCAACTGGTGATGCTTCAGATACTAAACTAACCTAGAATGTTGTTCTCCCTTTTATACTCACTTATTAGTAGAATGTTTTTCAGCTGTGCATCACAATTGAGCAAGAGTGTCCTAACAACCAGTTAGCCCAATAACATCCTTAACTTGGATTGGCGGCCGTACCAGGAGATTTAGACAGAGGACTAAGAATTACTGATAATAGGACTATTTGCAAAATAAGCCTCTATACAAAAATAGGCTTTAATACAAATATTTGTATTCTTTAAGAATCATCTGATATACTTACATTAATTGTATATAATATATATATATATAGTACATAAATGATTATATACACACAATAATTAATTTGCATAAATAACAAAAAGGAAATAATAAGAAACGTATTATAAATAGTTGCGAAACAACCAGTCATATGAACACATGACTGCATTATTGTGCTACAGGGGCAGTCAGCTGGGGAAAGTGCTGTAAAGAAAGACGAATACACCACAATTACACCAACTAAAGACAAGTCTGACATATCATCGCTGTCCAATGAAAAACATGTCGATTTCTATTTGTCTACATCACTTTAAATGCAGCAGCTGCCTATTACACTGTGTGAAAGTTTCATAATAAATGGATCAATAGAAATGCTCCAAAATAGCTTGGAAAAAAAATCTGGTTCCATTGACTTACATTGAATGTGAAAAGTTGCCCTTTTTGAGATGCCTGTTTTTCATTGGACAGCGATGATATGCAGTCGTTTTCAGTTGTTGTTTCAGGAGAAAATCATGTATTTGTACATCGAGCATGTCAAATATTAAATGTTATTAACCCTTGTGTGGGGTTCTGGGCAAGAGTGAGACAAAGTGTCAGCGTTGTGGGCAATAGTTACATATTTTTGGTGGGACTGGAATTAAATCTTATGCTCTTAAAAAAACTGAACAACTCTTTTAGAACAACTTCAGTCCAAAGCAGGCCAAAACACCACCGCTTCTATTGCTGAAGTGTGTGTGTGTGTGTATATATATATGTGTGTGTGTGTGTGTGTGTGTGTGTGTGTGTGTGTGTGTGTGTGTGTGTGTGTGTGTGTGTGTGTTATCAGGTTCTTCTCGTAAGGAGATAACAGAGCACTGGGAATGGCTAGAGACTAATTTACTACAGACTCTCTCTATCTTTGACAACGATGATGACATCACTACTTTCGTCAAGGGCAAGATTCAGGTGAGCTCACGTCAGATGCCTGTCATAGGTTCAGATTGCTCTTTAGCTTTTACCTGCAGTTTATGTTTTGGGGGTAGAAAGTGCACAAAAACATCCCCCCGGTGTGTCTGCCTGCAGGGCATCATTGCTGAGGAGAACAAAAGTCGTCAGGCACAAGAAGACGAGGACTGTGGGAAGTTTCGGGAAGCAGAGCTGAAGATGCGGAAGCTGTTTGGGATGCCGGAGGAGGAGAAGCTGGTGAACTACTACTCCTGCAGCTACTGGAAGGGCAGAGTGCCGCGGCAGGGCTGGCTTTACCTCTCCGTCAATCACCTCTGCTTCTACTCCTTTCTTCTGGGAAAAGAAGGTGAGTGAGAGAGTGAGAGAGTGAGAGAGTGAGAGAGTGAGAGAGTGAGAGAGTGAGAGAGTAGCATGGAAAGAAGAAGGGATGTAATGTAATCAGGAGGTAATGAATGAGAGGAACTGAGTGTAGAAGGTTGAAGGAAGCGTGAGCTGCTGTGGTGTCTCTCTGGTTAATGTAGTTTGGATTAATTTGCTCTGAAGCTCTCTCTCTTTCCTTCTTTCTTTCTTTCTCTTTCTTACTCCCCTCTCTCTCTCTTTTCTCTCTCTCTTTCTTTCTCTTGTTCTTCCTCTTTCTTTTTCTCTCTTTTTTCTTTCTTTCTCTTGCGCTCATTCCTTTCTTTCTCTTCTTTATTTCTCTCTCTCTTTCTTTTTTTCTCTCTTTCTCTTTTGCGCTTTTTCTCTTTCTCTCTTGCTCTTTTTCTTTCTCTTGTTCTTTCTTTCTCTTTTTTTCCTCTTTCTCTTTCTCTTTCTCTCTCTCTCTCTCTCTCTCTCTCTCTCTCTCTCTCTCTCTCTCTCTCTCTCCAGTGACGTTGGTGGTTCAGTGGACAGATGTGACTCAGCTGGATAAGAATGCCACACTGGTGTTTCCGGAGAGTGTGCGCGTGAGCACCCGCGACACCGAGCATTACTTCTCCATGTTCCTGAACATCAACGACACGTTTAAACTGATGGAGCAGCTGGCTAACATCGCTATGAGGCAGCTCCTGGACAACGAGGGCTTCGCTGCTGACCGTACACTCCCCAAACCCTGCAAGACCTTAAAAAACGTCTCTGCACTCAAGAGGTTGGCTTCCAGTTCCCTCCTAGCTAACCTAGAACTCTGGAGCCTAGAACTCTGGAAACTCTGTTAGTTAATGATGCCACTGTTCTCAGGATTTAAATGAGTTAGAATCAACAGTCATATGTTTACATCTTAATGAATAAAACATGAATCTGATGCATATTTACTGCATGGGTTGAGCTAACTAGAGCTCCTGTAAATAAAAGATAGCAGATGTTTATCAAAACACACCCTGGATCTAATGAAGTCAGCGAAAGCTCTGCCATCTGACATGGACCACATCAGTCATGCGTTTTAACAGCGCTACACAATGAAATTGTTTATCCCCTTTAATCAATAATCTTTTAAACATTACTCAGTGCTGTGCAGATGTCTTGGGCAGTGAATTTAGTTTTTTTATTATTAAAGCACTCTATTTCACTCTACTATAGCACTCTACGTCTAACTTTAGAATAGAGACAGAACTTTAATACAATAGGGAAAATGTCTTGTTTTGAGCTGGTTAGAGGAACGTAGTTTGGTTCGGATCTTATTCTTTTCAGTTCCCTGCACACCTGATTAGTCTTGATTAAGTATTGATTAGCTGAAGCAAGTACTGGTCTTTCTCGATTAGAGGTTTAGAAATGGTCCTCCCAGCGTTCTGCACGACCCTGTACGATCAGTAATGCTTCAGTGGAAGTTGTGAGGTTGTTATCCTACTTCCAGAGCAGCACTTCCATATTTCCTGCTACTGGTTCTCTTTGATGTGTGTTGCTGTCACAGATGTAGTGTCTAGGATGGCGTTCTGAGTGGCTGACAGTAAAACACTTTGCTTTGATTGGCTCTTTTCAGGGACCTGGATGCACGGGCAAAGAACGAGCGCTATCGAGCTTTATTCCGCCTGACGCAGGACGAGCGGCTAGACGGACACACGGACTGCACGCTGTGGACACCTTTCGCTAAGATGCACGTGGTTGGACAGATGTTTGTTTCCAACAACTACATCTGCTTCGCCAGTAGAGAAGAGGACCTGTGTCAGCTCATCATACCACTCAGAGAGGTTAGCTCTTACTCTCTCTCTCTCGTTCTTTATTTCTCTCTCTCTTTATTTTTTATTTCTCTCTCTCTCTTTCTTTCTCTCCCTCTGTTTCTTTCTTTCTGTCTCTCACTCATTCTCTCTTTCTTTCTTTTTTTGTTTATCTCGCGTTTTCTTACTGTCTGTTTTTTTCTCTCTCTCTCTCTCTCTCTCTCTTTCTCTCTTTCTTTCTCTCTCTCTTTCTTTCTCTCTTTCTTTTTTATTTCTCTCTCTCACTCTTTCTTTATTTCTTTCTCTCTTTCTTTGTTTATCTCTCTCTCTTACTGTCTTTCTTTATTTCTCTCTCTTTCTTTCTGTGTTTATCTCGATTTCTCTTAGTGTCTCTTTCTTTCTTTCTTTCTTTCTTTCTCTCTCTTTCTCTCTCTTTCTTTGTTTATCTCTCTCTCTTACTGTCTTTCTTTCTTTCTTTTTTTATTTCTCTTTCTTTCTTTCTTTCTTTCTTTATTTCTATTTCTTCCTTTATTTCTTTCTTTCTTTCTTTCTCTTTCTCTCTCTCTTTCTTTTTTATTTCTCTCTCTCTCTCTTTCTTTCTCTCCCTCTATTTCTTCCTTTCTGTCTCTCACTCTTTCTCTCTTTCTTTCTTTCTTTGTTTATCTCGCTTTCTCTTACTGTCTCTTCCTTTCTCTCTCTCTCTCTCTTTCTCTCTTTCTTTATTTCTTTCTCTTTCTTTTTATTTCTCTCTCTTTCTTTCTATTTTTCTCTCTCACTCTTTCTTTCTTTCTTTCTCTCTTTCTCTCTCTTACTTTATTTATCTCGCTTTCTCTTACTGTCTTTCTTTCTTTCTTTCTTTCTTTCTCTCTTTATTTCTCTCTCTCTCTGTCTTTCTAATGTATACTCATACATGCACACAGTGACATAGTCACACATAGTGCTACTTGTAGAAATAGAAAATGCATGCAGACACACGTTACGTGATATTACATGGTCTCTTTCTCTCCAACATCTCTCTCCTCTGTCTCTAGGTGTCTATAGTAGAGAAAGCTGATAGCAGCAGTGTTTTGCCCAGTCCGCTGTCTATCAGCACTAAAAATAAGATGACCTTCCTGTTTGCCAACCTCAAAGACCGAGACTTCCTTGTGCAACGGATATCGGACTTTCTGCAACGCACTCCTGACCGGCTCTGTGGCATCACTGGGCAGTCTGTGAGTCTCTCAAATGCTAAAGGGAGTCCAGAAGTGTATAAACATTCAGGAGGCATTCTGCTTCACCATAACTAGGACTACTGATCTGTCTGATGTGATGTTTAGTATGAGTTTGAGTCTGTGTCGATGTAAGCTTTAAAGTTTATGATCCAGCCAAAAATCTAGCTTATTCCAAATGTAGTTCCTACACCTAGACATGCTTGATGTCTAAGGTTTGCTTCATATGTTTGTTTGAGTATGGACATGCATACATCTCTTTGTTTAGGTAACACTTCCAAACAGTGTCAGAAACTTTAAGCTAATCTTTGTAGGATTAATTCACGGTGCAGTGCAGTTTTTGGTAACCTTATCTTTTGAACATGTTTAGGCTTTTTCTGTTACATTCACTTAATTGGAGCGTTCTTCTGTTTTTCCCAGGAAACTCCAAGCCCCAGCACCCCTACTTCTCTCCCGCCAACCCCACCAGTGCTGGGAGCGGGGGAGCTCCCTCCGATCCGACACTACTGCTCTGGCCTGCCCACCGCAAAGCAGGGTCTGCTTAGTATCTACCAAAAAGACCAGCCTGAAGATCTGGGGCCCAAAGCGGTGAGCGCTCACTGCATCCTGCTCACAGTCTAGTACACCCTGAACCTTAAGCCTTCACCTGCTTATTTGATGTTTATGTATATTTATGTTATTAATATTGGTTTAATGATGTGAGTTTTTCTTACGACATTGACATATACTGTTATATGTATTTATCAAAATTAAGAAAAATCCCAACATCCCTAGCTGTAGTGCCCTTTCCACACTTAAGGAGTCATTGCACTGTTATTTAGAGTAACAAACCCAGCTAAGCGAAGATTCAGGATGTTTTGGCAGTTTTATAAAGTGAAGTTCTTTTGAATGAGTAGATTTTCACTGTCCTAGTCAATAATAAAAAAAAGCATCACTTTGTTCACTCAGCTGTGTCTTTCCTCATTTAGACGAAAGAAAAGATGAAAGAAGAGTCGTGGAACATCCATTTCTTTGAGTTTGGACGAGGCGTGTGTATGTACCGCACATCTAAGACGAGAGACCTGGTACTGAAAGGGATTCCCGAGAGTCTGAGAGGGGAGCTGTGGTTGCTTTTCTCAGGTATTTGCTCTTAACAGCAGGGGGCACTGGGCTTACATCTCCTCCTTATATGATGACTAGTTGCCTATAAGTATTGTAATGGTGCAACAAGTCTAACTTCAAAGACATGTTATCAATAACCTTTACTGGAGTGTAAGTGTACATGAATGTAAACAAGCTGAAATGAAATAGGAGTAACGAGGCTCTGATTAAAATGTAAGGAGTAGAAAGTACAGATAATGGAGTGTAAATGTAAGTAGTAGAAGTAAAAAGTCAGCTGAAAAATAATTACTCCAGTAAAGTATAAATAATCTAAATTTATACTTAAGTAAGGTCACTGTTGTTCAAATAATATATGGCATAGTGTTCTTATTATTGGTTCTCTTTTGAATATTTTCATTAATGAGATTCTGTGAGATTCTGATTTGGGTCTGATTGTATGTGTGGGATTAAGAATGTGAAAGCCACTGAAGGACTTGAGTTTGAGCAGTGAGACTAAGACAAATCAATGTTGGACTTCAGTTTCTGTGTATATACCGCATGACCCCTCTTCAGTATTTGTGCTGTTGTCAGGTTGAGTAACATACAGCCATGGTAACCACAGCATTGACATGAACTTCTGCCCCATCATGTGACTCGCTGTGATCACATGACCTGCTGACCCAAAAACAAAAACATACCTTCTGGGTTCCATATGCTCTCAGATTTTGAAAGTTCAGCTGCGTAGTCAAATATTTACATTTCTTTCTTTCTTCCTGGCTTGTGCACTACATAATCATTGATTGTGCGTCCGCTCAGTTATCAGTGATTAGGCACTGATAGCGGTCTTCATTCTTTCTATAGATATTCCTAACTCTCTCTCTCTCTCTCTCTCTCTCTCTCTCTTTCTCTCTTTCTTTCTTTCACTGTGTTTCTATCTCTATCTGAAACCACTTCCAATTGATCATTGTAATCTATTTTACCTACTTAACTCACTGAAACATTCACAGGTATAGTGTGCAGTGGAGTGCAAATGCTATTGTATACATAGATATGTTTTTATCTGTTTCTCTGTAGGTGCTCAAAATGAGATGGCGACTCACCCGGGTTATTATGCAGAGCTGGTCGAGCAGGCAATGGGTAGATGTACATTAGCGACAGAGGAGATTGAGAGGGACCTGCACCGCTCCATGCCGGAGCACCATGCCTTCCAGAATGAGATGGGCATAGCTGCTTTAAGACGGGTCCTTACTGCATACGCTTACCGCAACCCGGGCATCGGCTACTGTCAGGTACACACACACACACACACACACACACACTCATTCACACACACACTGCTCAAATATCTAAAATACACACTCACCTGCTTCCAGGTAGCAATCGACATTGTTACTCAATGCTTTACCACAATGGCTAAAGCTGACTAAGTTATTTACTTATTTATTTATTTTTATTCTCAATTTTATGTTGTTCCGATCACATGTTTACGTTTTAGGACATGTTGTAGTTTTTTACATTAAGATAATGTTTGTTGATGTAAAATGAGGTGTATTTTCAATATTAAGCTCAGATTATCTTCTGTAATATATAATAATATTTATTATGAAATAGCTTATCTTGACCTTGTCAGTTCTTAACATAGATGGGAAGTTTCTATAATAGGAATTTTCTTTCTTATACAGCTTTATTTTTATGGTGCACAGTACGCCACAATATTTATTTTTTTCTGACACCTGAGCAGTTGGAACAGAGAAAAAAGAAGCAGTAGTGCTACATTTTAAATAATGTTGTCAAACCGTATAAACACAGTGATTTTTTTTTTTTTGTCAGTATTTTTTTTATACTGAGTTGCACTAAATCCAGTTAAACAGAACCATTTTGCTCTCTTGTAATAAATCAGGCAGTTTGTCAGTGTTCTTTCAGAACTGTTGATATATATATATACTATGTTCAGAAAAGTGTATTACATTGTATTGTTACATAATTCATCAAAAAAAATATTTTTTCTCTATATGTTTGTATTTCATCTCCAAGTAAAGCAGATTGTGATCTTACTTTAGAAAGATCAATAAAATATTCCAATATATTTACATTTTGGAAGTGGGAACAGATACGTCTTATACCATTAAAAATACACTGGATCTATGAACTTATTTCTCTGTCAGTGGAAATTGTCTGATAGTTAATCTGATGTTTCTTCTATGCTGTAATGCGTATATCTGCGTGCTCTGTCTTGACAGGCTATGAATATAGTAACCTCAGTCTTGCTGCTGTACTGTACTGAAGAGCAGGCATTCTGGCTGCTGGTAGCCTTATGTGAAAGGATGCTGCCAGACTACTACAACACCAGAGTCGTAGGTCAGTCACATACCTTTATACAGAGCACAGGTAGAGGGTATGTATATGTGTGTTTGTATGTGTGTATGTATGTGTGTATGTATGTGTGTATGTATGTGTGTATGTATGTGTGTATGTATGTACTTACAAGGGATAGCTGCATTGATATTGACTCTTATTTCAACAACAGTTAGTTTCCCATTTACGTATCTGTGTGCATGACGTGATGTATGTGTATGTTCATCAGGAGCACTGGTGGATCAAGGTGTGTTTGAGGAGCTGACGCGGGAGTGTTTGCCGCTGCTATACGAGCACATGCAGGAGCTGGGAGTGATCTCTACCATCTCTCTATCGTGGTTCCTCACGCTCTTTCTGTCCGTCATGCCCTTCGACAGTGCCGTGCTGCTCGTAGACTGCTTCTTCTATGAGGGCATCAAGGTCATCTTCCAGGTGAGGACGAAATATATCCAGTACATTAATAATCTTGGTTATGTAGTCTTTTAGTGTTCGCTCCAGTCTGTTTGCTGTGTCTTAGCTTTGGGTTTGCATTAATGTAAATAACTATAATGTGTATGTAGGATCACATGGCAGATCTGTGATCACTACTGAAGTGTGCCTCCTCTTCTGTTTCAGGTGTCACTGGCTGTTCTTCATGCTAACATGGAGCAGCTTCTATCCTGCACAGACGAGGGAGAGGCCATGACGATACTGGGCAGGTCAGTCTTGTTTCAGAGAGCAGTGCTCAAGTATAGTGGAAGGAGGAATTCTTCTAACAAAAGCAGTGCATGTATTTTTTTGTTTATTCTAATGTTTTCCTCTGTGGTACAAAGTGTTTGTGAATGCTTTTTGCTGTCAGCAGTGCTTTCTCTGCATTCTCTGGTAAACCTTAACCCTGTTATGTCATATAGAGACTCTTTTGGAATAAATGTACATGTTATAGTTGTGTGCCCATCAGAGAGTCTGATCATTTTTGTTGCCCGACATGGCCAATCTATTAATATCTATTACCGTACTGACATGCGAAATGACCACAGACCACTGTTTTTAGAGGAGGAATATTTAAAACAGGACTAAAATAATAAGTCATCAGTGAGGTGTTAAGCATGTACCAGCAAGTACAAGAGAGGAGCTTGCCTACAGGCTGTGTGTTTAACCTTAAATGGCACAGCAGTTAGCCAAGCGCTGTTGACTAGGTTAGATGCCAGAAGCTTCACACATTTAAATAAAATCCAGTAGTAAATAAATTTAAATATGCAAAATAACTTTATTATCTCTAGTATTATTATTATACATGTCTTGAATAGGAAAACAGAGGGAAAGACTAACAAACCTAGTTAAAAGCTACCGTGCACAGTTCTGTACTGCGCTGGACGAAGGTCTATGCCAGCAGGTAGCATATAGTACAGAGCACCATTATAGCACATAGGAAGTGTTGCAAAAGTACTCTTATAGATCTAATAGAGTAAAACTTTCACTATCCTTTAGTGAATTCATCAGGTTTGGTATCAAAAATATAAAACATATAAAACATATGAGATGAAGCATGCGGTAACAAGGCCATTAACATTAGCTGAGGTAAAAACAGATGATTAGCATCATCTGTCTGTATTTAAAAAAATTGGTTTATCTGTGTCTGTGTTTTAAGCCATGTGTCGTCTGTTATAGATTTGTGATGCGTGTCTGGGTTTGATGTAAAACATTACTAGAAAGATGTGGAAAGCGCTGACAGACCGACCTGCCTATTATGTATCATAATACCCACCACAGCATGTCGGGTGGGTGAATGTTAAAAAACATTTTTATTCCTCCATCAGACAAATTTAACCAGTGCACAGAAGTCTATTTCAGACCTGCCAACCTTTACGCATTTTGCATAGCAGATACGCATTTAGACATCAATTTGCGCACTAGGCAACTCGTCTGTGTGTTTAACCACAATGGGCAGCAGCCTGTTGGGGAAAAATAACTTCGATCATAGCGCTAGTTATAAAATCTTCAAACAGGCTACAAGCAGAGAGCCGGGGAGCCGGCAAAATGAAAGTAACAGAATTGTTTTTTATCCCTCTCAGTCCATCTTCATACTGGGACTGGTTTTAAAGGGAGGACGGTGCTAAACGGTGTAACTGGCAGGGTGTGGGAATTGTCAATGTCAAAACTAGGCGACTCAAAAACACAAGATTCTAAATATATGCTATAAATATAAAGTTTTAACAAAGGGCGTGTGTAAATATGCCTACCCCGAGCGTAAATGTGAAACTCGTGACACAGAAAGAAATCCTGCGTGCGTATTTATCTTCATATCGCGCTCAGACCATCTTTTTATTCTCGATTCGATAGTTGTCCTTCCTGCATTGCCCCACCGCAAGAAGTTGCTAAAAACATTCTTCCAGGTTGGCAGGTCTGCTATTTACACAGACATATGGATAGGCAATCCAAATATAAAGGTAAAATCTTGATAGTTGTGGTCAGTTGTGAATGCAACAGCTATAGGTAGATATCTATACTTTGCCCATAAGTACAGACCACCTGAGGCTGAGACTACTTGTATTTACTTGTATTCCAGTATGCTTGTAGATATGATTGTCCTTGGCTGACTGAACCACATGCTTGTTTCCTTTTTTTTTTTTTTTTTTTTTTGGTTTAAATACATGTCTAGGGTCCATGCTCTTGTGTTCCCAACTTGAGAGTCTGTGCTAGGCCTGTGCTTGGTGACTGACAGCAAAGCATCATTTACAGCTCATTTAAAAATCATTGTTTATTTATTGATTCGTTTAATGCAACCCATAGCAAGACTAATAACTGTTAAGCTTTTAAATATGAGGTGATATTCCAAGTAAAACCATCTTAAAGGTATCTCACGTAGATGAGATTGTGGTTGAATGTGCTTAAGGGGAGGCACTGTGTGCTGGTGCTGCTGCCGTTTAGTGCCAGATTTCAGACAAACAGCTTTGGTCTTGTTTTTTTTAAGCTTTTGCAAGCTTCCAGAGTTTCAAGTTTCAGCTCCCTTATATTTTGACATTACGTAAAGTAGCTTTAGACTGTATTCTTGCTAGATTAATGATGGTTTTGTGGGCAAATTAAAGATGACAGTGTACTGCAACAGATTAACTGAACTACACCATGCTGTTCTATTGCATCGTGCAAAAGGCTTGATAAACAGTAAGTAAAGCTGCAGTGCTAGAGAACATCTGAAAATGACTGTGAGAAAAGTGTGTAAAACAGTTTGGGGTTTAACTCTTCACTGCAGTTCTTCTACGTGCATTTCCTGAATAAGAGGATTCTGTTACTGGCACAGACCCAGTCCGTACAAACCCGTTGTCCTCTAGCCATGGTCCACAGGTGTTATGCTCCTATAGTATTTCATTTGTGTGATCAAACGTTAATCCTTCATGCTTATCTTTCTTATAGTATGAATACAGATGTGCTTTTTATGGAAACGTGACAACGCACCTCAGAGAATGGACGTTCTTTTAATTATGTAATACATCTACGTTGCTTGAAATGATACGCATCAATCTTCAGCTGGCTCTCGCCCTCCTCCTGCCTCCTAGCTGATCTCTGAGTTGTTTTTAATGTAAGACAAATGAGTTTTAATCTGGACGCTGACCAGAACAGTCAATAAAAGCCATTGTACTGTGGGCTTGGGAGTGTACTGAAACAGTTGGGAACACTATCATAGATTAAATCTGTGAACCTGCCCAGAGTGGAGCCTCCAAACCTGTGTGCTCCAAAACTGATCTGTTCCTACAAGACTTTGAAATGTCGCAAAACCAGCTTCTCATGTATCATGCTGGCAACAACAAAGCTAAACGTTGTGCACAGGCAGAATGTATATACACTAAATACACTGTATTTGTATTGTACATTGAACTGCAGCTCAAGTGCTTTACGTAAATGTTAATATCAACACATTAGTTACAAGAGGTCTGCTCTGTTTATTCTATGGTACTGGAAGTTGGAATTTTCATGCAAGGGCTCTTTAATGTCCATGTTCGTACAAGAAGGTAGAAACTGTAGCATGGTTTTACTTTAAGGATGGAAACAATGATGCGTGTAAGTGTAGAGAGTGCAGCATTGATAAGCAGTGATGGGAAGTTTGAGTCTCTCTCTGCTGCTTCTTCAGGTATCTGGATAACGTTGTGAACAAGCAGACAGTGTCTGCACCTATCCCGCACCTGCACGCCCTGCTGACCAGTGGCGACGAGCCACCTCCCGAGATCGATGTGTTTGAGCTCATTAAAACATCCTATGAGGTGAGATGCTTGGGAAGTATGACCTGTGCATGTTCTTCCTTCACCTCTGTGTAATGCATTTTCCTCGAAACAACTTGTTTCTCTAAGTCTTTCTGTCTCGCACTTACGTGCTCCCTCTCGCGTTCGTTCTCTTTTCCTTGCTCTTTGTAGAAGTTTGGAAGTCTGCGCGCTGATGTCATCGAGCAGATGAGGTTCAAGCAAAGGTTAAAGGTCATCCAGTCATTGGAGGACACAGCCAAGAGGAGTGTGGTGAGTGTGCATGTCGGTGCGTGTTCACATCAATACAGATTTCACGTGCTGATCCCAAAGATTGAGTGGGGTGACTGTGATGTGTGTTTGCAGGTGAGAGCAATCATGACAGAGTCTGCCTTCAGTATTGAGGAGCTGGAGGAGCTGTATGTTCTGTTCAAGGTAAGAACTCGCTGTCTGTTGAGTGTATAGGTTATATCTCTGCCAAGTCAGACACTAGTATTAACTGTTTCTGCCTTACACATGTACTGTTCTCTGTCCTTGGCAGAGCTAAACGAATTCAACAGATCCGTCATATAGAAACTCATTTAAAGATCATGGTTCCCACATGTTACAGGCTTATTTTCCAAGAATCAATCTCCTAAACCTGGAAATACTAGTGAAAAACGTTCGGTCGGGCCATTTTGTGATATACATATATATCGTCTATGATAATATCTTAATTGCCGTGTTAAAGATGCGCGAGCTGACGTTACCGAGCATGCTACTGACCGGGAAACACCAACAATCAGAACGCCTTGACTCCATGCACTCACTACTTCTTGCTTTAGCATAGGCTGCTGCGAGTGTGCATTGAGAGTGGCCTTACTGTGCTAAAGCTAGCAAAGCTGTCTAAACAACACACCTAAAGTTGAAACTGAGTGAACACACTGCTCCAGGGGAAGAAACCCAGACACCGCCAGCCTCGCAGTCTACCGCCTTAGATTGAACTCCTGGGTGAAGATCATTTTCACTTGCATGGAGCTGGTTTGGATCTGAAAAGACTGACGTTGCTCAGAAAATGGCAGTTTGCAGACTTTGTAAGGAAGCAGCCGTTAAAGATCGACAGCTAACCTGTTCCATCATTTCCCAACAAACCACCACACAGAGTATGAAGAGTATGAAGAGCTTTGGGAGAGTGCTGTCCATGACAAATCTAGATCAGCTAAGGTGTCTGGCAAAACACACACTCAGCAAACTTCAGAGTCATTTACTAAAAAAGCGCCCTTGCCCGATGACGCTGGGCTTGGCTTTTTTGTGGTTTTACATCCCAGTTTAAGTGTCTATTCATACCTAGTATAGTTTGGAATGCGAGTGTCACATGGACAGATACAGGCGTGCACAGAAGTATAATATTTTTCTTCAAATTTTACAAGTATGTCCATGGCAAATGATGTGTACTTGTCTTAGCTTAGAAAGCCAACAGAATGTAATCTTACCAGGACATCTTTTAAAGAGCTGTGTTTTTGGCATATATCTGTACGTGGATGCAGTGTTGAAACGACTGGTAGAGCGACATGTGCCAGCTTCTTGTTGTGTGACACATTTACTTACAATATTTTAATAGAACTTGTGATTTGGTAAATTGTTGAATAATAGCTTGTGTGGTCCGGATTTCACTTAGTCTGTAAGTGTTTCTTGGGGCTGTGCTGTTGACTTTGATGTGTGTTAGTTTAAGATGACCTGTTCTGAGCAACAGTTGATGAATGTCTTGGAAATTGTTCTGGAAAATAATTTCCTAAAAAAGGTGGTGAATAAGTATATCACATTTATTGCATTCCATGGGACTCCAGTGAGGCCAGTTCATACCTGACGTTAACAAGAGGACAGTCTTAAGTACAGGTGTAAACAGGGTTTGACACATAATGTGACTTGTTGTGATCACACCCATCTCAAATGTGATCAGAGGCTCATATGACCACGTAACATTTTTAGTGTACATGCTTCCCCGTCTCAATCAACTGCATCACACAAAAGAAACAAAAGGATCTGTGTAGCTCTTTGCTCCATTCGCAAAATTTGATCATAAGTGGTCACAGAAAACATTCGATAGCCATGAAAAAGCCAAGTGTAAATGACTGTAGGTATCTTTGTGTGCTTGGGATCACTCGAGACAGATGTTGGATGCTGATGTGAACAGGGCTGATATTATACAGGTGCTGGTCATAAAATTAGAATATTATGAAGAAGTTGATTTATTTCAGTAATTCCATTTAAAAAGTGAAACTTATATATTATATTTATTCATTACACCCAAACTGATATATTTTAAAATATTTATTTCTTTTCATTTTGATGATTATAACAGACAACTAATGAAAATCCAAAAATCAGTATCTCAGAAAATTAGAATATTCCTAGAATATTACATTAAAAAAAGGATTTATAGAAATGTTGGCCAATTGTAAAGTATGAGCATGTACAGCACTCAATATTTAGTTGGGGCCTGGATTACTGCAGCAATGCAGCCTGGCATGGAGTCGATCATGAGAGCCCAGGTTGCTCTGATAGTGGCCTTCAGCTTTTCTGAATTGTTGGGTCTGGTGTATCGCATCTTCCTCTTCACAATGCCCCATAAATTCTCTATGGGGTTAAGGTCAGGCGAGTTTGCTGGCCAATTAGGAACAGGGAGACCATCGTCCTTAAACCAGATATTGGTAGCTTTGGTAGTGTGTGCAGGTGCCAAGTCCTGTTGGAAAATGAAATCTGCATCTCCATAAAGCTGAACCAACACCAGCAGATGACCTGGCACCCCAAACCGTCACTGACTGTGGAAACTTTACACTGGACCTCAAGCAACGTGGATTCTGTGCCTCTCCTCTCTTTCTCCAGACACTGGGACCTTGATTCCTGAAGGAAATGCAAAATTTACTTTCATCAGAGAACATAACTTTGGACCACTCAGCAGCAGTCCAGTCCTTTTTGTCTTGGCTTGACGCAAGGAATGCGAAAGCTGAAACCCTGGTCTTGCATACCTCTGTGGGTGGTGGTTCTTGACTCCAGCTGCAGTCCACTCTTTGTAAATCTCCACCACATTTTTGAAGGGGTTTTGTTCTACAGTCCTCTCCAGGGTGTGGTTATCTCTATTGCTTGTACACTTTTTTTTTCTACCACATCTTTTCCTTCCCTTCGCCTCTCCATTAATGTGCTCGGACACAGAGTGAACAGCCAGCCTTTTAGCAATGAACTTTTGTGTCTTGCTCTCCTTGTGCAAGGTGTTAACAGTCGTTTTTAGGACAACTGTCAAGTCACCAGTCTTCCCCATTATTGTGTAGCCTACAGACCTAGACTGAGAAACCATTTAAAGGCCTTTGCAGGTGTTTTGAATTAATTAGCTGATTAGTGTGGACCAGGTATCTTCGATATTGAACCTTTTTACAATATACTAATTTTCTGAGATACTGAATTTGGGATTTTCATTAATTATCAGTTATAATAATCAAAACTGAAAGAAATAAACATTTGAAATATCAGTTTGTGTGTAATGAATGAATATAATACACAAGTTTCACTTTCTGAATAGAATTACTGAAATAAGTCAACTTTTTCATGATATTCTAATTTTATGACCAGCACCTGTATTTAGCATTTTTGCTTTTCATACAGCAGCATAGGTAAAATGTATGTGCATGATTTAAACTTGTTGAAGGCTATTTTTTTTATTCACATTAAAACAATAGCGGACCCTCCTGTTCCACAGAATGTGCATATGAATGTGCTTGCATATTAACACTTGTTTTTATTTTACTCTACTCTCTGTCTCCTCCAGGCCAAACACATAATGAGCTGTTACTGGGGGGCAAGTAGCTCTGCTGCAGAGCGTCATGACCCGAGTCTGCCCTATCTGGAGCAGTACCGTATTGACTGTGGTCAGTTTGGGCAGCTCTTCTCCACACTGTCACCCTGGAGCTGCGGCATGCACACTGCCACGCTCTCGGCCCGCCTATTCCGTCTGCTCGACAACAACAAAGACGCCCTCATCAACTTTAAAGAGTTCGTCACAGGCCTCAGTGAGTATACTTGATCCTAAAGAGAACATGGAGCATTTATATCCCTGGATACATGCCTTAATATATGACTTGCAAAACTGGTTAGACTAGTTGTTATTATTATTATCATCATTATCATTATTATTGGTGGTGGTGGTGGTGGCGGTGGTGGTGGTGGTGGTGGCGGCGGTGATAGTAGTAGTAGTATGACCTTGTTATGTAAGAAGCACACTGAGAGCGGATTTCTGTGTTATTATGCAAATCTGCCTAGTTTTAAATACTTTAAATGGTAGTAGGCCTGTGCCTGGTTACTTATAAGTTGCTTAGGTAACAACTGATTTGGGGAAAACTGTTGTACATTTATCAGTTTGTTTCATTTGAACTATAGGAGGATATTAGAATTCACACTATAGGATCTGCACTATTAAACTATTGAAACATGGTGGGTCATGTGTAATCCAACATTAATACTATACACCACAATACTACACTGTGCTTAGCATACATGAGATTCAGGCCATTCTCAGACCACAGTGTCAGCTCTGGCAGGGTAGACAAAATCTTGGTAATAAAATTGTGTAGAGCTTTGGGCTGAAATGAACTGTTTCAAACTGGCTCCAGAAAAAAAATCTTATTTATTCATTCAGAACCAATTAAAATATAAAATGAATCAACCATCAACGTCTAGTTTTCTCATAGAAGCTTTAACTCACGTCATCACTGTCTTTGTTCCCACGTTCTCTGCAGTGCCTGTCACCATCTCAAAAATACTGGACTGAAAAGTGTTACTATTTATTTTATTCAGCACTCACACACACCCACACACACAGTTCATTTCCATACGGTCAACTGAATAAGAGGACTCCGTTACCAGCACAGGCCTTGGTGGCAGGATAAACCTAATAGAAACCGTATTATACAAAGCAGTGTCTGTGAACATTTTCATCATCTAGCTTATTGAATTGTGCCAATGTTTTTATGCTGCAGATCTACAGAACTTCATCACTTCATGTCTAGTGGTTGGGAAAATTTCTCTAACATTTAAAGCTCTGTGGTTGGTTCACACCTATGATGTCATGTAAATCACGCTTATGTCATTGACATTTGTGATGTTTTTAGAATGACATCTGTGAGATTGATGGTCAAAAGCATTAAACAGTTCCCAAAGTATTATAACAGAATGTGTTTCTTGAGATAATACGGATGGGTTTTGCTTTTGTTGTCAAGTTTCAATCAGAATCACATTACACACAATCTTCATTCACCAAGATGTACATAGAATATTTCTTGGTACAGGTGTCGACATAAAATTGACATACTACATATCAAATAGACAGTACACAACCAAACAGCAGATATAAAAAATGTGAACATTTTATATGGAACCTAAAGAGAATGTATATTGCAACAAGTGCATATGTGCTCTGACTGTAGAAGAGTAGGTGGGGAAAGGTCTTGGTCAGAAGGATTCTGTTATATACGGTGTTAATGTGCATTAATGTACTGTAATAAAGTTCAGGTGCAGAGCTACTCGTATTCTCTGTTAACATTAAACTTTTACTGTTCCCCTTTTTCCTCAGGTGGGATGTATCACGGCGATATGACTGAAAAATTGAAGCTGCTCTATAAATTACACCTGCCTCCAGGTACGCACGCCCCATACACAACATTGCTGATGACTAGGGCAGACCCACTGGAACCGCATGAATACTGTCATGCAAATATTTTTTTCCCAAATCTATTTTCTGCGTTGTCGGGCGATCATTTAGTCTGAACATAGAATGTTCGTGTTTAGAGAAAAGACCACAGGATGTACTGAGGAAATGAGTTTGCTGCAGTTAGCATGCGTTCTTGTCCTTTTAGCATATTAGAGTGTTAGTGATGTGTGGGACAGCTTTGTGTGTGTGTTGTTTCCCCAAAATAAAGATAAACACTCTAAGCAGGACTGAAAAAACAGACAGACCCTGAACAGTTATAGTATTGTTATGACTATCAATGTCATTAAAATGTTAAACAACAATTAGTAGATCAAGTTTAAAAGTTTTTAAAAAGTGCTGAACATTAAAAATGTGCTTAAAACTACAAAAATGTGCAGTAAAAAACTACCTGGCCTTGCACAAATTCTCGAAAGCTTTATTAAATTCAGTCCCGTGCAGAAGTCTGAGCCCACCTTTCATTTCAAAATGGCTGTTATGCCCAAGTTATTGATTTTAGTTTCAGAAGAATCAGTTACTATATAAATATATAGAATTACTATTTAATTAACATGTAGTGAACCAGGTCTCAACATGTCTTTTAATATAATGTCAAATCTCTTTGTATTTCACTGTCCACACTATTATTGTTATTATTATTACTTTATTATTACACTGTCAATTCTTTTATCTAATCTCTGAATAAAAAATAAAAAAGTAGTAACTTCTTTTTGCACTGTGATGTAAATAGATAAAATAATAATAATAAAGATTAGGGCTGAAACTTGGGGAACTCGATTACAAAAAATCATTGAAGCAAATTCTTTGCCTTAAAGATTCGTTTAATCCATACAACCATATATCCGTTTTGCACGTGACCTTTACTGTTGCACAGCACACGCTTACGGTGTTGCCAGGTGACATGAAGAAGACGTGATTTGCAAAATAGAGAAAGAGAGAAAAAATAAGAGATGAGCCAGAAAAAAAACAGTGTGCATACACAGTGTCCAAAGTTTGGGACGAAAACTTTGTACAGCGTGTCTACTGTAAAACCGAGCTAGCCAAGAGAGACGTTACTGAGCGTAAACCTAAAGAAGGACGTGGCTGAAGTTAGTTTCTCATATAAATTCTGCCTTTCCACCTTAAATGATGAAGCAGTTACAGACGGCAGAATGTAACTTCTATACCAGTTAATAAGAAGCTCACTTCAGAAAGCAAGCAACTGAGCTTTCCCAGAAAACTGATAGAGAGTCTGAGTTTTACGAAAACCCCTACGACATCAGTATCTAAGAATCTGAGCAGAGAGCAGTTCAGTCTACAGAGTGGAGCGACACACAGTAACCATAACATTTAAATTAGATAAGTGTGATGGTGAGTTGAGATGAAGGCTAGTAAAGCGTGTATGTTAGTTATGGTTATATGTAATGACTAGTTAAGAAAGTAAGTCAGTGTGATGGTGAGTTGAGATGAAGTTAGTTAGGCGTGTATGTTAGTTATGGTTATATGTAATGACTAGTTAAGAAAGTAAGTCAGTGTGATGGTGAGTTGAGATGAAGTTAGTAAAGCGTGTATGTTAGTTATGGTTATATGTAATGACTAGTTAAGAAAGTAAGTCAGTGTGATGGTGAGTTGAGATGAAGGCTAGTAAAGCGTGTATGTTAGTTATGGTTATATATAATGACTAGTTAAGAAAGTAAGTCAGTGTGATGGTGAGTTGAGATGAAGGCTAGTAAAGCGTGTATGTTAGTTATGGTTATATGTAATGACTAGTTAAGAAAGTAAGTCAGTGTGATGGTGAGTTGAGATGAAGGCTAGTAAAGCGTGTATGTTAGTTATGGTTATATGTAATGACTAGTTAATAAAGTAAGTCAGTGTGATGGTGAGTTGAGATGAAGGCTAGTAAAGCGTGTATGTTAGTTATGGTTATATGTAATGACTAGTTAAGAAAGTAAGTCAGTGTGATGGTGAGTTGAGATGAAGGCTAGTAAAGCGTGTATGTTAGTTATGGTTATATGTAATGACTAGTTAAGAAAGTAAGTTAGTGTGATGGTGAGTTGAGATGAAGTTAGTAAAGCGTGTATGTTAGTTATGGTTATATGTAATGACTAGTTAAGAAAGTAAGTCAGTGTGATGGTGAGTTGAGATGAAGGCTAGTAAATCGTGTATGTTAGTTATGGTTATATGTAATGACTAGTTAAGAAAGTAAGTCAGTGTGATGGTGAGTTGAGATGAAGTTAGTAAAGCGTGTATGTTAGTTATGGTTATATGTAATGACTAGTTAAGAAAGTAAGTCAGTGTGATGGTGAGTAGAGATGAAGTTAGTTAGGCGTGTATGTTAGTTATGGTTATATGTAATGGCTAGTTAAGAAAGTAAGTCAGTGTGATGGTGAGTTGAGATGAAGTTAGTAAAGCGTGTATGTTAGTTATGGTTATATGTAATGACTAGTTAAGAAAGTAAGTTAGTGTGATGGTGAGTTGAGATGAAGGCTAGTAAAGCGTGTATGTTAGTTATGGTTATATGTAATGACTAGTTAAGAAAGTAAGTCAGTGTGATGGTGAGTTGAGATGAAGGCTAGTAAAGTGTGTATGTTAGTTATGGTTATATGTAATGACTAGTTAAGAAAGTAAGTCAGTGTGATGGTGAGTTGAGATGAAGGCTAGTAAAGTGTGTATGTTAGTTATGGTTATATGTAATGGCTAGTTAAGAAAGTAAGTCAGTGTGATGGTGAGTTGAGATGAAGGCTAGTAAAGCGTGTATGTTATGGTTATATGTAATGACTAGTTAAGAAAGTAAGTCAGTGTGATGGTGGGTTGAGATGAAGGCTAGTAAAGTGTGTATGATAGTTATGGTTATATGTAATGACTAGTTAAGAAAGTAAGTCAGTGTGATGGTGAGTTGAGATGAAGGCTAGTAAAGCGTGTATGTTATGGTTATATGTAATGACTAGTTAAGAAAGTAAGTCAGTGTGATGGTGGGTTGAGATGAAGGCTAGTAAAGTGTGTATGATAGTTATGGTTATATGTAATGACTAGTTAAGAAAGTAAGTCAGTGTGATGGTGAGTAGAGATGAAGTTAGTTAGGCGTGTATGTTAGTTATGGTTATATGTAATGGCTAGTTAAGAAAGTAAGTCAGTGTGATGGTGAGTTGAGATGAAGGCTAGTAAAGCGTGTATGTTATGGTTATATGTAATGACTAGTTAAGAAAGTAAGTCAGTGTGATGGTGAGTTGAGATGAAGGCTAGTAAAGCGTGTATGTTAGTTATGGTTATATGTTATGACTAGTTAAGAAAGTAAGTCAGTGTGATGGTGAGTTGAGATGAAGGCTAGTAAAGCGTGTATGTTAGTTATGGTTATATGTTATGACTAGTTAAGAAAGTAAGTCAGTGTGATGGTGAGTAGAGATGAAGGCTAGTAAAGCGTGTATGTTAGTTATGGTTATATGTAATGACTAGTTAAGAAAGTAAGTCAGTGTGATGGTGAGTTGAGATGAAGGCTAGTAAAGCATGTATGTTAGTTATGGTTATATGTAATGACTAGTTAAGACAGTAAGTCAGTGTGATGACGAGTTATGTCAGTAAATGAGCTAAGCTTTGCTTAAGAACATAACCACATCAAATAAAAGCCTAAACTTCATTCACATTACTGTTTTGATTATAGTTACAAACAAACACATACTCACAAGAACATACACCCCTCACACACTCTCTTCCCTCACAGTGATGCATAAAATACACAATAAACTAAATATCAGGTGGTGTTTGTAGCAATTAGAGCCTAAAATGCACCAAATCCAATACAGCAAGACAATTCAGTTTAGTTTGTTTGCATAAAGTGGGTCAGCAAGTCTAGGACAAGCTTCAACAGAGTAAATGACTGTACAGTAGCCAGTCTTGTGAACTTATAGTATGATACATAGGTCTAGTAAAAAATTTCAATAATAGTAATTACTAAAATGTTTTTTTTTCAAACCTTACTATATGCAATTTATGCAATAAAATATTAAGAAACTTGTCTTATTTTATCTTACATATTTTACTATTGATCTTTAATTAAAAAAATAGATATAATATATAAATATATATTTTATGCAATTGCTCGATGAAATAATCTATAGAATACTCCCTAATAAAGATTAAATGCTATATGCAATATAAGGAAATACTAATAATAACATAGAAACAATGGTTTTAAAATATGAGTAGTTAAATGTAATGTAATCAAGTTCAGTTGAGTGATAACGATTGCCCTGATTCATATATACCTGGGTCATACAGTCACGCGCACTCATCTGATCCTATGCAGAGCAGTTATCTCCTGATTTTATTCAGCCTATGCTGTGAGTGTATGTGGCTGTTGACTGTCCTCATATTCCTACAGCTTTATGTCCAGAAGAGGCAGAGTCTGCACTCGAGGCCACTCAGTTCTTCACTGATGATGACACGCCGCAGGGTAAGAACACGTGAACACATTCGATCAGCCACAGATGCTGAAATGCGGAATAGTTGCACACATTAAACACAACCGTAGGTTCGAAAGGTTTTCAGTAAGCATCATAAGTAGCTTGTGTCACTCCAGTGTCTCTTCACCTTTATCGAAGCAAGTGTGTGTGTTTAGATTTGTATTCCACCCCAGCATGTGTCACAGCATGAAACAGCCCAGTTCTACTAATCAGTAACCCGAATGACCTTTAATCTCTGTACAGTCTCATTTTCTCTGTGGTCTCATTTGCTCTGTCTGCCCCTCCCTTCTTTTGCTTGCAATCTTTCTGCCTGTGTCATTCTCCACTCTCTGCTCTTCTCCTTCATCTTCTCTCTTTTCCCCTCTTCTCTCTTGCTGTTTCACCTCTCCAGATCCTCCCTCCTTGTCTCATCTGGACTTCCTGGTCCAGGAAGTGGCCTCAGGTTTGTGTCTGTGATGTAACAACACAAAGCACTTTACTGTCGTTTGTGTGTCAGTTTTAGAGAATAGTAAGAAGACCAGATGTTTTACCATCACAGCCTGTAGCACCTTGTTATATGGCAGGAGCATTACTGTCACTGCACTGTCTCTTTCCATTAGTACTGCAAGCTTTCATCTGATTCTGCAAGTGACGTCCTCCACATACAGTTAAAGAATACCAGAATTCTGACTTCAGTATTGATGCCAGAATCACGGTTGTAATTCGGGAAGACGTCTGAGGTTCCAACAATAATATACCCAGTCAAATAAATATAGGAAAAGATATATACCTACAGTAGACCTGTAAGTAATGTAACGGATTTATAATGAGAGTTAAGTGCAGTCCATACCCAGTATATACAGATAAAGGAGCAGGCCTCAATACCTAAAGGAAAAAAATTCTTATTGTTAAAGAACACTGTTAACTGGATTGAACAAATATTTACTAGTAAGACATACAGTATAACCTAAATATAAAAGGTTATATATGTTACATATATGTACAGCTCTTCACGTGTATGGTTTAGATGGGCTCTGAGGAGAGATGGGCAGTATGACGCTATTTCATACTTGTTATAAATTTAGTTTCTGTTCTAAACCGTATCCTTCTCCGAGCATATTGTGGATATCGTCTGTACTTTAAAAAACACTGACTAACTGCGTGTGTCATAATTAGTATTGTTTAATTGGATTTAGTCTAGTGAATGCAGTGAGTGCAATATTAAATTTAATTACAATAACGATAACAATAGTTCTGTAAAGTCTATAACTCTACTGTCACTCTAGTCTGTAGCTCTACTAGTGCATTGTGTTTGTGACTCAAGATATCATGATACATATTGTGCATTGAGAATCAGGAATTAGTATGCACAGGTTGATTCACCTATAGGCATAATTCAGTAGATTGTTTTAGTTCTGTTTAGATAAAGAATTTAAAGTTAGTAAAATGCTGAGTGTTTATCTGTTTAACCCTTTGCAGTATCAACAAGGAAAATAAATGACAGTGTCATTGATGTGAAGCACCACCATGTGGTACCGTAAATGTCTTAGAAAGCCTGCAGGTCTCGTGTATCCACAGTGCTCAAAAGACCATTTCAGCACAAGGTTGTTTTCACTCTAGTTTCTAGAATACAACCGGCTCCGCTTTGTGGACAGTCTTGTTGAACGGGAGTGAGTTAGAAGCCAGGTCTGTGAGGTGCTTTGCATGTGAACATAGATTTTTTTCAATATATCAAGCCACACCAATGTCCAGTATGTAAAATGTAGTTGTCTGCCTACGTCCTTTCTTTTCCTGTGCACTATAAATTATGCAGAAGCGTCTAATTAAATGGACATCAACTCGGTTACTAACTTAAAAGTGGTTTCCCATGCTTTCTCCTGTAAAGCCTTTCTAGTGGGCTCCTTACAACTAACCCCACCTACTTAACATAACATAAAATAAACTCACTTGTTGTCATAACTGTGTGTATTGGTATACAGACATTATTAGCATATATTAGCATATGTTCACTCTGCCTGCAGGTGATGATGTAAAAGAAGCAAAGGAGGCATGTGAAGCTGGAGGAGACTTGGAGGACAAGAAAGGTATCTGATGGTGTTTTTTACTGTCTTGTTTTTGGACATTTGATTCACTTTGACTCAGGGGCAGCTACTTTTCTACATTTTATAGTAATGTAGAATTGGAATTGATTGTCAGTGCCAATGTTTACTAATTGAAAATGTTAGGGCTGCAGTTTATTTTAAAAAAATCTTTTAAAAATAGAAATCTGAACTGTGTGCCCCAGATACACAACTGTTGCTCACATTGCTGTTCTTTTGTTGTTATTTTCAGAAGACAAAGTGAAGGACTATAAGTATTACCTAAGAATGTGGGCTAAAGAGAAAGAACCTAAGAAAGAGACCATTAAAGACTTACCCAGAATGAACCAGGTACATTGATTTACTATTATTTCTTATGGTTACAGAAGGGTGGGCAAGGAATGACACTGTTAGTGCATGCAATAATGTTTTTTTGTTTTTTTTTTATATGCAAGCATTCATTATAAAGGTACTGATATGAAGAAACACTAAGACCTAACACTGCTTTACAGCAGCTATAACTAATAGTTTTAGTAAAAAAAAAAAAAAGAACATGTACTCAATTAAAAAATATATAATCCCTTTTCTACCAGCTTCACAAGAAAAAGATTTTAGTTCTGTTACCTGTAACACACTGAAATTATACTACTGCTGGCCAGTAGAGGGTGCACAAAACTCAGATGGAGTTCCACACTCTGCCTGGGCTCCAACCACATCCTTCACTGCTGTACTCTTTATGCAGGAGAGTCATTACAAGAAATAACAGGTTCTCTAAAAAACATCTACGTTTTCACAGCACATGTAATGGTGATCTAGCTTTGCTATGAATAGTTAACTTATTCATTAATTTGAAGGTCTTAACCAGTCAATGTGCACTGACTGGAGACTACTGTGTTGAACAAGGATGCCACATCTTGGCCCCAGAGCCATAAGCCATCACAGTCTATTCTGTCGCACTTGGGCTCGTGACTGGCTGCAGGACTCGTTACATTACAGTGAGAAGTAATTCAGGAACGAGCACCTTATGAAGTACTAACTCGAGAAATTATTCCCAGAGCACAGAAGACACAAGCCTTCAGTTCTTGTTTACTGAGTTCCCACTCACGTTAGATGTTATTGATTTTCAGCTACGTGTATTAACATGCCACATGTTTGATGATGTCCTGTTCTGTATTCAGGAGCAGTTCATTGAGCTGTGCAAGACGCTCTATAATATGTTCAGTGAGGACCCTCTGGAGCAGGAGCTCTATCACGCCATTGCTACAGTGGCCAGTCTGCTGTTGCGCATCGGAGAGGTGGGCAAAAAATTCACCAACAATGGCAGCAAGAAGCCTGAACTCCAGGCTCTTCCAGCAGAAGACTCCCCGCAACTAGAAAAAGAGGACTCTTCTGGGGAGGGTGGACAGTCCCTGGTGTCTAAAGCCTTGGCAGAGGCCCAGCTAGAGAACGCGACTCCACCAGCCAACGGGTCAGATGAAGAGGCGAAGGACGACACGTCCATTTCATCATATTCTGTTGTCAGCGCTGGCTCTCTGCAGTGCGAGGACATCGCGGACGACACCGTTCTGATTGGTTGCGGAGGTGGAGTGGGCGGAGCTATAGGTGGGAATGATTGTAGGCGGGGCAGTGCACCAGATGCTGATTGGTCGATCTCGTTCGAGCAGGTGCTGGCCTCGCTGCTAACAGAACCGGCTCTGGTAAACTACTTTGAGAAGAAACACGACATTAGATGTAAGATGGCTGCCTGCAAGGCTCAGAGAGCTGTAGAAAGACAGATCAGTTCGTCCAGCGACCACGAGCTAGCTCAACTTTCCACTTGAGAACACATACAAGCACGTGTTTGCTCAGATGCAGACCAGGCATGCAGGTTTTTTGGATGAGGGTTTGCTCAAGACGCGATTCGTGATGTACAGAGGTTTGACTCACTCTCTAATCCCTCTCACCTTCACACCTTCATGTAGCGAGTCTCTTAGTTCAGCACTTCTGCTCCTTTTCTCCTCCCAGGCAAGCACTTATCGCCTGCTAGAATCTAGATCTTAGGTCAGTCCTCAGCCTGTGCACCTGGGCTTCTCATAGGCCAGTGCTGAGTTTATGCCGCTGTTTGTGTTATATTGCGCTGATTAGGCTATATGGCTGACCCGAGGTCAGTTTACTGTTGGACCACAGATTGCAACATGTGCACATTTTAAGTTTCAATACGAACACTCTGTTTTGAAGGAACTATATCATCCAAGTTTCTGTAGGAACACTGTATTTTAAAGGAATTATATGATCTGAGTAAGCAAGATGAAAACCAAATACACTGCTGTTCAGTAGAAAATGCTTGATTTGAAAGGATCACTTTATTCCATTATTACACGTCAGTTTTCTGACTGAACATGTCGGAACTATTACAGGTAATCTCACACTAAGGCTGTGTCATTATCAGGCAGTGAGTTTTAAAATAGGAAGTGTCCTTTTTGAGAGTAGGGTTTGTTAAACTCAGTTCTTTCATATCCCTCTTTGTCTGTTCGACTGAAGTTCTTCTCCCTCGACGCTTTCAGCCGTGGTACAGGGCCATTGAAGTCATGTGTGTGTTTATGTTTGTTTGTTTGTTTGTTTGTTTGTTTGCTTGTTTAGCAGCTTTCTCCTCCAAAGTACATCGTTGCCTTACTGAACTGATCTGGTATGGATGTGTATAAAAGTTCTGTTAGTGAGTTCCGTTGAGCGAGGGCCAGTAGCTAGCGATTGCCCATAAGCATTACATTGACTGTGTTTTCCAGTTCTTCAGGAACTCTTATTAGAATCCAGCTTTTAATGTCATTTTAAAGATTACTTCCTGAGCCTAGATTGTTTTAGTTGCAGCATTCTTAAAACACTAGTACATTAAGCACGTACAATCGCTAAGAATATTTGTAAAGATGACCTTTTTGCTAACTGCGTTTTCCATAGTTCATTAATGTTTTGCCTACATTGTCTACCAGCTCAAAGGACGAATTTGCCATTCAGCCAGACTAAATGAACCTAAAACCAGTTGCAGTCCTAGAATTGTATTTTAGTCAGTGTTTTTTTTTTTTTTTTTTTTTTTTTTTTTTTTTTTGGGCCTAGTCTAAGTTACCTGACTAAGACAGGATCTTGTATTCTAGACACTTTATCATGGCTATTGTTTGCCACTCGATTAAAAAAGTATATGCAGCATCTTTAAGCACTCACTGATGTTTGTCTAAAGCTGTAAATATGTGCTTATTTTCTTATATGACCTGTTTTTATTGTTAACTGTTTATGTCGTGATGCATCTGTTTGATTTCTGTTTTCCTTGCTCAGTAGATCGCTCATCATAATGTTTCATTTTAATTGTTACCTCTGAACTAAATAAACAGCTTTAAATAGACCTTAGTCTGTAACCTGATACAAATGAGGCCAACTAGCTATATTGACATTCCGTGCAGAAACCGAATTCAGATCATCCTTAATGGGTTTCTAGCTTTAAACAGACCCTTAGTGAACATACAGAACATTTATGTATTCTGCAAAGACAAGACACCCACTTTACTTCGAAATTGGCCGGACTCTGATAGTAGCCAGCATAGTTGTATAATAGTTTCCAACATAACATTGCTGGCCATACTTGTTTAGTCCCACAGAGTTTCCACTACAGCTGCACAATATGTGGATCATTATCACACTATCTTGTAGAAGGCTGCATTAAATAAATGAGGCCTCTAACAAGCATCTTTATGTCCTATAAGCAACCAGACCAGACTTGGATGGCTCCCGACAAGTGATTTGTGGATGTTCTGCTAAATCAAAGCACTCGTATGATCCAATAGTCATAAAGTAAAGCAGATGTCTCATTGAGGGTTCACCAGTTTTATTTTTTATATATATATTGTAAGGTATGTTGCAGTATTTTGTCCTCACTGAGCAACCCTAATCTTAACCCCTCAGGTACTCCCTGCTAACTAGCTGAGCTTTTAGCAGAATGCTTCACCTGGTCAGGTCCAGCCAGCTGTGCTCAAATAGATAGCAGAGAATGAGATACTAAAGAAAAGTGGAGAGCATCTGCATTGTTGTGGATGAAGGAAGTTCAGGGCTAGAGAAAGAAAAACAGCCTAAAGTTGTGTATGGTAATACGCTGTATATATCCAGCTAATCCTCTGACTCACTACTAAGCATGTGTCTATGTGAAGTCTGAGCAGATCTTTAATATCGAACATCTTGGTTCTCATTCTGTGCCTGTGGACTGTATTGTAACCGTCTTTCAACAAACCGAGTGTGTGAACGCTTCACTATTTTCATGCCGCACTGTGAAAGTAACCAGTATCCTTTGAATCTGCTTATTAATGTATAAAGAAAACATTTTATGTTTACTTCCTTACGCTGAGTTTTACACAGATGTTTAAGTTGGTCTCAGTGGATAAAGAAATATCTATTGTCACAATACGCATACAGTATTTAATCCACGTTACTGCTTAGTTGCTCATTTACAGGTTTGTTTTTAAGATTTGTCACTCATCAGTACTGTATTATACTGTGTAATAAAGGTGTATAAACAAAGTTAGTCTTGTCTTTATGTCTGAGCCCAAGACCAGTCTGCATTCTAGATTTGCTGCTGCTGAACATGAAATCAAATATTTTGTATATGCACACGGTAATGTTAATCATGATTCATCACATCTTACATGAAAAGTGGGGCAGTCGTGGCCTGAAGGATAGGGATCCGGTCTTGTGACCGGAAGGTCGCCGGTTCGATCCCCGGGATCCCCCAGGCCACGACTGAGGTGCCCTTGAGCAAGGCACCTAACCCCTACTGCTCCCTGGGCGCCGTGGATAGGGCTGCCCACCGCTCTGGGCACGTGTGCTCACTGCCCCCTAGTGTGTTCACTAGTGTGTGTATATGTGGGTGTTTCACTGCACGGATTGGAGGTCAAATTCCGCTGTGTGCAAAAATCACATGTGGCTAATTTTTTTTTCTAAAAAAAATTCTAAAACGTAGTGACTTTAACTCACCTCTGTCGCAACTCCTGGTTTTTGATTACATCACTGTGCACTAGTGGGTGGGGCAATAGGTATTAATATATTAAATAATATGTAATTATTGAAAAGTATCTAAACAGGTGTACTTTATTGCTGTTTCACTGGAGATGAATAAGTCATAACATCATTATTCTGTAGTACACAAAGGATTTGGCCATATAAAGCATAGGCAAACAGCACTGTGAAACTATTAACGTAACTATTCATTTGAACTCTGGTCTGCCTAAAATCGTTTTAGCAGTATAAAGCATTGCGAGTGCAGCAGCATCACTAAAACATAGAATATCTTTACTTAAAAGACAAAACATTAACGGTCAAAATGACACATTGGACACAAACAGTGTTGCTGGATGTTTGCAGAACCACTCTTGCAGTCATACACCAACTTTGTATACATGTACATTAGCACAGTGAACATCAGAATCTAGTGGCGTGTGTTTATGGGGTTAATGCTGGTGGTAAGGCATCATCTATATACAAAAAAACATAACCGTTACTCAGATGTGTATAGAACGAGATCGATTCAGATACTGTCCTGAAATCAGTGGCTTCTGGCCTCCATGCATCCTCCCTGAGGAGCTCAGCTATAAAACCTGATGTCAGAGGTTGTTAGCCTGGATGATTTGGTGCAGGATGCTGTCCACATCCCCTGTGTCATAGCTGATACCCTGCATGTCCAAATTAGGCAGGATGGAGGACAGGAGAGACACAACGTTCCGACGGATAGCGCGCAATCGGTCCATTGGAATGCTGCAAAGAGAAATAGCCAAAAAGAAGCTTATTTCTTCTCAGATCAATGATGAAATAAGACGGAATTGAGGGAAGAAGAGGAAGGAGGAAAGAAAAGAGAAGAGCTAATAAACCACAACATATGGTCAAAAGTATGTGGATATCACTCCTATTAGTATTATTATAGGCTTTAGGTGTTTTAGCCACACCCATTGCTAACATATGTATACATTCTTGTGACCTCCATAGAAAAACACTGGCGGTAGAATGGGTCATAAGAAGAACGCAGTGACTTTAAATGTGACACAATCATAGGATGGAACTGCTAGATCTGCCTTGGTCAACTGTAAGTGTTATTACTGTAAAGTGGACGCATCCAAGACAGTTCAGCCGTGCAACAGTAAGCCACACAAACTCTGCAGAGAGCCAGAGAGGGGTCGCAGAGTTTACCACAGAGTTCCAGACTGCATCAGTACATGTCATGAAATGGATTTACATGGCTAAGCAGCTGTATATACGCCTAATATCCCTATGCACAATGCCATGTCGGGGAGAAGAGATGACAACCAAGCTGGACTCTGGAGCAGAGGAGTGGTTCACTGATGGCAAATCACATTTCATAGTCTATCCGTCTGATGGACGAATCAGACTGCCTACCAAAATGAAAATGAAAAAGTTTGGTGGAGAGGGGATAATAGTCTGGGGCTGCTTTCAGGGTTCAGTCCTGTCACCTTAGTTCCAGTGAAGGGTAATATTAATGCCACAGCACACAAAAGCATTTCATATACTTTCAACAGTGTGGCCCTTTCCTGTTTTAGCAAGACTGTGCTCCTCTACACAAGGTGATGACCATAGAGACATGAAGAGATGGATGAGCATGTGGATTAACTCCAGTGGCGTGCTCAGAGCTTTCATTACAATAAGCACCCTTGGTATGAACTGGAGTATCAGCTGAAAGCCAGCCCATCTGACCCAACATCAGTACCTGACCTCACAAATGCTCTTTTGGCTGGATGGGTGCAAATGCGTTTCCACAGACTCACTTCAAACCTTGTGGAAAGCCTTTCCAGAGAAGTGGAGGCTGTAATAACCTTAAAGTGGGGTCAGCTCCACCTTTAGTTTTGGAAGAGGATGTGTGTCAAGCTCATACAACTGCCCATCCTGTGCACGATGCTTTTGCTTCATCTAGACTGACCAGGTGTGCAGACCTCTTCCCATGCTCATGGAGCTCTTCTCATATTCTTATGGTCCTAATGGTGGTCACTGGTTTTCACTGAGAACACTGACTGATTTTTTTAAAGAGATCTATTTGTCATTGTTACTCTGACAGTGTTCAGACAACTATTAACAGAAGTAATTTCATTATCACTGGTTAATTTAAATACTTCTGTCTCATTACAGGCTGCTTTTTTCTTTTTTCTATATTCAGTGTTATATATTAACTTGAAAGTTCAATTAAATTAAGAGTTTGTCCTCTTTTCATTTTGTTCTTGCTATCCGCTACCACCAAGAAGTTTTTCCGTGCCACATGTTGCCATTCCTTGACTTGCTCAATCAGGCCTTGGATCAGGATTTTCTGTAAAGCTGTTTTAAAAAGAATATAAATAACCTTTGACTTGACCTGACCGATATAGGTCTTATGTTCAAGAGTCCACACACATTTGGCCATATAATGTGGTCTGAATTACAGAGAAGTAAAGGGATTAAAGGATTGCTGCAGCATTTTTTTGCCCTATATTTGTTACAAAAGTACGGTACTGTCAATTACCACAGATACTAATGTTTCCCTGCACTTAGAAAAGAAATGGAAAACTACTGACTTAGAACTTGTCTACCAGAACCACTGCAGCATGTTTATGTTTACATATCTGTATAACACATTTTTAATACCAGAGGTATTAAACATTTATAAATAAACGTCTTGTGATCAAAACATAAACCAAAGCAATTATAAAGTTTTATCTCTCTTTCCAACAGTATAGCAATTGGGGTTGTGTATTGGCAAGAATCTGCTGATACAATACATATCGTCATACAGCGGTCACGATTCAATATATCGTGATATACTGCAATTTTTCAAATCCTACTTTTAAAACACACCACTATATAAACAGGTCTGCCAGTGCTTACAACAGCATTGCGCCCTTGTGCTGCTTGTTAATGTTGGAGTGGAGCTGAAAAAAGTCTGAAAGGAATCTGTGTATTGATACTGTGTTTTTGAGAATTGATACAGTATCACGAAACATTATATCCTGATATTCAATATTTCGATATTTTCTTACACCCCTAATAGCAATAACAAACCAACAACAGTATTTCCTTAAAGCATGGATGTTCAGTCTTATTCACAAAGGTTCGGTGTTGCTGCAGGTTTTCACTCCAAACAAGCTGCAGCTCAACTCATCCTACTTGTTTGTATTGCTTGAATTTCCCTCTGGAAATCAATCTTCTTTAATCAGTTGGTCTTCGTCTTCAGCAACTGATCATTTGTGTTCCTATTATATTTGAATGAAAACCTGCAGCCACCTCAGACTTTTGTGGGTACAACTGAACACCTTTGCTTTAAAGTAAGACAAAAGGCTTGATTTTAAACTTCAAATAGAAAGACTGAAGGAGGAGAGAAGGATGGAAAGACTTTTGCAGGAATTTTGTATGTGGGTGTACACACCTATCGTTTACATTAGAGACTGTGCTGGTGCTCTGGTCTTTCCTCTCCCGTGTCTGTCTCTCTACTTGTCTCACTATGCTCAGGAGCTGCTCTTTCTCTTTTTTCAGTTTGTTTACTTCTGTAAAGAGAGCCTGGTTTTGGCTCTGCAGTTTGGCCAAAGTCTTGCTCCAGTGTAGATCATCTGTGGGGCTCACTAGTGCCCCCTGCTGGCCCGGGGAACTGCCATTTCTTTGTATTGCGCTTTGTTTGCCTGACTGAGGCTCTATTTTCTGAAGGAAGAGAGAAAAGCACCCAGATTACACACTCTTACTGAGTTATCATTCTTAATTAAAACAGGATTAATTGATGTGCTGACCTGATCTTTGTGTAAGGGGTTTTCTGAGCATTGAGTGAACCCACCATTCAGCAGACATATTACAGTACTGGGCAGCAGTATAGTCTAATGTAGGCATGTCAGACAGTGTTCAGTGCTATGGCTCAAGAGGTTTGGAGTCTGACACGTGGTCTAATCTGAAGTAGTAAGAAGAGTGTGACTGCACAGTAACTGAATAGTGAGTGATCTACCCAGATAAAGAGGTTAGCACTGACCTCCATTATATTCCCCATGGTTAGACTAGCCTAGGTTAGTAATGTAACTAACATGTAGCTAGCCACACAAACATCTGTAACATATATTCTTACATGTCAATGGTTTCATTTCACCTTAAATATAATCATGAATGTTCTTCAGGGTACATGGTGTGCCTCTTCTCGCACCTAGACTACACCTCTGGCCTTGAGCACATTCTCACCTTGGATGCTGTAGAAGCTGTTGTCTTGTCTTCAACCCCAGAATCTAAAGAGGCACTGGGAATTAATGTCTCTGTGGTCTGAACAGAGGGTATCGCCCCCACCTCTTGTACTGTCACCCCATCTGCTGCTAAACCCAATACCTCCCCTTCTGCTAACGTAGCCGTTTCCACAGCCGGCTCCTGGAGGCCGAGGGTCCTCCTAAGCCGTTTGGCCTCTCGTTCCAACTGAGCCAGTTTAAGGGTGAGCGCAGGCCGATCGAGGCCTTCTACAGGTAAGGGAGAAACTGACTGGCAGCTGGTGCGGCTGAGGGGAGGCACAACCACAGTCTGAGCGGGGGGAAGGGGATGGGACCAGGCCATGGAGGGCTGAGAGGTGTTCGGGTGAGGCCAGCCCTGTGAGCTGGACGCAAGCCTGGGCTGCTCTTTAGGCTGAGGGCCATGCAAGGCCTGCTGTTCTGAGGGATTCTGGTTTGAGTCTGTGGAAGGAGTCTCTGTAGGGTTCTGAATTTTGTCCTCCTGGCTCACTGTACTTGGGACCTGGGTCTTGTTACTATCTGCCTTTTCAGTTTCTGAAGTTTCCTCTGTTGTTGCTGGAGGTGTTATTATTTCTGCATCACTGGAGGGATCAGTGCGTTTAGGGGACTTGCTGCCCGTTTCGTTGTTCGACCATGTTGCTTTCCTTTTGTTGCTGCAAATGAAGAACAAAACATAAGAATTAACAAAAGAATAAAGAATTAACAATTGTGGTGAATAATTATTGTGAATAATTTTAGCCAGGATGGTAGGCCACTCTGTGGTTGTGTCTGGGAATGCAGTCTGTATTTTAATAAGCTTGTAATAAATTAGCTGTAAACTGGATTACAAGGGTGTCGGTTTCAGACCCGTGTGAGTGTGACGTCTCCAGCGTGGAATCGTTTTCTTTGTCCTTGTTCTTGGGGTCCGAGACAGCTTCCTCCACTCTGGCTTCTAAAGAGGGCTCTATGCACCGAAGCGGAGCCACACCTTTACTCCCCTAAACACACAAACGCACACAAAATCGGTTTACTTCAGTAGAATCTCTAGGAGAGCAGAGTGAAGATGTTCAGCTTTAGAGGAACGTAACGATGGACGAATGTGGTATTTAAATATAAAATGTCAATTACTGTGTATATGAGCTCTCTGTGCTAAAAATACACACTGGATAAACTCAGGGATAATTTGAGCACATATCTTCAAAATCATTTCCTCCTGATCTCTACTACAGAGAATGGGAGGAGCTAGCCAGAGTACAACCACAACCACAAAAATCATGTATTCATGGGGCAATGAGATACGCTGCAGCCATTCACTTTCCTTTACATGTAGGCACCCCCACTGAGACATGCACCCTTTTACACTTAGTCATGTTTGTATGTTTGCATAAGGATCGTGTTTATACTACTATACTACTAACGCTGGAGACACAAAACATGCATTTGGTCCTCAACTGATAGTTGCTCTTAATTAATAAGATGGATACATACTGCATAGTGTATATGAAGAAACTTGGCTGTACAAGTGCATTGCACTGTCTGTTTTTCCCCCAGTCAAGCCACAGCTTCTCTATGCTTCCCCCACAAACCACGCACCGTTCTGTGTACATGCAAAGTGCGGTTAATGGCACTTAACCTCACACTGTAAATGTACATGACATTTTCCTTTTTCTGAGAAATTTATAGATATCTGACAGTCGTCTGCACACAACAGATGTGCATAGGAAGTCCTGTGTGTATCCTGTGTGTGCATGCGTTCGTTCATATTCTCGTGTCCTGCTTATAAGAGTGAAGTGGGAAGAGTGAAGTCTGTAGTTACACTCTGCAGCGAGAGACTTCTACATTTTTACTTTTTAAATTAGCACACTTTTACAGTGTTATTTTCTGGCAGCTGATCCTCTCAACTGCTTCTGTTGTCGCCACGATCTTACCGACAAATGGCAAAGGGACTTTCCACAGTAGTATTTAAATCACTTATGGCATCCCATAACAAAGATTTATTCCAATTATACGGCACCTCACTTTATATAAGTTATACATTTAAGTTACAGAGTTTACAATGCTATGTCTCACACCATGACTGTCCTACATATTTATAGTGATATGATTATCAGCTGTCCAGTTATAGTGATATGACTAGGATTAATAGGAGGACATCATATTTCAAGCTTACTCTGCCATATACATAATACATAATTGTATTTATACAAGCTTAGAAATAGTGTTTGGAAATATCAACTGACTGGGCCTTAACAGTTTCATGCGTACATCAGCTACAGTGTTTAAATAACATGGTACCCACAAATAAGAGAAGCACATACAAAAATTGCTTATTTGCACTTATTTGAGTTTGTAGATTGGTTTGATACAATTAAATATTCGTACGAGGACTGAGGGAATACGTTCCTGTGAAGTTAATTCATAATAATACCTTATCAAATCAATAGCAGCCTAGTGGGCCACATATTTCAAATCACACATCACACTGACTATTCAGCCTGTCTGTGTATATTAGTTTGTTATTTTGCATAAAATAGTTTCCACCCTTTGCATGTACTATGTGACATGTGATGTGTCCCTGTACGTGCAAAGTGGATGCAATTGTTTTTAGATTTCACACTACAAAAAAGATACTTTCAAACCTACTACAGTCCAGAGTTCTGTATGGTACGAGGGTGTAACCAAATACGAATAGGCTGAATTATTAAAAACAAACAGACACATATGAACAGGTGGTACAGTGTTTCGTAGTTGTTGATATGTTTGATTTCTTTTTTAAGTTTAGGTAGATTCTGAGATCTGGCTGGAAGGGGGGATCAGAGATGTTTGAAACATCTGTACAAGATTTAGAAAGGCAAGATTCTCCAATCAGATTTACTTAATTCAAAAACTGTCTGTGATAGTATATGTTTTAACTACTGTAAAATGTAGTAGATAAGAGGTAACATGGGCTTATACACAAACACTCTTTTTATCAGGAGACAGGATAACTTCACACCCTGCCTTGTTCTGTCTGTCTATATCCTTGTTTCCGTTCCCTTGTCATAGCCATGTGTCACAGCCATGTGTCACAGCCATGTGTCACAGCCATGTGTCACAGCCATGTGTCATAGCCATGTGTCATAGCCATGTCCTTCTGTTTATGTTTTGGTCATGTGTCCGCCCTGTATCTCCGCTCTTCACCTGTTCCTAGTCTGCGTCTCCTCCCATTGTCGTGTATCGATGTTTTTATTAAAACTCTTTCAGAGTGGTCTGATGTGAAACATCTATAGAACTGGTGGTAGTGATAAGAAACTGCTCTAAAAGCTCTCTTGCTCCCTGGATGCTCCCATGCCTGAGACACTGTTTCGAGAAGATTTGGAGTGACTTTGTATGAATAATGAGCAAATATTTGAAAATTTGGTTGAATTACCCTTTAACAATGCAGACTGTGAGAAAAAAGGTCACTGCTCTTTGTGTGACTATGTGTGAGTATGTGTGCATGTTTTTGTGTATGAATACATGCTTTCCATCTACTCACCTCCACAGATTTCCCTCTTCTTTTGACCGGACCTTGATCCCTGCGGGCAATTCAACACTCACTTAATGTTGGTAGCAGACAAATTTCGTAATATATATATATATATAGTCGCTGTCCAATGAAAAGTAAGTATCTCCTAAATGGCAACTATACAGGAGAGATCAAAATCATACTTTACTTTCAATGAAAGTCAATGGAACCAGAATTTTTCCTTTTGAAATTGTCCCACAAATGTAAATACATACATGTAAGAGATACATGCCTTTCATTGGACAGCAACTGTTTATATATATATATATATTTAAATGGAAAATGAACATTGAAGTGTTCTTTTAAGCACACTTGGAATACACAGTTCTCACAGTTGAGCACTCAGGATGTGGTTTAACAGTAACCTATAAAGCCACATTCTGACCATCATGTTCTCTCCCTCTGTTTCTCACACATGCAAACACTTGCACACTCAGAGAATGGCTGCTTATGGTCACTTTACTGTTTTTTGTGTGTTTTCTCGTAGCTAGGTGTCATCTCGTTCACCGTCTCCTCCGGTTCCTCTGGTACTAAGCAGCTCCTTTAAGAGAACAACACAAAAGCACAACAAGATGAAGTCAGTTGACTGTGGTTGTTTGGTGTCATGAACACACATACACAAACACACACACAAACACACACACATGCATGCACTCTTTAATTAGTACTGCTGTCACACTTTATATTCTAACACTGAGAGTTAGTGCAGAGGTTCTGCGGAAAATATGTGACATGATGTGAAATCTCTGTTCTCCTAATGCAGGGTTGCTCAAATGCTTTGTCCTTTTGTGGGTAAAGGAGTGAAAGGGTAAAGGGGCAGGGGGAGGGGAAGGGGGGCAAAAGGCAAAGATCAGTGTCTTTAGTGGGCCGAAGGCCAGAAAGACAAAACAGGTGGGCAAGTTTTATAAAATGTTTTATATGATATTTGATTTAAAGGTATGATAATACAGCTGTCTCTTTGGGTGTGGGGTGGGCTTAGAGTAACCCATTTGCAGGACATATTAAATGCCAGCTCTGCTTTAAAAAACATCATAAAACAAAGTTGAGATCATATATAAAATGAAAAGTGAGTTTTAAACTTGAAGCTAGCTAGCTTTGAAAGAATTCATGTATTTCCTAATGACTAGGAGACACAATACATCACTGTCCAAATAAAAGAAACTTGTTCTCTCCATAATGGTAACTATACAGAAGAAGATGTAAACAGCTGAAATTCTCGCTTCAAGCATTCGTGTTCCAGTCATAAGTAGCATCAAACCCAGAGTGAACGTCTCCATGCTCCCTAAACAGTGTGTTATGTACATGTTTGAATTTTAGCTTCTACATACAAATACTGCACTAGTTGTGGAGGGCGGATGTGGCTGTATTCCACATGACCACACCATTTAGTAACACTATGCACGATTGGGATGCAGGAGACAGTGTTTATAGCTACAGTATTAGCAGTAGCAGTATATATAGCAGTATTATTATACAGAAACCTTAAGTTAAAATATGGTTAAAATGTGGACGTGTTATTAAATAATAAGTTTTAATTTTCTGTTTATTGGAATTAGTTGCAAAAATACTATGATTTATTAATTATTATTAAAGATTTAGTTAGTGGTTTTTAAATATGAGACACTGTGAATGTCAGTTGCTTTATAAGTTCATTCTTAATGCTGTACAGATTTTTCATATCCAGGTTTTTACTATTTTATCTAGGAACAGATAAACTATCATTTCTGATTTTACATGTACAAGGTGAACCGACAAGTGGCAATACGAAGTGGACAGAGGACGGACAAACTACAGCAGTACTGCTTTGTCTGATCCACTCACACCAGCGCAACACACACTAACACACCACCACCACGATAGTAGCATCGCAGTGCTGTGAATGATCCACCATCTAAGGAATACCTGCTCTGTGGCGGACCTATGGGGGTCCTGACCATTAAAAAACTGGATTAAAGGGGATTAACAAAGTATGCAGAAAAACAGATGGACTTCGGCCTTTAATTGTAGAACTACAAAGAGCCCCTATATAGATACCAGATACATATACATAAAGGGGCACTTTGTAGTTTATATATATGTATGTATATATGTGCCTACATATATATATATATATATATATATATATATATATATATATATATATATATATATATATATATATATATATATATATATATGATGGACCGATTAGCGTTTTTAAGGCTTTAAAGCACCTTTCAGCATATTCAGCATATTTTAAACAAAATTAAAAGTAAATAAACAAAGTAAATCAAACAAATATCCCCAATACTGCAGTCATTTAATTTAGACCCTTAATTTAAAACTAAAAAAGCTTATTAAGTAAATGCAGTAAAAACTGCAGTCATTAAACGCAGAATTGTTGCTGCTGTACTGTTCGTACCGGTCAGATCTGGTCTACACTGGGTCATTATCTGTTCTGGGTTGTTTGTTTTGTGCTAGCTCTGCTGGTTACTGGTACTCACTGTATTCAGCTGTGTGCAGTGTCGTATCAGATTAGTAGTGTTAAATGTCTTTGTCTCGGTTCCTCAACGAGACAAGCTGATTTTACTAATTTACAAATGTCCTGGTTGTGCCTGTGTCACATACAGTAAAACACTGCCAGACGGACATGCTTTCTTTTTTATAAGCACATACTTTCTCGCAACGTCGCTGCTTTAGTCAGTCTGTGGAAAATGAAAGGGTATGTATTTCCACCTAGCAGTTCAGATAGGAATTGCAGGGAGCTGGCTGGAAGTGCCCTGTGTGTGTGTGTGTGTGTGTGTGCATGTATGTATGTATGTATATGGTTAATCAGCGGTCAATTCATTGCTGACACAGCAACATAAACAGCACTATAACACTATAAATCAAAAAGACTGCCTACCTTGGTACCTAAAACTACACATACAAACAGTTTACATGAAAAACAAATAAATAAATAAATAACAAGAAACGTGCAGGGCAAGATAAAAGCACAGGAAATCATATCTGCGTTGTTTGGTGGATGCAACTTAAAGGCTGTAGTAGTGACACAGGAACGAGCTTCAGTAAAGCAAAGTTGACAGATAAAGTAACGTGACTTTCAGAGCAAGCTTGCAAGAAGTGTAGCAATGGTGTGTGGTTGCTGAGGACAGCAACACAGGTGAATGTGTAGGTGTGGGTGGGGGGTGAGGCTGTGGTAGGGGCAGTGTTGGCTCTGACCTGAGGCGTGCGGTGGGATGCTGGCTGCAAGTGAAGCGCTCAGGAACGTTCCCTGAGAACAGATGAGTGGGAATGCCCCTCCACTTCATACACTCTTCACACTGAATCCAGGTCACGTCCCTGCGCGACGGAGAACGACAACTTTTAACAATTGTTATTTTTCACCTGAATCTCATTTGAGCCGTTATAGCTCACTGTATAGTATTTCATGCAGGGGGTTCAACACGTGTGCTTCAGTTAGCCGCAGAACCGCTTGCTATTTCCTTTAGAGCTGATTTGGAGATAAAGTTCCTTCTCCTTCCTCCGCTTTCAATACACACTCAGCTGTACCTCTGACATGCTAGTTTCCTTATCTTCATCACCAGCTCGAGAAGTCTGGGGTTAGTGTGTATGTGAGTGTGTAAGAGCTGCAGAGAGAACGTGTGAATAATTTCTGTAGACATGAGAGTCCTGTGGTCTAACAGAAAAGCTGCCTACTATCACAACAGCCTGTTTTTAGCTAGATGAGCGTTCACTGTTTACCCATCAAACAACAGTGCAGCGTAGCTTTGGTTAATCCCAATTTAACAACTAGCATTCATTCTCACCAAACCATTTCCGCCGTTATGACGAACACAGCGTATTCCAAGACACTAGAAAGCTTCTATAAGTCATTAACAGACTTGGAGCTAAATCTTTTTATAAACAATGTGTATGCGCACCAAGATAGCTGCTGTCCATCAAGACAATGGAGCACAGGTGTTTTGTTAGGGGCTTGGCAGCAGTGACCAGAGGCAGGGCAGACACTTTAAAGTCTGCGGATACTATGGCATACAATACTGGACAACGCTAACTGATTAGAAACTTAGATGACGAGAAGTGATTATCATCAGCCAAATCATCAAGATAAATGATATCATCATGAATGAGCTTTTAATAGCCTTGAATTTCCCCTGGCAGTAATATAACTGTTAAATCACTAACTGGGCTAGCTTCTATTATGCAGCTATGTGCAAAAGTTTGGGTGCGTTTGGTCAGCTTATAATTTAAATAAAAAATAAAAACAATGTCCAAAGAGAGCACACTTCCACACATTTTAAAACACGATTATTGCTTATTTGCTGCATTTGACAAAAATAAAATCTACAATGTGGCCTGTTTTATGTTTTATTTCAAATATTTTAAGCTTAGCAAATAAAAAGAAGCGTGCACTAAACAAAGGCCATATTTATGTTTGTCTGTGTAGGCAGTGAGTCTCATTTACAATCACAATCAAATTTCTGCAGTTGTTCTGCAGTTATTTCATTATTCATATGGTCATGTAAAAATCAATCTCCTATTTTATAAATCGCATCTAGAAGCTCTAAAAATCTCAGAAAGCTCAGCAATAAGGTTTGTCAAGGCATGTGTACTCTTACTCTGATTTCTCACAGATTTCTCAGTCTGCGCATGTGTGAAAACCTATCAAAATAAATCAACAGTTTTTAACTCAACAACCACTTTGATGGCAACAAAACACTTTTGGAGCGACTCTGAAACTGACTACATGCATGACCAAATGAATATTTAATGATCTTTGTCAACTTAATAATGTATGTTAATATTTTCTGGTACAATGATTCAAAAGGTTTACGTCTTATCATTTTCTGTAAGTTTACTGGCTGGTGGCACAGCAGAAATACGATTAGTGTGTGACTACTATAGACACAGAGTGTTACTATTATCTGGTATGAACACACTCACTGTGGTAACTTATTTTCGCTCCCAAAATAGCCAAAACCGAATATGACTGGGGGTGTTTCCATTTTTGCAAACAAGTGTTTATTGATAACTACAGTCTGCACCCATGGCAACTTTTAATATCTAGGGATCTCTTTGCAATTATTTAGCAGGAAACAAAAATACTGCAGAACTGGTACATTGACACCCTTCTTCTGGACAAGCTCACTGTTTCAGTTTCTTTGTTTCATGCATGCGTCCATTTGTTACCAGACTGAAAATCTATGCTATAGTCTTTTTACATACACTACTTTGAAATGATGTTTATATGGGATGTACATCCCACAATTAAGTGCCAATTTTCATAGAATTATTTTTTTACTAACCTCAGATTAGAAAGAAAATTAATATTGAATGTTTAAAAAAAGGCTAAGCAATAACATAACAATGGATAAGGCTATACAGTGCACGGTATGTCAGTCAGTATTGCAATATCGGGCTTTGCAATACTCTTACTGCAGAAAGCTGATACGAAGACAGGCTCTCTAGCGAATCCCTGACTTACTAGACGATCTGCAATGGGCTGCAGCAATTAGTCAATGATGGTGATAATGAAGTAATAGAGATTTTTACTGTTATTACTGTTTTCTTAGAAATGTGTCTCTGAGAAGCTCAATGCCAGTCTAACATCTCACTGAATGATGGGGGAGAGTGATGGTCACCCTACCCACCCAGAGAAGGTGAGGCCAATTATGCTCTCTTGGACTCCCAGCCACAGACAGGTGATCGAACTCACAAGCTACCGATGATGGGCCGTTATCTCTTGCGAGAGAAAAGCAGTGTTTTACTAGCCTGCTTGTTTTGCGTGTGGTGCTGATTTGTACTCCTCACATGAACCCAGCACAGACGAGATGAATCTGAGCTGGTTTTAGAGGAGTACGGTGCAATCCAGCCCCTAAAGTTTACCAAGCTGTCACCAGACATGCATTCTCATTGCTTAAGTTTGTCTAATATCATCTAATATACGTGCCAGACAGTACAGTACTCACACTTCTTCTTCCTCCTCCTCCTCCTCGTCGTCATTCTCATCATCTTCCTCCATGTTCCCTTCCTCACTTTTCCTCTCTAAGGCTCGGAACGCTCTCTCTTTTGCTTTTTTCTCTTTTTTCTCCCGCCAGTAGTCATTGAGTTTAAGGCCGAGGGCAGCTATAGTGAGCCTAGGAGAAAAGAAATGATGAGAGTGACAGCAGTTACATCTATGCAGGTCTCTCAGTTTAGCAAAAGATATTATGCATAGCAAAGTTTCTGTCACGCCAAAACATTACTTTATCATATCAGGTTTAGGTTAGTGGTATGATCTGCACGGACTGATCTGAACTCAGTGAGCAGGTCTGGTTTACCTGTACTCTTTGGTGTACTCAAAGTCCTGCTTGTTATGAGCTGGTTTGAGAAAGTTACACTCAATAACTCCAATAACACCAACTCCTGATCTTTGCCCTGAAGACTGGAAAAACAAGAGAAAGAGAAAGAATCATTAAAAGTATAGAGAGAGAGATGAGCCAGTAGGTTGTGGGTTCAAATCCCAGAATCAGCTTTGTGTGTTTCAACTTAGACACTGTAAACCTATGACAAGGTGAGATGACAGAATCCTCATAGCTGTGGCCAGCATAGTTGCGGCTGAGACTAAAAATGCTTTGGTCGTTCTATGTTCTTACTGTTCAAACAAAATCAAACTACTACAGTGAAATTAGCTTAGAAGACCATGTTTACATCTGGTACCTTAATCTGGCATCCCACTTTCTCATAGGACTTGATGAGCCTGTTGTTATGGTACATCATGATGCCATAATGATCTTTGTTCTTACGGTTGAAGCCAAAGGTTATCTTCACTCGTTCGTTCTGAGTTGAGTGTGGTTAAGGGTAATTTAAGTTTTATCATCTTTCTAAGTCATCATGACTACAGTAAAAACACAAACACAGCAAAAACATAGATTCCTTATAGATTTGTTTAAAGACTGTGCTATATGTTGCGTGAGATATGGAAATACAGATCAGCTCTTAACACCTTTCCAATGAGAGGTGTGTAGAAGGATACAATGAACTGTGGTTTGTAGACATCATTCTCAATCATGGCCAGGCTTTTAGCCACTAGTTTGGTCTGAACTTTCTTCTGCCTGAGGATGATCTGGATCCTGGGTTTCAAATACAGAATGCTGAGATATGCCTGAGAGAGAGATAGAGAGAAAGAGAGGGGGCAGAAAGGGAGAGAGATAGTCAAATACATTTGTTAAAAACTCTTTATAACCTCTGATCCTTCAGTTTATTTCTTCTCTTGATCCCAATTCCATTATCAATCCATCTATCCCTCCCTCGCTCACTCTGAGAGAATAGTCCATCTCTGGAACGACGTGGTCTGTTCTGCGAAGGCCAAAGTAACTCTTCTTGCTTTTCCACTCCATCTCCTCAGAGCGGATCTCGGGCAGGCGGATGTCCTCCCTGTCTGCATTAAAGTCGAACTCAGTCTTGCCATCCTTGTTCCTGTCAGTGAAGCAAAGAGAACAATAAAACTCAGCGCACTTACATTATAAACTCTTAGACTGGTGTCTATGTGCCTGATGGTAGTAAAATGAACAGGTCTATTCCTCCCCAACACAATAACAGGCAGAACATGGTCTGGTGTAATGGATTAGCACATTTTTCCATATTACAGCAAACTATGGATGCATTGTGTCAATAAAACCCTGGTTGGTAGTACAGGATAATATTCAAATTATGCAAATGAGTGATGCTCAAAAAATTATCTGTATTTCATGCAGACTGAAAGACTGCAGCTCATGTTCTGCAACACATATTCAAATTCTGCCACACTGTGAGGACACTTACTTGCACAAGATCATGTAGTATGTGCCGCAAATCACATTTTGGAAATTCATCCAACATATGTACATGCATTTAAAGGCTCATTTATACTCAACGTTAAATACGGATACGCATGGAGCGTTCTGTGTTTATTTCGTACATAATTTGCACATTTTCGGAAAGCTTACGGATACGGACAGGACGGAGCACTACCGCTACAGATCGTGGGGGCAGTGCAAGACGCGACAACTTCCATACAAACACAGCAAAGATGAAACGGTGGGACTTTTTGGTTGTGCAAGTTGTTTCGAAAATTTAACCATGATGTAAGTTTGTCGCGACGCAGAGACAGACCGTTGTTTTTCTTCGTTTCTGAGGTAAATATGGGACTTATAGAGTCTCAGAACAGTCTGTACCACCGTCTTAACCAGTGACTCTTCTGTTCTCTATATTTATATCTATTTAATTTAGTCTGCACTGTCCTTTACTGCTGCACTCAGCACTTTACTCTAAATACACAACTCTGCACATGTTAAGTGTACAGGTGTGTCTGTGTGTGTATGTCACTGTCACTGTGAGTGTGTGTGTGTCTGTGCATGTATGTCACTGTGTGTGTGTGTGTGTGTGTGTGTGTGTGTGTGTGTGTGTGTGTAGGTTGGGTGTGTTTGTTACTTCAGTAATGTGAGTTATCGTGCACTGTGAGCTACTCTTACCAAAAACAAATTTGTTGTATGTGTGAGCATATTTGGCAAATAATATCTGATTCTGATTCTAATTCTTATTCTGACTAGGCTAGCTCCTCCCCAGCCGCCATGTTTGATTAACTCTGAACTGCCCTCTACTGGAAGTATGTGGACAGTGACGGTTATTTCGCTTCAAACGTACACAGACATTTCCGCACGTAGAGGGAGTTTTAATGAGCCTCAAGTTATCTGATGAAAAAACCCTTTAGGCCTACATACATGTGTGAGTTTCTATAGAACATGATGTGATCTCCACTGCTGCTTTGCAAACACCAAATAAATATGCAGGCTGCGGAGAAGATTCTATGAAAACTTGACTTCTGTGAATGATTAACATCTATAATCTCAATAAAAAAAGTTACTTTGACTTACTACAGTTGGCTGATGGAACGTATAGGTTTTTCATGGAAGTCTTTTGTGATTATCAAGCCCAGTTTTAACCTAGTATGATAAATATCTTTTTCCAACAGCTCACGAGCACTTTCAAACACAGATATGTAGGCATATGTCCAGTGGATCAGTACTGTAGCTGCTTTACAAATTGTAATAGTTTTTACATCATTTTTATTATGACCAGTTCACTACCAATCCATTACTGTATTTTATTTCCTCACGATATATGTTATGTCACACCATAAAAAAAGAAGTTAGCCACTGTAACAATTTAATTTCAATTTCTCAATTATATATATATAAAGGCAGTGTATTTAAATATTGCTGTTAATGTACAGAGCAGTAAAAGTTGAACTAGTAAAACTATTCAATGACAGTCAAATGTGGTTCCCAAGAAATTGGGAACTTTGAGAAAATAGGTGCATTGACTCTGGTTTGTAAAATGGTGGAAAGGAGCAGGCTACTCGCACTGTCCACATTTTCATAACACTATGGAACAGATTTCACAGAACTGGTCTAAAAAAACCTAAAGATATCGGTTTATATTCTACATTTTATCAGTATTTGCTGATAGTTGATATTAAAGTATGGGATAAAAGAAATGTTTCATTATAGGGACTGCTAGGTGTAGCTAACAGCTAATGAGTCTATATCACAGCTCCCCCTGCTGGTATACCACACACCTGCGTATGTTCCAGATGAGGATCTTGGTGCCCTTCTTGCCTGGGATTGAGTCCAGCTGTTCCTGTAGCTCAAACACCGATTTAAAGATGGAGTGAGTGAGTATAGCTCTCAGACTTGCCTCAGAATCCTCTGTTATTACCAAAGACTGTAAGGCAGCAATAGTTAAGGTTGGTTAACACTGTAAATGCAATACTTAGGTACACAAAATAGAAGGTTAGATAAGGAGGAAACACATTTTATGCAGTTAGTCCACATACTTGCATAAAGATGACATATTACACTTCTTAATGAAACATCTGTGACATTTGTTGGTCAAAATACCACAAGCATGAGGGACCACAGCTCCAATCTCCCTCATCTCAACAGCCCTGTCCAGAACGGCCAAATTGAGTGTCTGTTCCTTTCAGTGATAATGAGCCACTACTCAATCCGAGACAAGAATGGCTTGACGTTACTCTCACTATGAAGTTTATTTAATAGACATCCAACTAACAGAGTTAATGTTACTGTGGATTCTGCAACAAGACTATTACATCTTCATTACTATATTAACTCAGGTGTTAGTGTTAGTGCTAAATGGCCAAAAAAAACCAAGAGCTGAATAATTTTTTTCATACTTTCATACCCCCCGTCTACAGTCTTACCACAAACAGACAGTTGCTTCTGACCCCTTGTTGTGTTGCACTAGCCCTAGCTGGAATAGCAGTAGACCAACCCACAAGGCTAAAGTTAGCTTCCTATTCACCAGCTACTTGTTTAAACTTTAGCTCAGCAGTTATTACTCTAAAGCTAAAACAGCTTACATGTAAAGTATTGCACAATTTGAGATTGAATGGGAAAATTCCAACAAGTGGCTCAACAGGTAGCCTGAGCCACTAGCATAGCTTTTAAGCTGGAACAGAATCATCTGAATAAGAAATTCATCGGCTAGCTTGATGTACCACGATAACTGCCACATCTTTAAGGAGGAACTGTAAAATTCACACAATAAGTTGGGTTTAGCCTTGTGTCAGACAAAGTGGTTAGCACACGCTGACAGGTTTATGCACACTGTAGCAAAAATTAACAGAGCAGAGCAGTTGGGAGGGGCTATTGTAATGAGTCCCCCAAGAGGGCAAATCTGAACAGCTTGCTAAATCCCGTGTTTTCTGATCATAGAAAACTGACTGGCTTGTCTTATTTTACATTTTGGGTTGGTAGGTACTCTAGATACCAAATGTATGTGCACCAGAGTTTTTAATATGTTCCCTTCAAGTGTTTGTACTTAGTTATTGAAACTTGAACTTTAGGAACTTCTACTACACTAGAATGAAAAGTGACATGTTCTACTTTTGACCCCACTATACACTCAAACAGTGATGGTGACAATTTAGTTATGCCACATATTTCCATTTAGCCAAATAACCCGTATATAATGAATCTGTCACCTCACCATAACATACAATTATAATGGGCATCTGACGTGTCCCACCCATATTAAGAACTGTGGATCAAATTTTCTGTGAAAAAAAAACAAATGCCATTTTTAAAGACCACTGTGGAGGTCTACTTCTGCCCACTCCTGCGAGAATCTGCTTTGGCCTGTTCCTGCCCATAGTCCTGTACGAGGGTCCTATATATGACATACACTATTCACAAATAAAAGATTCTCTCCACAAATAACAACAACTGAAAATGACTGCATATGTCAGCTGCACCGTGGTGTATTCGTCTCTCTTTACAGCATGTTGAACAGCTGAGAGCAGAGTGATCGTCTAAAGGCTCCACTATTTCTGCAGCACAGTAATGCAGTTCATGTGTCGTTCTTGTGATTGGCTGCTTCACAAGTATTTCAAATTTTGAATTTATGACTTTCTTATTGATTTTTTTAGCGGTTTTCCATTTTTGTTAATTCTGCATGTTAAATCATGAGTGGTTATTATCACTTTGTTGTTGTAGTTCAATGATACTGGTCACCTGAGAATGCAGTGCTCCTGATCACTGTGCACAGAAATGCTTTAGGCCTGACATGTTATGTCCTGTGTGCATTTTCCACTGGATCCTCTGAATTACAAGGTTGCTTAGCAGTCAAAATGCAACAATGCTACAAGCAAGCGAACACTCCCATGCTCTGAAATGATGCAGAGAAGTCAGTCAGTTATACTTTAATACTGTTAACTGCTACTCGAGCCTACTACATCTAAAGCAACTTAACTAGCACATCAGACAAAGTTAATGCCTATGAAGTCGATTCAGTGCACAGCAGTGTTGGCTTGGCATGTAACCATATTCATATTTTGGCTCCTTAATTACCTTAATCACGTTTTGCCAAGGATCTGGCAACTTTTGGAGGAAAACATTTACATATGGCAACAAACTTTTTTTTCTCTTTACTATAGAACACAAAAGCTCCTTGAAAGATAGAAATGACCATCTGTGACCTGGAGGTACCAGGATGGTCATGACTCCAGCTACATATTGACGCATGACTTCAGAGGTCTATTAATATCAACTTCTTTTCAGTTTGCAAGTCCAACCGCCCCTCTGCTTCGTGGTTTTGATGTTATCTGATTAGCAGATGATTGCTATGGTCAAACTGCATATATTTTAAGTTGAAATAAACAGAGAGAAGAAACAACCAATACCTATCTATTATATCTGATGATGAGTTGTTTGGATAGAAAAACAGCACATACTCCGAGTACACCCCTTGATTTTTGGATGCTGGACCTTCATTTGTAAATGTAACAATGACTGATCAAATGAATTCAACAATGGTTTCCACAAATGCAAGGATCTGACTTCAGTACTCCGTCTACAACTGGCTGTGCGAGTCTCTATTTTTAGTAAGTTGATAAAACCGTTATATCATACAAACTCCGTAAAGGATATTGGTTTGTTGGTTGAAGGGAGTGATGGGTACTATGACAGCCTGAGCTTTGATGGCCTGTAGGAAGGTCTGAGAGAGCATGCCCACACTCTGACATCCTCCGTTCTTCGTGAAGATCAGAGCGTCGCGACCCAAGCGCATCGAACCGGACTTGAAGCCGTTGCCATAGACCCCTATGGCCTGGTGAGTGCCCTTACCTGACCCTTTCTCTGTGAAACCAAAACTAAAGAGAGACAGAAGGAAGAGTGATTAGGCGTAAATACATTCATACACAATGTTAATAAATAAATGAAAACATGTCTTTTTTTTCAAGGATGTCAGGATGTATAGGACACATACAATAAACAATTAACAATAAACCTTGTCTTTTAAGGAAACCACACCAGGTTAACTCCTTGACCATCAAGAGTTTTCTTTAGTTATTAATCTTAAGGCTCATTATATATATATATATATATATATATATATATATATATATATATATATATATATATAGAGAGAGGCTCATTCATGACTCCTTGTGTATATATATATGTAAGTACTACGACACTAATATGTATGTTATGTAGTTACCAAACAGTACATCAAGTAAAAAGTACACTAGCAGCCAAATCTTTTAGATCACTACCAGTTTTAGAACTGATTTTAAACTTTTGACCCGTAATGTATGTCATTAATCATAATTAGCCCTGATTATCTGTCCGAGAACACAGACCAGTGCCCTTGATTACATTGCTTGGATCCTGCAGCTGGATCTAAACATGCTTTCCCACAGCACAATTTCTCAAATCATACTGCCCTGAGGTTTAGTAAAGCACCCCTTACACACGTAACCCCTAAAAGTCATAGTTTTAAGCTGTTATATCAAAAGCATGGTGTAGTTTTGTATTGTTTATTGTAGGTTCTACAGTTTCAGTCAATATCACAAATGTGTGTGCATGAGTAAGAGACTTAAAAGCTTAAAGATGATTCTAAAAAAAGTAGTATTTAAAAAAAACTTCTCCATTTCTTCATTAACATCTCTATTAACTTCTCTAATGACATCTGTAGATGACAGGTGGTCTAAATATTCAGCGTCAACTGTGCATTTACAGTCAGTTCCCCACCTACCTGAGCATTTTATGCAGTTTGCTGGGCGTCATCCCGCTGCCGTTATCAGTGAAGCTGAGGCACTGGTGCCCCTTTACAGTCACCACATCGATCCAGATCTGCTTGGCTGTGACTCCAGGGTCAGACGCATTATCTACCACAGAGAAAGCCAGCAAATCAGTGGGCTACACTCATTATACACGTGCAGGACTTCTGGATTAATGGCCCACTCATTCTCATACAGCATACATGCAGCTGTGCTTTCAGAGATGACAGCATTAGATACAGACTTATACATGTCTACTTATACATGTTCCTCAAAAAGTTGTAAATGCAAATGAGTCATAGGGAAACAGTTTATTTCCGCACCCAATCATATGGCAACGTGTGCCAGTAAGTGAAGCTTACATTAAAACAAACACACTACACACTGCTAACTAGCCAGACTTTGGGCAGAAAAGTATAAATAATAATTTATTTAGTATAAGGGGAACTCCACCAAAAACTGTACAATCCAATCAGTGAGAAGTCGTTCAGCATGGCCTGATATAGCAGTGGGCTACATGGAAAAAAGATTATATGATGATGTTTTTAGACATTTTCACAATACATAACATACAAACTAATATTTTGCTGGACGTTAGAGCAGATAAGATAACACCTGTAATGTCCCCTATAAAAAATACTACTATAATGATAATAAACCTATGACTTTTAGCTCCTTGTTTCAAAAACTGCATTAAAACTGGCAGAGCAGGGCTAATTATGTTCAACTGTAATGAAACAGGTAGTTAGCACGTGCTCTTTAAGCACTGACGCTCTCCATAATATGCCCAGAAAAGCATACTGAGTCATTATTGATCACAACATCAATCAAACATCATCACACTGCTCATCCTGACGGGAAACAGTTCACTGTGGAGGAATTTACAGACTGGGTCGCAATGTCTACAATGAAATATAGCCATTTATTTACTATCCAGAAAAAACACATGGCTTCCTTCACAGGACTTTTTACAGCCGTATGCATGCAAATGTTCAGATTAACAGGTTCAGGTTCATGTTATAATATTCTAAGTGAAATTAAGTTGACACATGCTCTACAGAGACTGCACATTCTGATGCACGATTATAGCCTGCAGTACATAAATGCTAACATAAAATCTAAAGTGTGATCTGTAAGAAAGTTATTCTATTAGTGTTTGTCAAATTCTCAAAAGTGTCTTATTATTATGTCAAACTCAAAAAATAGTAAAATGTCCACTAACATGGAGCAGAAACTGTCATATTTAAGTTTGTTCACTTAAGAGGACATTGCAACTTATTTTAATTGATAAAAATAAACAAGAAATCTTAACGACTGTTGATAATGATACACCTGCATCTCAAAACTAGTATGGAGGCATTAGGCTGCATACTCATAACTCATAATTCTTTAAACTGGCCCTGTGAGGGGGCTTTCAGGAGCAGTAAGAGCTTCAGACGTCTGGTTACTATCACCCCCACCACCACCACTGTGAGCAGGTTCTGAATCCTGTTTCTCTAAAACGGAGCATTTCACCACAAACCACTCTGAATGACTTCATGCACCATAAAAAATGAATATAGCACAACACAGAATCGATGTGATTCCCCTTTAAGGTAATGACACTGTGCGCAGAGTTCCTTTTTTATGTGCATTGTTTTGCATTTGGTGTATGTCCGCATTTGAGTCTGCACTGTCCCGCTCACGCTCGCCCACATTCTCAGACTTAGTCTTAGAGCTCTCAACCACGAGCTAGTGAGAAACTGTGCACGCGCACACACACACACACACACACACACACTAACTACTCAGTCCAGCCTTCACTAAGAGCCGCATTTCAGAAGGGAGCTCGCCATGACGCACAGGTCAACGCTCGGCTGGACGCGCACGCAGGTCCTCCTGCTCTGCTCTGCTCATCTCAGCTCAGGGCTCAGGGTCCCGCTCTGCGGAAGTGTGGACCCCACTGCAGCGCAAAGTTGCAAGACAGTTGCTGTCAGCTCTCCGGGCTGCGAGAAACAAGCGGAGCGCCTTACCTACTAGTTCTGCGACAGCACTGAAGGGCCACGTGTGGCTGGTGGAGTTGCTGTCCAGGTAAGACGGGCTCATCTAGAAGAACATAAACACACAATATGGCACATTGCAAAAACACAGCACGATATCTAGAACCCAGTCGCCTTCTCTGCAGGTAGAATACGCACAGAACTGAGGCGGATCCCGTGCTCGCTGAGCCTCGCCATTTCTCGCTTTGTCGCTGCAGTCCTGCGAAACACACGCGAGACGCAGCTCGACCCCGAGCAGAACACGCTTACGTTCGCAGACCCCTCGAGTCCTGCTGCTGCGCGCGGGCGAACATTCTGGCGAGGAAATCGTTGATCTTCCTTCCTCTTTCACTTCTGAGGTAGGCGTGCTGGTGTTTGTGTGTTGCGCTCTGTGCGTGCGCGCGGCCTCCGGCAGGCAGGGCTCACCGCTGGAACCCGCCCACTCTACGACCCCGTCACGTCTATGCAAAGTGTGTCTCGCGGCGCTTGACCTCTCTCCTCTTGCAAGCGCTGAGCTGCGTGCGTCCAAAAGTTTGTAGACCCCTGCTCATGCAGAGTATTGGACCCTCTGGCTGCGTCTACCCTTCTATTAAGATTTTACTAGACTTGATGCGAGGATTTGATTGTATTCAGAGCATAGGTGCGGGCAGGTACTGATGTTTACTCCATCTTATCCCAGAGACTGTGTGGAAGAATTAAATTTTAAAAAGGGAAAAGTTTTTAGACGTACTAAAACAATAAATGGCCTAATTTTTTATATGTGTATCATATTGTAGTGCAGGATCACTGTAAGAGTGCTGGAGACACAGCTCTCTGTCTGGAGCAGGGGGGCTCTGGCCTGGTGGCATCAGCTTGGCTTTGCTCCAGGTGGTGATGCTCATTATTAAAGGTGTGTTCATCACAGATCAGAGTTTGTAGTTATGTGTCTAAAAGAAAGCCAGTTCTAATTATATGAGATGTTTTGATGAATGAAATAATAAATAAAAATAAAATGTATGATTTGGAGGACTCAGGTTTTTGAAGTGAATATGTGATTAAGGTAATTAAAGTGATTCAAATATAGTATATCGTTGCATGTGTAAATGGTTTCCGGGTGTAGGGTTTATTGTTCTCAGTTTATTGTCCTCAGTATTGTCCTCACTATTAATATAGTGTTTTTTATGTATTCCGATGTATGTCTGTATATCAGATATAACATATCATTGCTGTCCAATTAAAAACAGATATCTCCAAAATAGCAACTTTACAGAGGAGGTCAAAAACTGTCTTCACCTTTAATGTAAGTCAATGGAACCAGAATTTTTCACCAGCTATTTTGGAGCATTTCTATTGGTCCATTCATCACAAAACTTTTATTGATGTCAAACATTAAATTGATGTAGAAAAATGGAAATTGACCAAAATTTATATGTTTTTCATTGAACAGAAACGATGTAGTATAATGACCTGCAGTCTAGGCCTACAATAAATGTGATCAGTTTTGAGTAGTTGTCACTACTAGAACCAATCAGGAGGGACTGTTATAACCTGCATTGTTTGTTATTTAAGCAAACAGCAGTGAAAATCTATAACAAGCACTGTGTTTTGTACAAGTGCAGAACACTAGGTGTTTGATAATAAGAAGGCCAAGGGCACTTGTTGTAGACACAATTGAAGGTAAGATATGATTCTGGCTTTACGCCCAAAACTGTGGCTGATATGATTTTTATTTTTAGTTAAATAACTCATCTCTTGGACATAAAGGAGCCTTCTTGCTAGCAGAATAGCTTATCGGTGGGACAGTAAGGGGAGTTATCTTTGCCAGGAGATGTGGATGCCAAAACTGGAAAAAAAACCTAAGCGGGAATGATCTCATAGCAGGTGGATCTAACTTTTTATAAATTATATTAAAAATGCATGTGTTTAAGAAACAATGGGTTTGATGGCATGAGAAAAGATTTATTATGATGGGCAGTGGAAAGTCAGATGAAGCCCCCATCTCACCCCAAGTGTGTAACTGCAGATGTATTTTCTTTGGTCTTCAGCTGTAGCTGCTGGATACAAATCAAGCTCAACACCTGCAGCACCTTAATCTTCAATAAAAAGAAGCCTCGCCCTCAACTACCATTCTTGGGTTATGAAATTATTTTTATATTTCTTAATAATGTGAACTATTTGTTTAAACTGTTGAAAAATCGCTGACAGGGCAGTTAATTTAAAAGTTAATGTGTATTCACAGTGTAAAACTTTTTCTCATGAGCTGTTATTTTACAGTTGTGATATATTTAAAGGGAAGAGAAGAACAGAATAGCCCTCTGATGGTTGCCCAATCAGAAGAAAGGGAGTTAACTCACCATCCAAAGCACACTGGGCTCATCAGGAGGCAGGGCTTAAAGACAGTGCAGCTCTAACAGAGTGTTTTAGACAAGGGGTGAATTTAGATGTGCAAAAATATTGTTTAGAGAAAATGAAAGCTTGTAAATCTATTATAGTAGATCTCTAACATAAAATCACACTCGTAATGTTATGGATCAATTTGACCCAGACAGTTTAAATACACTATTTATTACACTACTTATTATGAATTCTCTGAAGGATGAAATATCAGAACATATGGTGTACATACCATTTTTAACAACTAATTAATACTAATTTTTCCTCACAAAGTGTAACATTGTGATAATACTGTTAATTAACATAATGCAAAGATTTCCAGATTCTTAAAGGTCACCTGTTTAATTTGTTGGATTTTGTTACAGTATTCTTAGTTACAATAAGTCTTTCACCCTTTTGTCAGATAATCCCTCACTTTTTCATTACTCCCCACATGAAGAACCCACTGTAAGTGTGTGCTTTTTGCAGATGTACCTCCTGCACCGGACACATGTGGTGCTGGTTTTACAGTCCTGTTGAAAGGGGCAGACCTGGCATCTGTTCCGCTTCCTGCCATCACCTGTGCTCACTGGATTCACTGCTTGTTGATTGGCTGTTGGAGTGGATATGCCAGCTTGAACTTTTTGGACAGTGGCTGCAGCTGCTGGGGATTGAGGTGGCTGGATTCTCCTCTGGATATTGGTAGTGAAGAGTGCTTTGCCTAGCTCCTCCAGGAAAATCCAACGTATGTGCAATTTGCCCTCAATCCACTGTTGGTTGATTGCAGTCCACAGGATGTAGGCAATTCACCAAACGCCAACAGGCAGTCATGCCCTGGGAGCTATAAGTTGCTGTGACTTTGTACAGGTTGTCAGCACCTCCTTTGGTGGAATTGTAGTCCATAATGATTTGTGTCTTTTCTTGCACTCAGGGCTGCATATTTGTGCACTGTGCTCATCACATTCTTGTTCTTCTGTGGGCAGTATGAAACTACAGTTGCATTTTCAGAGAAAGCTAATTTTGTTCCTCTGTCTCTTCTGTAGCTCATCACAAAGACAGTAGGGCGTGAAGAAGTTGTCACATGTTATGTTATGACCTTGTAGATCTTTGCTCATGTCCAGCACCACCCTCATCCCCTAGTTCTTTTCAGGTGCTCCTCCAGGTGGCTTTCTCGTATAAACTTGCATATTCCATGCATAGCTTGATTTAGCACCACAGGCTGTCCATATTTTGATGCCATATTTTGCAGGCTTGTTTGGCATGTACTGTCGGAAAGGACATCGTCCTCTGAATGGAACAAGACCATCATCCACTATACCATGAGAACCAGGATTGTTCAGAAGAGGTCGAATTTCGACCCATTTGTATCACACATCCCTAATTGCGGCTAGCTTGTCTCTCTCACACCGGCCAGATCTGGTATTTCGGTTATCAAAGTGAATTAGACATGAAATTATATGGAATGCTTCTAGAGACATTGTTGCCCTAAACATTGGCCTGCCATTCTCGTCATTCCATGGACTAACAGTTGCTTCTCTGTTCGACTCATACACCCCAGCAAATATCAACAATCCAATGTATGCATGCAAGTCAATACGATCCAGTGGCTTCTTAACGTATCTTCTTAACTGGTTGTGGTATGAAAGGCTCAAAAGTTGATTTGAGTGGCAGCAAATCATGCAGGCCCTGGAACTATTTTGATTATATTGGATCCTGAAAGTCTGCCTTGGCTTTGCTGCGGTGTAGGTGACCACGCTATGTTACCATCTTTAGATGTCCATGGCTCAGCTCCTCTGGATAGTGATCGTGTTCTGTTGTTTTCATCCAACAGAGAGGCATCTATGGCAGATTCTGCCTCTGAATCCTCTTCACCTAAAGAAAATTCAACATCGGGATCTTCAGCTATATTGTATTCTGCATCTGAAGCATCCTCTGTCTTTGAAACCTCTTCTTCTATTTTCTTCTCTTCTATCATAACATCAGTATGCATCAGTCATAACATTAGTATACAGCAATGACATGTTAGTTTAGCTCTGTGAAACCGTCTCTATACATAAAAGCATCAAAATGAGTCAAAATGACCCAAAACATCATCTTTGTACACAAATATTATACAAACTTTCCACAACACATCAGTGTGATAAAATTTTGCATAGGTCATGACCCTAAATAATGAAAATTCAAAGAATTTCATGGAGAAAAAGAGAAGGTAACCAGTATTTAAGACTGAATGTGGAATGTGGAAACTGGTCAATTTAATATAATAGGAGGGTTAAAATAATCATTTCTAATTTTTCTATAATGTTTGGTACACATGTAGTGACTTTTGCCTGCCTCAAAATATCTACTGAGTTTCGAATCCATCACTGCACACCAGCAGGTAAGGAACAATGATACTAATCAATAACACCAACCTTCTTCACCCCAACTATCATCACATAAACTGTTTAACTATCTCAAAGAACAGCTTAACTCTCTCAGAGATCCTCCCTAATATCACATTTCCCAATGTTAGGAGGCAAAAAGAATTACAAATCACATTGATTTTGAGCAAAATAAAGAAAATTGAAAGAATCTAGTTTCCCCAAAATTATTCATGAGATGCAAAAAACACGTGAAACAAAACCACAAAACTGCACATTGTGGTCAACAGCAATGTAACACTGTAGAAGTACAGTGAGCAGATACCTCTGAATGTAGCCGTACCTAGGATAGCACTATTCTGTCCTCATTCTCATCTCAATTTTTAACCCCACTTGTTGTCTACATACAGATTTTATGTTTCTTTGCTTACTTTCTATAAAAAATTCTATAAAAACATCAAATAACCAAAGTAAAATTGCACTTACTACTTGTTCTGCATTGGTTTTATCTGTGATATGGCTCTTATCTAGCTATGGTCAATAACAGTAGATGTAGTTTATCCAGACATGTTAACAGACAAGTGTTCCATGGTTTCTGGATTCAGTATTTAATGGTACCCCTAATAGTTCTTCTAAGCCTACATTAGGGTAGCTTTTATACCCAACATTCATTTTTTAAATGGAGCCCCTAATCAGTAGAACAAGACTGATATCATAAACCTTTTATAAGGCTTTTATGAAGGGCTATTATTTCAGGGAAATGCAAACCATCAGGTTCAACTGCATCATTTGTTTTATTCCATCACTGTTCCATTCCTTCAGGAGAATCTCACACACATGACGTTGAATTTACGTTGAACATATTAATTTAAAATCATGCCCTCTCTTAGAAGCCTCTCTTTGTTATGTCTGGGCAAACTTGCACAACACATCAGTTATGTTCTCATTACTAGCTTTAAAGTGAAATCCAGGCCATTAGCTTCACAGCACTGATCATTATGGTGCTTACTTTTGGTTATGCAGGTGCTCACTTTTGGTTATTTCAGGTACAGGCTCATATTTTTTCATATAACCTGTAGAACCTGTATTCGCCACATTGCAGTACCTCTTCAAAGTGCATAAGATTCTCTAAACAGATCTTTCCTTCCACTAAATGTGTTGTCTGTACACATTTGGCTGGATCTGTAAATTGCATTTGGTTCTCAAAGTGAATTTACTTAAGAAAGGAATGGTCGTATGCCCACTATGAGATCAACCAAGACTCATTTAAGCCTCAGGTTCCTCTGAAGAAGATCCGGTGCTCACAAAGTCCACAGATAAAAAAAGGAGAGCTCTGTTGAGATTACACATGGTTCAAGCTGTAGGTTCTAAAAGTGTGTGCGAACCAGCTTCCATTTTCACAAACCAGTTAAACCTCTTCCTGGCACAGCCTTCTATTTACACCTGCTTTAAAACCACAGCCGCCATCCCCGTACCAAAGAAACCTCACGTCACATGCCTCAATGAAAAAAAAAAACACTCTGATTAATCAGTCAGTTGAACTTGAGTCAGTTGAAGCCTGACTGCTGCAGATGTTTTAGGAAAGAACAGAAACACAGAAAACAAAGGAGCAGTGCATGAACTTGTCACGAAGGCTGAGTTGAGGAGGCAGGATGCAGGCGCAAGCCTAAAGACTGTTTATTAAAAAACAAAAGCACAAAAACTCTAAAAACACAACAAAAGGAACTACAAACACTGACTTGTACTACTACAAAAGAAAACAATGACAAGGTTAACAAGAACAAACAGGTTACAGGCAACAAAGATTTCCAAAGATTTCCTGACATGAGGCAAGACAAATCACCCAGCCAAGAGAAAGCACATGGACCAGGGAATATAAACAGGAACTAAAGATGAACACCTGGGGCTAACAAGAGGGATCAGGTGACGGGCGGGGACAGGAGGGCGGAGACAAGGAGCACATGGCAAACATAAACAGAAACCACATGGCAATGACAGAACAACGTAAACAAAAACAGACAGGCACGAAACAGAGCAAGACGTGACAGCAAGACGTCACAATGCCCCACCCTTTAAAGCACCGCTCCAGAGATGTGAAAACCAACACGCCCCTGGAGCCAGCCTAAGGGAGAGGCCAGAGACAGAACAGGACAAGGACTAGACATGACATGGAATAGGGAACTAAAGACAGAGGGCTGGATGAAGGACTGGACAGGGGGCTGGACAAAAGACTAGACACATGACTGAGCTGGGGACTAAAATGGAAAGGGAACGGAGGACTGAACAGGGCAGAGAACACCAGACTAAACACGGGGTGAGGCTGTGAATTGGACATGGGACTGGACAGGAGAAGGGACAGAAGACTGGACTGAAGACGGAACATGAGACTGAACACGAACAGAAATAGTAACTGGGACAGCGACAGACAAACTGACGGAAACTGGGACAGAAAAACCAGGGGGAACAGGGACAGGAACATAGACTTTGACTGAGACATGGACAAACACGGATACAGGGATCAACACAAAACTAGGAGCAGGGGGCACGACAGACACAGGACGTGGGAACTGAGGAGGGAAAGGATGAAAAACAGGGCTAGGAACAGGAGCAGGGAGAAACAGAGCAAGACGAGACAGAACTCTAAAAGATAAACCCAAACTAGTTTTAAATAAAAGCCTTACACACTTTAACTCCAATGTTAAGTCTTGTTTCGCTTCCTTTAATAGCGCTTCTTTTATTTGCTGCCAAACACAGTTTCTTACCCGGCATTATGATGCCTGCTTGTGAAGGGCTTGGTCGTCATTGTGTTTACTGATCCTTTCACTGGTTATCTGTCCTTAAATGACTTAACTAGGAACAGAACCTTCAACATGACTGACAGGACATTAGAATGTGAGGCTACTTCGTCATCCTCTCATAACGCTGCAGTGATCACTATCGCCTCTTCAGGTACAAAGTGGTATTACAAAACAGGACTTCAGTCTGCGACACGATACATAGATGTCTTTGTTTTACCATCAAACCTGTTATTTCTCCACATTCTCCACAGTCCTGATGTCCTGAAACAAGGTAGATTAAAAGTCAATACAGAAATAAAAATAGAACTGCACTGAAATCATCTTGCATTACTAGGACTGCTTTAGAGATTCAGATTCTTCATTGTGAACATATCGGCAGGGTCAAATGTAATACTATAAAGCTGGCCTTTATTTTGCAGAGGAAAGAAGCCATAGCTTAACCATTACCATGTAACAAAACTGACCTAGAACACCTAAACTTATCTAGAACAAAACATCTGAGTGCATCAAAGCACAAGTGTCAGATTGTGTAGTGATTAGACGAGACAAAAACAGAACATTTCGGTTTAAATGTATAGGTAAATGTTTCCACACATTTAAAACAGAGCACCTTTCTGTCAGACATGCTGAGACTTACAGTAGCAACACATCTTCATTATCACAGAATCTATAATAAAGTACTATAAAGTAGTGCCACACAGTGCTATAAGAAGGCCGTCCACTAGGAACTTAAAGCTCAAATCACATTTCAATCACAACTCAATGTAAATTACATTTCATCCTGACAGTAACAATTCAAAACAAGGCAAATACTTCTCCAGCGTGGGTGTGAAATTAAAAATAATAAATAAATACAAATAAATTAATTAAAGAAGCAGTAGGCAACAGTTCCTCCTCCTCCCTCTTTACTCCTCACCAGTCTAGATGAAATGTTCTGAGTTTAGCATCAAACATCATCTCTTTAGCCACCAAGAGCTTCTCCAACTGTGGAAATCGACGGCAATTTTAATTCTTGTCTTACTGCTATTTTAGTCACTTGTTTTCTTGCCGAGAGCAGCTGCGCTTCTTCTTCATCTGGTCATGTGGGGATTGAATGTGGATTTAAAACTACAGTGACTCACTATAGCCTCTTTAAATACAAAGCAGAGAGATTGTATTTGTATTTAAATACAAATACAGACAGGATGGCCCTGGTCTAGCTGCTTAGGATGCTAATTTTGATAGAGATCTTTGTGAGAAGATACATATACATCATTTACATACCATCAGAACTGTTATTTATTTACATTCTGTTGATAATTTAGTTCATTTTAGAATGTGGTAAACTAAAAATCTTACATATTAATTGCATCATTTTACATATTGCTCCTTTAACCAAGCCAGCATGGAGACTTGGTGAGAATAAAATGACACCTATTGTAATTCCTTACTTTTAAACCACTGTAATCATGTCATCAAGCTTTAGATGTAACTGTTATTACAGCAAAAGATTTAGCAATTTTACATTATTGCATCTGTTTCGCTCCATACCACATTTTGTGCTTATATTTCTTTTTTTTTATCATTTGAATCTGATGAAAACACTGAAGGCATTTTAATTTGACCATGTTTTTGTTGTTTACAACATAAAAGGAAAAAATACCCCAGTGTGGTGATAGAGAATATACATTTATGTCAAATGCATTTAATTGTGTAACTACATAATTATGTATTAGTAGTTTTGTGGTGAAAACTGAATCTGTAGTAAAAAAAAAACAAAAATACCCTTAAAGTCATAAAGCATACAAAAACAGACATGAGCTCAAAAACAATATATATGTTTTTATTTAAGCAATTTACAATATGCAAAAAACATATTCTAATTATATTCTCATCTCCCAGTTTACTGAACGCTGCAGTATGTAGTGTATAATTGGCTGTTTTCAATTTCTTACATTTAAACACTTTAGCGTAATGTCTTCCTTCTGTCTCCCAACTTCTCTCAGACCCTGGTAGCATAAAACAGACCCCAGCGCTGGTCTCCAGCTTCACAGCGCTGTAGCTTTTCTGTCCAGCCATTAACAATAGCATCATAGTCCTCCTGAGAGAATTCCTGAAAGAAGGGAGAACATCTTGTAGTGTCATGTATTATGAATTAAGGACACTCATGTTTAAAGAGAGAAGTATTGGGCATTTATTTTTGCCAACACTTGAAAAATGTAACACTAAACTGTAACACGTGGCTGTGTGTGTGTGTGTTCACCTGAATGAATTCATTCTGCATCTCCTCCGCTCTTCTGAGCTCGTCCTTTATCACCTGGATGAACTGGGCAGTTCTGTCCTCTGCTCTCACGTTTGTGAAGCCTGCCTCCTCCAAAAACTAAGCAAACACATGTACATACTGTTCTTATGCATGAAGAAATTATTATTATATTATTATATTATTATTATATCCTCACTGTCCAAAGGAGACATGTATATCCATTTTTGTGGATTTTTATTTTTTAAATTATTTGAACCACTGACCTTTATATCCTGTGAATTTTCATGGACCAATAGAAATGCTCCAAAATAAGTTCGAAATATTTCTGGTTTCCTTGACTCACATTGAAAGTAAAGAGAGTTTTTGGCTTCTCCTGTAAAATTGTGATTTTGGAGATACTTGTAGCAACTAAATAGCAGCTATTTATTATTATTATTATTAATTATTATTATTATTATTATTATTATTATTATTATTATTATTATAGGTGCATTGTTCTCCAGAAGTATTAGAAAAATAGGTAGAGAGCCATCAATCCTGCTCATCTTTACTAAAGGTGCCAGCAATTCCCAAAAGCACCAGAAACCTTGTTTCTCAGACGTGGTTAACAAACATTAGAGTAGAAGGTCATTGGTAAATGAGGTCCTGTGTTTAACCACAGACAGCTGACAGGCTAAAGGACAAAATAAAGTGTGTCAGTAGAGTGTTCCACCTCCACAAGCTTCCAGAACAGCCATGATGTGTCAGATATCTGGAACCATACTGGAGGGAGGGAACACCGTTCTCAATTGGTTTTCTGATGATATGATGGAATGTTAGCTGTCTTACACATTCAATAGGGTTGAGATCTCCAATATAGTCACTTTACATCTTTTCCTGTTATCCTGGAAGAAACCACTCCCATCAGGAGAGAATGTGTGTGGCATATTTTATCATATGATAACGATGATCCGTCAGTAAAAAATCACACTGCCCCGTTTCACAGCAGCGAATCACTTGCTGGATCTTTTACTTTTACTTTTATTCTACGAAGATCTGCTTGATTGCAATGTTACCTTTGTCTTTTAAAACCCCTAAGAAAAAAAAAAAAACAGAAGTCACACCTAAGTGTTCAAGAGTTCATTTTTCAGTGATTGTGTTCAGAAGCCTGCCACTCTTTAAATAGCGTCTTTAAAAAAATAAATTTGAATATTTGTGCTTGTATATGTGTATATCCAGAAATTGTCACAGGACTAAATCCATCAATCAATCAAACATGCTAAAGGTTTCCTCTGCAAATCTCACATTATTTAACTAATTCAAACATGATTTCTGATCTGAGACCAAAGCAGCTTCTCTTCAAGGTTGCACAACTGTTTGTTAATAATTGCTTTGATGTTAGCCTTCGTAAAGCTGTGGGGGGTTCAAAATGAAATGGCTGTGTCTAAAACTGTGCTCTAGTCATAATTACAGCACACTCTTTTGGGTACAACCATTTTGTAGTAGTGTCTGAAAACATATATATTATATACTATATAGTACAGAAGTTCCACTACACTAAAACAAACCCACAATGCACCACACTAAGTAAAGTACAGCCAGTAACTGTGTCTGAAAATGCCTACTAGTCAGTAGGTACTAGATTAGAGCCAGACTGCTCGAGCGGCAGACTGGTAGCCAATTTCAGTAGGCGAGTTTTAGTAGCCACACAATCTCGGATGTACTACGTCCGCAATCATCCGGGTACCGTTCGCCTACTACTCTAGACGCGCTCGCCTACTGATTTCACTATTGAGTTTGGTTTGGTAATTCATACACAACTTCTCTGAGTAGATCAGAACCCATTTACAATGACAGCATCTCTATAGAACTCTCTTCAGACCTGTTACAGATGTAAGAAAGCTCTTCTTATGTGTGCGGTCAGTCTCAGCTGTTTTAGTGGACTGGTCGCATCACATTTATCGTGTTTGTGATTGAACAGTGAATATGCAGTCACACAGTAACTAACAAACCTGTAGTGTCCAATTATTGCTTACAACCTGTTTTTATAATAGTGTTTCTGTATAGTGATCCAGATTTTGTAATGTAAGATGTAGTGATTAGGGGGAATTTTAGACATGGCAGGTCCAGATGGCTGTTTCTGTGGATGTTCTGATGAATTGAGGTATGTATGTAATCTAGAGAAAATTAATTGTATCCCAAATAAAGTTTGATCAGTGTTTATGAAATAATACAGCAGGCAAATCTTTACTTACATCACATTACTGTTTCACTGGTGTGTTTTTAGTACAGGTGTATTGCATGTCCAATATGCGACATCACTTTGCATCACTATTTCTATCCATATCCTGCAGCCATAATTAGCATATATTTAAAATAGTATTATTTCACTGTAACATCATTTCTGCTTAGTTCAACTGCTGACATGTAACTAAAAAACAAATAGTTAATTGTGAACCTTTCAGTGTTTGGAGACTTATGTTCTCAGATTTACTTCACAGTGGTGACACAATTATACAATTACAGACACCAGCATCATCCAGTATGCTTTTATAATTGGTTGCAATAACCTTCTGTGAGGGAGCTTTTAGAGTCATTAAACTTTTAAGACGCCTGGTTCCCATCACCACCAACAATTCTAATTTAGAAGTTTCTTTAGACATTCAGACATTTCACATCAGACCACTCTGAATGATTTTGTTTACATCCTAACAGGTTAACTGTGCTAAAATTTCTAAAAAGTATTAGGATCCAGTAATTGTGCCTCACCTTTCCATATCTCTGCGGTGTGTAGAGGATGTAGCCTCTCTGCTTAACATATTCCTCAAAGGCAGCAGTCCAAGGCTTCTCACCGCAGCAGTAATCACTGATTAGCACCTTACCGCCAGGCTTCAACCACGACTGTACACAGACACAGATAGAGCAAAACAGAAAAAATATTCTCAATTTTGTAGTGGATTCACTATAGAATTAAGTGCATCCACAAGCCTGTAGAGATTATGTTGAATACATTGTTAAAACCTGAAGAACAAAAATGAACCTGCCTGACCAGAAGAGGGCAGTGTTGTCTCTTAATTGTATTTAAGTGTCATTCACTGCAACCTCTTTGTTTGGACCCTCTTGAAGCTAAGGCAGTACATAGGTCAGCTACTAATCACTCACACAGATGTTTGACTAATAACACATACGGTTACGTGCATGTACACTGACATGAAATTTTTTGAAGAGTGCGAGTTTGTCACTGATGTGCAGAATGGTATCTCTGCTGTACACCACATCAAAGGAACCTTCTGGGAATATTCTTTTGGTGGCATCGGACACCTCAAACTGGACCTGAGGCAGAATGGACATTCAAACATCACATTCAAAACACAAGAATAATAACAGAGACATAAAAAAACATTTAAAAATGCAAAGATTCTGGTTAGTTCTGATAAAAGAGTGCTAAAAATTGGGATACGTGATGATGAAGGTGCTCTAATGGGGTGCGTTTCTAAGTCATGCAATGAAAATGTAAATGTATGCCACTCTTAGAATTAAAAAGCCTTTTTAAAATTTTATAAAATCTTTAGTCTGTGATAACGAAGGCCTTGTTGTGTTTGGGACTTCTCTTGACAGCCTGGCAACTTTTGGCCAAACCAGTGTCACTCACAGAAGGAAGCTTCTCCTGCACTGCCCTCTCCATGGCGATCTCCACCATGTTGGCTGAAAGGTCCATTCCCAAAACCTCCACCCCAAAGTCCTGTCAATTAAACAAACAGGAGTAAGACCCCAGGACTGATGATGCTGCTAATTCAACCATTTGGTCAGTGACCCAGCTGGCTCACCTTGGCCATGTAGAAATCTCCTCCCCCTATTCCACAGCCTACATCAAGGACTTTCTGTCCTGGGCTTAGATTCAACAGGTCAACAAACTCCTGAATAAAAAAAAATACTGATTTTACTGATGCAGAAAAGAACACGTATCACAGGCAGTAATTCAGTGTTTCTAGAGCGAGATTATCTGCTGACTTTATGATTTAACATGTTTAAATTCGCCAAAACTTTTGATGTTTGAAAAATGTTTGATCCCCTGAATCGACAGAAGAGCCCTTGAGCAAGGCACCCAAACTCCCAGCAGCTCTCCGGGCACTGTGGATAGGGCTGTCCAGCGCTCCGGGCAAGTGTGCTCTCTGCCCCCTAGTACGTGTGCATGTATGCAGGTGTTTCACTGGATCTCTTAAATGCGGAGGTGAGATTCCTCTGTGTTGTCATTGGGTAGTTCTTGTTGTTACAAACCCAATTCCAAATTGGACAGTAGGTGAAATGCAAATATACTCTGATCTGTATTTGAACAAAACACTGTACAAAGACATACGTAATGTTTTACCTCATTAACTTAAATTGCATTTTTGGATGTTTTATTGAAGTTGAATTAGTGAGTAATAGTGAGTAACACCTACAGATTTGATTTCACTTGAAAACACAACATCTAGCCTGATACCTAGAATACAGCAGAACAGCAGAAGCAGAAAGAAGTCCCTGTGAGTACAGTGCCACCATTTGTAGGTTTTTGGGAGGGTTTTGTTAATTTTTTGGAATGAAGCAACGCCAAAGATTATTTCAATAATAAATGTATTTTCTTTATTTGCTGTTTTTAAGTGCATTTATTACACATCACAAACACGTATTATTAATATCTGTGTTTCTAGTATAAAATTGCTCCTGTCCCAGCTTTTTTGGGAATATGTTGTATTACAGTGTTCTGCTGTATTCTATGTATCAGTCTAGATGTTGTGTTTCCAAGTAAAATCAAACCTGTAGGTGTTACTCACTATTGCTCACTAATTTAACTCTAAAAAAACAGGTAAAGTAGTTTCAGGTGGCCCCGGTTTCCCCACTGTTAATCTGCTGATCAACGTGTGAGACCAAAGGAAACAAACAGCGTTTTTAATTCTTGATTTCATTATCAGTATCCTTCAAATGACTAGTTAAGAATTAGATTTTGACACTTTAATGCCACCTTTTTACTCTTTTTTTCAGCAAAAGCTTTACGCCTTTTTCTCTCTCTGGCCATTTTTGGTTGCATTCCCAATGAGCACTTGCTGTTTTGAAATATGTTCTGGATTAGTGTGTGCACACTCTTCTAGAAACCATAACCATCCACAACCATATGAATCCATATGGTGCTTCTTTTATAGAGTGATAGAAAACCCAGGAATACACAGAAAGCTCCACAGTGATCAGTTTTATAGTGGTCAGCATTGACATGCACATGCTCTTAACCTCTGGCCTTTGACCACTTTTAACCCATGGTCACTCAGTTCCTGACCTTAGTGGTGCTTGGTCCCCCAGTGCTGACATAGCCAGAGCCAAACATCTTCTCGTAGCGCAGGATGCCCCTGCGTGTGTACTGCTGGTTGTCAAGGAACTGCTGGAAGGTGCTGAAGCCACCCTGGTGTTGCTGAACCACGTCTCGACGGGCCTTCAGCATCAGCCAGCAGACCTGGTTCTGATTCTTCTTCATCTAACAGAAAGAGAAAGAGAGAGATGAAGTGAGAGATGCTAATATAGCAACACAAGTTGCTGCCTAGTGTCAGTGTTTTGAGAAGGCCTTGGCCTGTACAGAAGTAGAGAACCTATATTTGTATTCTCTACTCACCGTACAGCAGTTGGTACACAGCACTAGGGTGACTAGTGTGAAAAGTGTTTCAAAAGCCTTTCTTTTACCGTGTCTACATTACAGAAGATGAACCACGGCAATTGCATGATAAATATTTTCTCAGCCGTTGTATTACACAGAGCACTGAACTACAACTAAACATTAAAGCTTTTGTTTTTAGAGAGAGGAGAAAATCACGCTCCACTCCAGCTTTGTGGAGGTGCTTCTGTTCATCCCTTAACTGCTATTGTTCCAAATGATATGCAGCTTTTAAATCTTTACTCAGAATAAAAATAGACATAAATAGACACGGAGCGTGTGAGGCAGAAAAGGCACCAGCTTCTAAGACTGAAGTTTAGAGGTGCAGAAAACTTCCCTGAAGATTCCTTTAAAAAAGTGAAAGCAAGTCTACTGAGAACAGTGTGAGCTGGAATGAAGGTGAAGAAAACTGAAAAATAGGATTTTTTGTTTTATGCCATTTCTCTGCTTCCTGGATTTATCATTATTTTAGCAAAATACAATTAAATATTGATGTAATACACACTAATCAGCCATAGCATTAAAACCACCTCCTTATATCTACACACATTGTCTATTTTATCAGCTCCACTTATCATATAGAAGAACATACATTGTTTATCCCCTTTCACCCTGTTCTTTAATAGTCAGGACCCCCACATGGCCACCACAGAGCAGGTATTACTTGGATGTTGGATGATTCTTAGCAATACAGTGACACTGACATGGTGGTGGTGTGTTAGTGTGTGTTGTGCTGGTGTAAGTGGATCAGACACAGTAGTGCTGCAGGACTTTGGCTGGACAGAAAATAGTCCACCAACCAAAACTATCCACCCAACAGTGTCAAGAGCAGCATCCTAATGAAAGACTGGAGAATGACCAACACAAACTGTGCAGCCACAGATGAGCTGTCAACTCTGAGTTTACACCTACGCGGTAGACCCGCAAGGTAGGAGTGTCTATCAGACTGGACAATGAGTGGACACAGTGTTTACGAGTGTCTGATCCACTCGTACCAGTACAACACACACAAACACACCACCACTTAGTTACTGCAATGGTAAGAATGACCCACCACTCAAATAATACCTGCACTCTGGTGGTCCTTTGATGGTCCTGATTATTAAAGAAGAGGGTAATAATGTATGCAGAGAATCAGATGGACTACAGTCTGTAAGTGTGGAACTACAGAGTGTACCTGTATTTTAAATGGAACTGATTAAATGGACAATGAGTGTAGATACAAGGAGATGGTTTTAATGTTGGGGCTGATTGGTGTATAATATGTATGTGGAATTGAGCTAAACAAATAATTATATTGAATATTTTATGTTTTTGAGGGTGGCAGGATATATAACTTTATCCTTGTACTTGATTTTTACATTATATCACATTAAAAATGGGAACCTACTGATTATTACCTTAAGGTACGTCTGAACAGTTCTACACAGAACCGTATCAAACCCATAGGTATATTTTCCACTCTCCTCAGACCTCTCATAAAGCACAGAAGTCATCAGGTGGTTGTAGTGGGCTGGCGTTCGATAGTGAGTGGGGTTAAAATCCCTCTTACTGTCTCCTGTGATGGACAAAAAGCAATAATGAGAAAAACTCCAGGAAAACATGTAATCACTGTATTTTGAACTATTCCAGAATACAATACATTTATAAGTGTTCATGCAACTGCTGTACAGTTAAGCTTCTTACTAGCTTACTTCAAATCCCATTAAAACCCTTAAGGCTCGACTTTTCAAAACCTGTTAGCACATGGAAGATTTCTACACACACTGATTAGGCAAGGCTTTTATTGCATTACAGCAACTGGTCGCGTTAATGTCATTGTTTACCATGTTTTTAAAGAGTCCTACTGGCTTGTTGTAGATCCAGCTCTAACACTACCTGACCTTATGGACTGTTAAAAGGCAGCAGCTATCCATGCAGGCCAGTTCATGCTGTATTATGCACCGGACACTGATGAATGTTAATAACTGTATGAGTTAATGGCTCTCATTCCCAGTTATGAGAGATTCTATGACTAGTACTGGGAATTGCTGGTGTTTGTCACTGTGGACAACCTGATTGGTGGAAGCAGGATTCTCTGAAGAAGAGGTATCCGCCTGGGCGGAGCCAGGTCAGCATCTTCTTTGCCAGTGTGTGCAGCTCTTCTTCACTCAGATACATCAGCAGCCAGTTAGAGAAGATCAGGTCAAAACTGAGAGAAAGAAAGAGGACTAGATGAAACTATTCATTCCTGCACTCAATCATCCATCCATCTATTCATCCATGTATTCATCTTCTTAGCTTTTAATCTTACCTAATGTACTGTCACTAACACATTTAGAGACTTTGTCTCCGTTGGTTCATTCACATTTGCGACAACAGTAATTGAAACACTTGCATGTCCATGTTCAGCATGTGGAACTGCAGGTCACTGTATGTGACTGTGTTTCCTATTATAACATATAATAACTATACAAAAGAAGCTCCAGCCTTTCTTAGTAGAGCAAGTAAACAAAATGAGAGTCTATGAATTTTTGGCTCCGGTACATTCCCAGCGAACACACAACAGTGTCACAACGTTGTCTACTTTCTTATAATGTTGCTACAATGTAATCAAAAGGTGGTGCTTTTTACATTGTCTAAAAAAGGTTGCCACAGCGTTGTCACGTTATTATTAAGCAACTTTGTCATACGGTATCATTACTTATTGGCAACTTAGCAAAACCGTGGAGTTTCATGTAGATATAATGGAACTTCAAAACGATTCTAGAAGGTTGTAACAACGTTGTCTCAACATTATAATGTAATTCCTCCCAATGTTTTAATAACGATGTGACAACCTGCTGTTTTGAGAGATCACTGATTCTGAGATTCTTCTTTTCTTTAGTTGCATTTAATTCCATTGTAATAGGCAACGGACGTAACCCTGTGAACACAGTTATGCTGTAACAACCTGCTGTTTTGGTGCCCACAACAAAGTCACAACATTGAAATGCAATTCCTCAGAAAGTTGTGACAATGTTATCTGACAGCGTTTACACTATTTTGTCACTATGTTGTCAGATAACTGTCACAACTTTAATGCAAAAACAATTTTACTGCATTTAATTCCTTTATAATAAGCAACAGACGTAACCCTGTGAACACAGTTACATTGTAACAACCCGCTGTTTTTGGTGCCCGACTGTTATGACAATTTTGACAGTTGTGACATTTATCATTGTTGTGATAATGGTCACAACTTTCTGGGGAATTACATTTCAATGTTGTAACTTAGTTGTGAGCACCAAAACAGCAGGTTGTTACAATGTAACTGTGTTCACAGGGTTAAGTCCTTTGCATATTTTGATGGATCTCATTATTAAAAGTGTGTATGTAGATTAACTGGCTGTTTTAGCAGCAAAAACATGAATGCTTCCTCCACAGATCTCAGCCCACCTGTTTTCTGGCAGCTCCAGCTGTGTGACATCAGCTTGGATGAAGTCTGCGTTTCCAAGGTGACTGTTTTCTTTTCTGTTCTTCTCCACAAAGTTCTCCATGAAGTCCACAGCTGTCACATGACGAGCCTTGCCAATGAGATGGCTGGTGTAGCGGCTGAAAAAGTCAAAAGCCGTGTTCAGTTACTGCACACAAGCAGCAGAACAAGACAGAACCTCTGTGGGATTTAGTTATAATGCAATACATGTTACGAGTGGATCCACAGAAAATTATTAAAAGGTAATTTAATTGGATGATCTTTACTTTGCTCTACAACACACGTTAAAAGCTATTTAGCGTTTTGTTTTCTGTTTCCAACAATATTCCGCAGGATGCTGAGAAAACCCCTTTTTTTTCCCTCACAGTCAAATAGACTCCATGTCTTTTAGATTTAAACCTCCACAGGTTTCAGTTCTCACCAGCCTCCCACTGTGCTGCGCTCTACTTTGTAACACTGTGATCTGCTTGCATCACCTTTTACCCATAACCGTCGAGAGCCAGAGGATATTAATATACTACCAGACCGTTTTGTGAATTACCACTGAATTTAAACAGATTAGCCATTTAAATGTTCCCATCCAAGTAGCAAAGTCCACGTACTGCCTAAAAGTCTGATCTGGGTTACTAAATATTGACCATGGACAGCTTATCACCACAATTGTACACAGCTGTACTGAGTTATAAAAGCCACTGATAAGCGCCCACACTAAATTAAAAGGAATAATAAACGGGCACATTTATTCATTTTTAATGGGAGCTCTATCATTTCTGAATAATTACATGGCTGACCTCATGACAAAATCATTGAGAGTGATCTGGTGTGACATGCTTTGTTCATGAGGAACTCATAGGTGACAGGAACCTGATACCTTAGGAGTTGAATCCCTTTAAAGCATGTTATTATCAGAAATTTTGATGAATAAGCTGCCTGATATCTGAAACATTTTTATGGCTTTATTTGGAATAAAGTTTTGGTGATTAAATGGTTCACTTTATTTTAGTCCATTCATGATGGTGGAATAAACTAAAAGTACACTTTCAAAAGTTTTAGAACACTACCGGTCAACTGTTTTAGATTACGATTAGTTTTAGATGATCCAAAATGTTGGGCTGGTAATGTTTTAAAATGTTTGACTGGTAGTGATCTAAAACGTTTGATTGGTAGTGATCTAAAACGTTTGATTGGTAGTGATCTAAAACGTTTGACTGGTAGTGTACTAAAACGTTTGGCTGGTAGTGATCTAAAACGTTTGACTGGTAGTGTATCTAAAACGTTTGGCTGGCAGTGATCTAAAACGTTTGACTGGTAGTGTACTAAAACGTTTTACTGGTAGTGTACTAAAACGTTTGGCTGGTAGTGTATCTAAAACGTTTGACTGGTAGTGTATCTAAAACGTTTGACTGGTAGTGATCTAAAACGTTTGACTGGTAGTGTATCTAAAACGTTTGGCTGGCAGTGATCTAAAACGTTTGACTGGTAGTGTATCTAAAACGTTTGACTGGTAGTGTATCTAAAATGTTTGGCTGGTAGTGTATCTAAAACGTTTGGCTGGCAGTGATCTAAAACGTTTGACTGGTAGTGATCTAAAACGTTTGACTGGTAGTGTATCTAAAACGTTTGGCTGGTAGTGTATTAAAACGTTTGACTGGTAGTGTATCTAAAACGTTTGGCTGGCAGTGATCTAAAACGTTTGACTGGTAGTGATCTAAAACGTTTGACTGGTAGTGTATCTAAAACGTTTGGCTGGCAGTGATCTAAAACGTTTGACTGGTAGTGTATCTAAAACGTTTGACTGGTAGTGTATCTAAAACGTTTGGCTGGCAGTGATCTAAAACGTTTGACTGGTAGTGTATCTAAAACGTTTGACTGGTAGTGTATCTAAAACGTTTGACTGGTAGTGTATTAAAACGTTTGACTGGTAGTGTATCTAAAACGTTTGGCTGGCAGTGATCTAAAACGTTTGACTGGTAGTGATCTAAAACGTTTGACTGGTAGTGTATCTAAAACGTTTGGCTGGCAGTGATCTAAAACGTTTGACTGGTAGTGTATCTAAAACGTTTGACTGGTAGTGTATCTAAAACGTTTGGCTGGTAGTGTATCTAAAACGTTTGACTGGTAGTGTATCTAAAACGTTTGGCTGGTAGTGTATCTAAAACGTTTGGCTGGTAGTGTACTAAAACGTTTGGCTGGTAGTGATCTAAAACGTTTGACTGGTAGTGATCTAAAACGTTTGGCTGGTAGTGATCTAAAACGTTTGGCTGGTAGTGTACTAAAACGTTTGGCTGGCAGTGATCTAAAACGTTTGACTGGTAGTGATCTAAAACGTTTGGCTGGTAGTGTACTAAAACGTTTGGCTGGTAGTGATCTAAAACGTTTTACTGGTAGTGTACTAAAACGTTTGGCTGGTAGTGTACTAAAACGTTTGGCTGGTAGTGTATCTAAAACGTTTGACTGGTAGTGTATCTAAAAGGTTTGACTGGTAGTGTACTAAAACGTTTGGCTGGTAGTGTATCTAAAACAATTAGCTGGTAGTGTACTAAAATGTTTGGCTGGTAGTGATCTAAAAGGTTTGGCTGGTAGTGTATTAAAACGTTTGACTGGTAGTGTACTAAAATGTTTGGCTGGTAGTGATCTAAAACGTTTGGCTGGTAGTGTATCTAAAACGTTTGGCTGGTGGTGATCTAAAACGTTAGACTGGTAGTGATCTAAAACGTTTGGCTGGTAGTGTATTAAAACGTTTGGCTGTTAGTGTATTAAAACGTTTGGCTGGTAGTGTATCTAAAACGTTTGACTGGTAGTGATCTAAAACATTTGACTGGTAGTGATCTAAAACGTTTGGCTGGTGGTGATCTAAAACGTTTGGCTGGTAGTGTATCTAAAACGTTTGGCTGGTAGTGATCTAAAACGTTTGGCTGGTGGTGATCTAAAACATTAAACTGGTAGTGTACTAAAACGTTTGGTAGTGATCTAAAACGTTTGGCTGGTAGTGTACTAAAACGTTTGGCTGGTAGTGTATTAAAACGTTTGGCTGTTAGTGTATTAAAACGTTTGGCTGGTAGTGTATCTAAAACGTTTGACTGGTAGTGATCTAAAACATTTGACTGGTAGTGATCTAAAACGTTTGGCTAGTAGTGATCTAAAACGTTTGGCTGGTAGTGTATCTAAAACGTTTGGCTGGTAGTGATCTAAAACGTTTGGCTGGTGGTGATCTAAAACATTAAACTGGTAGTGTACTAAAACGTTTGGTAGTGATCTAAAACGTTTGGCTGGTAGTGTACTAAAACGTTTGGCTGGTAGTGTATCTAAAACGTTTGACTGGTAGTGTTCTAAAACGTTTGACTGGCAGTGTACTAAAACGTTTGACTGGTAGTGTATCTAAAACGTTTGACTGGTAGTGTATCTAAAACGTTTGACTGGTAGTGTATCTAAAAGGTTTGGCTGGTAGTGTATTAAAACGTTTGGCTGGTAGTGATCTAAAACGTTTGGCTGGTAGTGATCTAAAAGGTTTGGCTGGTAGTGTATTAAAACGTTTGGCTGGTAGTGTACTAAAACGTTTGACTGGTAGTGATCTAAAACATTTGACTGGTAGTGATCTAAAACGTTTGGCTGGTGGTGATCTAAAACGCTAGACTGGTAGTGATCTAAAACGTTTGGCTGGTAGTGTATTAAAACGTTTGGCTGTTAGTGTATTAAAACGTTTGGCTGGTAGTGTATCTAAAACGTTTGACTGGTAGTGTATCTAAAACGTTTGGCTAGTAGTGATCTAAAACATTTGGCTGGTAGTGTATTAAAACGTTTGGCTGTTAGTGTATTAAAACGTTTGGCTGGTAGTGTATCTAAAACGTTTGACTGGTAGTGTATCTAAAACGTTTGGCTAGTAGTGTACTAAAACGTTTGGCTGGTAGTGATCTAAAACGTTTGGCTGGTGGTGATCTAAAACATTAAAGTGGTAGTGTACTAAAACGTTTGGTAGTGATCTAAAACGTTTGGCTGGTAGTGTACTAAAACGTTTGGCTGGTAGTGTATCTAAAACGTTTGACTGGTAGTGTATCTAAAACGTTTGGCTGGTAGTGTACTAAAACGTTTGACTGGCAGTGTACTAAAACGTTTGACTGGTAGTGTATCTAAAACGTTTGACTGGTAGTGTATCTAAAACGTTTGACTGGTAGTGTACTAAAACGTTTGGTAGTGATCTAAAATGTTTGGCTGGTAGTGTATCTAAAACGTTTGACTGGTAGTGTACTAAAACGTTTGACTGGTAGTGTATCTAAAACGTTTGACTGGTAGTGTACTAAAACGTTTGGTAGTGATCTAAAATGTTTGGCTGGTAGTGTATCTAAAACGTTTGACTGGTAGTGTATCTAAAACGTTTGACTGGTAGTGTACTAAAACGTTTGGTAGTGATCTAAAATGTTTGGCTGGTAGTGTATCTAAAACGTTTGACTGGTAGTGTACTAAAACGTTTGACTGGTAGTGTATCTAAAACATTTGACTGGTAGTGTACTAAAACGTTTGACTGGTAGTGTATCTAAAACGTTTGGCTGGTAGTATACTAAAACGTTTGACTGGTAGTGTATCTAAAACGTTTGACTGGTAGTGTATCTAAAACGTTTGGCTGGTAGTGTATCTAAAACGTTTGGCTGGTAGTGTATCTAAAACGTTTGGCTGGTAGTTTATCTAAAACGTTTGACTGGTAGTGTATCTAAAACGTTTGACTGGTAGTGTACTAAAACGTTTGGCTGGTAGTGTATCTAAAACGTTTGACTGGTAATGTAATAAAAATTTCACTGGTAGTGTATCTAAAACGTTTGGCTGGTAGTGATCTAAAACGTTTGGCTGGTGGTGATCTAAAACGTTTGACTGGTAGTGATCTAAAACGTTTGGCTGGTAGTGTATTAAAACGTTTGGCTGTTAGTGTATTAAAACGTTTGGCTGGTAGTGTACTAAAACGTTTGGCTGGTAGTGTATCTAAAACGTTTGACTGGTAGTGTACTAAAACGTTTGACTGGTAGTGTATCTAAAACGTTTGACTGGTAGTGTACTAAAACGTTTGACTGGTAGTGTATCTAAAACGTTTGACTGGTAGTGTACTAAAACGTTTGACTGGTAGTGTATCTAAAACGTTTGACTGGTAGTGTACAAAATGTTTGACTGGTAGTGTACTAAAACATTTGGCTGGTAGTGTATAAAATGTTTAGCTGGTAGTGTACTAAAACGTTTGGTAGTGATATAAAACATTTGACTGGTAGTGTATCTAAAACGTTTGACTGGTAGTGTATCTAAAACGTTTGGCTGGTAGTGTATCTAAAACGTTTGACTGGTAATGTAATAAAAATTTCACTGGTAGTGTACTAAAACGTTTGGCTGGTAGTGATCTAAAACGTTTGACTGGTAGTGATCTAAAACGTTTGGCTGGTAGTGTATTAAAACGTTTGGCTGTTAGTGTATTAAAACGTTTGGCTGGTAGTGTACTAAAACGTTTGACTGGTAGTGTATCTAAAACGTTTGACTGGTAGTGTATCTAAAACGTTTGGCTGGTAGTGTTACTAAAACGTTTGACTGGTAGTGTATCTAAATCGTTAGACTATTAGTGTACTAAAACGTTTGACTGGTAGTGTACTAAAACGTTTGACTGGCAGTGTTCTAAAACGTTTGGCTGGTAGTGTCCTAAAACGTTTGGCTGGTAGTGTACTAAAACGTTTGACTGGTAGTGATCTAAAACGTTTGGCTGGTAGTGATCTAAAACGTTTGGCTGGTAGTGTACTAAAACGTTTGACTGGTAGTGATCTAAAACGTTTGGCTGGTAGTGTACTAAAACGTTTGACTGGTAGTGATCTAAAATTTTTGGCTGGTAGTGTATCTAAAACGTTTGACTGGTAATGTAATAAAATTTTCACTGGTAGTGTACTAAAACGTTTGACTGGTAATGTAATAAAATTTTCACTGGTAGTGATCTAAAATGTTTGACTGGTAGTGTATTAAACGTTTGACTGGTAGTGTACTAAAACGTTTGACTGGTAGTGTACTGAAACGTTTCACTGGTAGTGTATTAAACGTTTGACTGGTAGTGTATTAAACGTTTGACTGGTAGTGTACTAAAACATTTCACTGGTAGTGTACTAAAACGTTTCACTGGTAGTGATCTAAAACGTTTGACTGGTAGTGTATTAAAATGTTTGGCTGGTAGTGTACTAAAACATTTCACTGGTAGTGTATTAAACGTTTGGCTGGTAGTGATCTAAAACATTTCACTGGTAGTGTACTAAAACGTTTCACTGGTAGTGATCTAAAACGTTTGACTGGTAGTGTATTAAAATGATTGGCTGGTAGTGTAATTAAATGTTTTTACTTGTAGTGTATTAAAATGTTTGGCTGGTAGTGTACTAAAATGTTTCACTGGTAGTGATCTAAAACGGTTGGCTGGTAGTGTATTAAAATGATTGGCTGGTAGTGTAATTAAATGTTTTTACTTGTAGTGTATTAAAATGTTTGGCTGGTAGTGTAATTAAATGTTTTTACTGGTAGTGTATTAAAATATTTGGCTGGTAGTGTACTGAAATGTTTGGCTGGTAGTCTATTAAAATATTTGGCTGGTAGTGTAATTAAATGTTTTTACTGGTAGTGTATTAAAATGTTTAAGTGGTAGTGATCTAAAACGTTTGGCTGGTAGTGTATTAAAATGTTTGGCTGGTAGTGTAATTAAATGTTTTTACTGGTAGTGTATTAAAATGTTTGGCTGGTAGTGTATTAAAATGTTTGGCTGGTAGTGTATTAAAATGTTTGGCTGGTAGTGTAATTAAATGTTTTTACTGGTAGTATATTAAAATGTTTTAGTGGTAGTGATCTAAAACGGTTGGCTGGTAGTGTATTAAAATGTTTGGCTGGTAGTGTATTAAAAAGTTTCACTGGTAGTGTATTTAAAAGTTTCACTCGTAGTGTACTAAAAAGTTTCACTGGTAGTGTATTAAAATGTTTCACTGGTAGTGTATTAAAAAGTTTCACTGGTAGTGTATTTAAAAGTTTCACTCGTAGTGTAATTAAATGTTTTTACTGGTAGTGATCTAAAACGTTTGGCTGGTAGTGTATTAAAATGTTTGGCTGGTAGTGTATTAAAATGTTTGGCTGGTAGTGTACTAAAACGTTTGACTGGTAATGTAATAAAATTTTCACTAGTAGTGTACTAAAACGTTTGACTGGTAGTGTACTAAAACGTTTGGCTGGTAGTGTATTAAAATGTTTGGCTGGTAGTGTATTAAAATGTTTGGCTGGTAGTGTACTAAAACGTTTGACTGGTAATGTAATAAAATTTTCACTAGTAGTGTACTAAAACGTTTGACTGGTAGTGTACTAAAACGTTTGACTGGTAATATAATGAAATTTAACTGGTAGTGTACTAAAACGTTTGACTGGTAATGTAATAAAATTTTCACTGGTAGTGTACTAAAACGTTTGACTGGTAATGTAATAAAATTTTCACTGGTAGTGATCTAAAACGTTTGACTGGTAGTGTATTAAACGTTTGACTGGTAGTGTATTAAACGTTTGACTGGTAGTGTACTAAAACGTTTCACTGGTAGTGACATAAAACGTTTGACTGGTAGTGTATTAAAATTTTTGGCTGGTAGTGTACTAAAATGTTTCACTGGAAAGGTAATAAAAAGTTTCACTGGTAGTGTATTAAAATGTTTGGCTGGTAGTGTAATAAAAAGTTTCACTGGTAGTGTATTAAAAAGTTTCACTGGTAGTGTATTTAAAAGTTTCACTGGTAGTGTATTAAAATGTTTCACTGGTAGTGTATTAAAATGTTTGGCTGGTAGTGTAATTAAATGTTTTTACTGGTAGTGTATTAAAATGTTTGACTGGTAGTGTATTAAAATGTTTGGCTGGTAGTGTAATTAAATGTTTTTACTGGTAGTGTATTAAAATGTTTTTGCTGGTAGTGTATTAAAATGTTTGGCTGATAGTGTATTAAAATGTTTGGCTGGTAGTGTAATTAAATGTTTTTACTGGTAGTATATTAAAATGTTTGAGTGGTAGTGATCAAAACGGTTGGCTGGTAGTGTATTAAAATGTTTGGCTGGTAGTGTATTAAACGTTTGACTGGTAGTGTATCTAAAACGTTTCACTGGTAGTGTACTAAAACGTTTCACTGGTAGTGATCTAAAACGTTTGACTGGTAGTGTATTAAAATGTTTGGCTGGTAGTGTATTAAAAAGTTTCACTGGTAGTGTATTAAAAAGTTTCACTGGTAGTGTATTAAAATGTTTCACTGGTAGTGTATTAAAATGTTTGGCTGGTAGTGTAATTAAATGTTTTTACTGGTAGTGTATTAAAATGTTTGACTGGTAGTGATCTAAAACGTTTGGCTGGTAGTGTATTAAAATGTTTGGCTGGTAGTGTATTAAAATGTTTGGCTGGTAGTGTAATTAAATGTTTTTACTGGTAGTGTATTAAAATGTTTGGCTGGTAGTGTACTAAAATGTTTGGCTGGTAGTGTAATTAAATGTTTGGCTGGTAGTCTATTAAAATGTTTGGCTGGTAGTGTAATTAAATGTTTTTACTGGTAGTGTATTAAAATGTTTGAGTGGTAGTGATCTAAAACGGTTGGCTGGTAGTGTATTAAAATGTTTGGCTGGTAGTGTACTAAAATGTTTGGCTGGTAGTGTATTGAAATGTTTGGCTGGTAGTCTATTAAAATGTTTGGCTGGTAGTGTAATTAAATGTTTTTACTGGTAGTGTATTAAAATGTTTGAGTGGTAGTGTATTAAAATGTTTGGCTGGTAGTGTATTAAAATGTTTGAGTGGTAGTGATCTAAAACGGTTGGCTGGTAGTGTATTAAAATGATTGGCTGGTAGTGTAATTAAATGTTTTTACTGGTAGTGTATTAAAATGTTTGGCTGGTAGTGTATTAAAATGTTTGGCTGGTAGTGTAATTAAATGTTTTTACTGGTAGTGTAATAAAATGATTGGCTGGTAGTGTATTAAAATGTTTGAGTGGTAGTGATCTAAAACGGTTGGCTGGTAGTGTATTAAAATGATTGGCTGGTAGTGTAATTAAATGTTTTTACTGGTAGTGTATTAAAATGTTTGGCTGGTAGTGTATTAAAATGATTGGCTGGTAGTGTAATTAAATGTTTTTACTGGTAGTGTATTAAAATGTTTGGCTGGTAGTGTATTAAAATGATTGGCTGGTAGTGTAATTAAATGTTTTTACTGGTAGTGTATTAAAATGTTTGGCTGGTAGTGTATTAAAATGTTTGGCTGGTAGTGTAATTAAATGTTTTTACTTGTAGTGTATTAAAATGTTTGGCTGGTAGTGTATTAAAATGTTTGGCTGGTAGTGTAATTAAATGTTTTTACTGGTAGTGTATTAAAATGTTTGTGTGGTAGTGTATTAAAATGTTTGGCTGGTAGTGTAATTAAATGTTTTTACTGGTAGTGTATTAAAATGATTGGCTGGTAGTGTAATTAAATGTTTTTACTTGTAGTGTATTAAAACGTTTGGCTGGTAGTGTATTAAAATGTTTGGCTGGTAGTGTAATTAAATGTTTTTACTGGTAGTGTAATAAAATGATTGGCTGGTAGTGTAATTAAATGTTTTTACTTGTAGTGTAATAAAATGATTGGCTGGTAGTGTAATTAAATGTTTTTACTTGTAGTGTATTAAAATGTTTGGCTGGTAGTGTATTAAAATGTTTGGCTGGTAGTGTAATTAAATGTTTTTACTGGTAGTGTATTAAAATGTTTGAGTGGTAGTGATCTAAAACGGTTGGCTGGTAGTGTATTAAAATGTTTGGCTGGTAGTGTATTAAAATGTTTGGCTGGTAGTGTATTAAAATGTTTGAGTGGTAGTGTATTAAAATGTTTGGCTGGTAGTGTAATTAAATGTTTTTACTGGTAGTGTATTAAAATGATTGGCTGGTAGTGTAATTAAATGTTTTTACTTGTAGTGTATTAAAACGTTTGGCTGGTAGTGTATTAAAATGTTTGGCTGGTAGTGTAATTAAATGTTTTTACTGGTAGTGTAATAAAATGATTGGCTGGTAGTGTAATTAAATGTTTTTACTTGTAGTGTATTAAAATGTTTGGCTGGTAGTGTATTAAAATGTTTGGCTGGTAGTGTAATTAAATGTTTGGCTGGTAGTGTATTAAAATGATTGGCTGGTAGTGTAATTAAATGTTTTTACTTGTAGTGTATTAAAATGTTTGGCTGGTAGTGTATTAAAATGTTTGGCTGGTAGTGTAATTAAATGTTTTTACTGGTAGTGTATATCTAAAACATATATATTTTTACATTATCCAATAATTTACCATCATCAGTGGTACATATAAAGATTTAGAGGATGTGGGTTGACTGGTGGTTTGGAAAGTAAATGAAATTACTCTGTCTGTGTTATAGACATAATGACACAGGGTTTTTATCACCACCACTACAAAGAAATCTGAAGAAAGTTTTTCTACAAATTGACCATTTTACATCAAACCACTCAAATATGTAGAGGTTTTGAAAAATCGATGTAATTCCTTTTCAAGTCTGTAATTAAGGCAGACCAGATTACATTTAAACAGAAATGAGCTTTTTACATTTTTGTCATGTTTTTGTCATTTTCTGACATCTAATCAAAAGCCAGAAATGAACCTTGATATATTTCGAGAGTACGCAAGCTCTCCTTACTCCAATCTCCCAAAGGCACGCGTGTCTGATTCTGCGTAATTCGACAAAACATGAATCAATTACTGTAACACCTATTACAATGGCTGCATGTTCTTACATAATAAACTCAGTAATCTGATTAGTTGGTAATCACAATCTGATTACTTTATTCTTTCTTAGAATTCCATCTTAAATCTTGATTACTAAAGCTGGACTGCGGCGTGCTGGTCTAGAGAATGGGTTTTAAACTACAGGTCAAATGTCTGAAAGTAACACCAACTTTGTTTTTTAATAAAAGCGTGAACATGTAAGCCTTGTCATCTGATGATATCACCAAGGTGGAGCATGTACAAAATAAACAAACAATAGGCTTCGACTATGCCTTAAGAGACTATGCCTATTAGAACAGTACGGCCTAAACTAGGAGAAACTTATGGCATGATGTGTCAAAAAACAGTAAATAAGTAAATAAGTAAATAGGTTCAATAAATAAGCATGTTTGACAATCCACCATTGGCCGCCAACACATTCTAGTACTTCATTTGTTTATTGGTTTATTAGCAGTTTAAGGGGTTAATCTATTTTAGTCCTATTGTAACTGCAGCTCTAATCTATCCACCTGGCTTGAACATTCAGAAGCTAAATTAGATTAAATTAGAATTTTATAAATAACTGAAACATGTCAGTATAAGGGTATCAACAAAGTGTGAGAAGTATACCATTAAAATACATTAATGTTAAAAAATAAAAAATAAAAAACTAGATAAACGAGTTAAACTAGATATCAGTAAAGGTGTTGTCACTCTGTAGTGAACTGCATTTGTCTGTGAGAAGCTCACTAACCCAATGCCGGCTCCCAGCTCCAGTATATCAATGCCGTCCAGGCTGGGCAGCAGCTCCAGTATCTCAGGCAACTCGTGCTGGGTCAACACGCGGGCATTGGAGTCCAGCATCATCTCCTCTACTGTAGCCTGCTGGGAATGTTCCTTCCAGAACTCAGTCATGCTGGTGCGTTCTTTTCCTGCAGAGACAGTTTAGAACATGTTAGGACGTGTGGTGAAGACAATGCAGTTATGCGTATGAAGTTTGCAAATCAAGGTGATTTCAAACATGAGCAGTCACGCGTTAGTGTACTCCTTTATAGCAACAGCCTTCATGAAACTCATACATATTTATAAGCAAAATATGTAAATGAAATTGTCAATATAGAAGTCCCAAAACTTAGACTGTGTCTCTATTATAACCACAAAAACAGAAGTGACATCAGTTTAAGGACCATCACCTGCTCCCAGCCTGACAGGCCACTTGCAACATAAATTAAAATTTTGGTTACAAGCACATAATCAAGTTTAATTTTATATGTTGTCTTTGTCCATTACAAAGCTATCCTTTACTAAATAAGGCAAACTGACACTTTAAAAATTGTCACCAGTGCACAAAGAATCATATCAACTACTCTGTTAAAGCATTCAAACAAAAACAACGAAACAATTAAAAATGTAGAAGATGAATAAATGTATAGTGCTGTGTTTAAGTAACTGATTTACATAATATTGACAATGAATTGAAACAATTTATGCTGATTCAAGGAGAAATCCAGTGAACCCCAAATAAGCTGCACTGAAATGTTAACTTTTTGTTTTTTTCACAACTAAACTTCATGTTGGGATAATGTGTCATGTCTCCTCACTATGGGGAGACTACTTGGACTCTCCCTGGCTCCACCCACTTGCATATCTGTGGACAAGCAGATCAAGGCTGCAGCGTTTGACTTCGAACCCCTGAAAACCAACAAGCCTCCACAACACCAGTATACCCCAATTTTTACTATAGGGATGACTATACCTATCTCACTGTATCCCTGTGAATCTCACTGTATCCCTGTGTATCTCAGTGTATCCATATAAATCCGACTGTATCCCAGTGTATCTCACTGTATTCATGTGAATTTCACTGAAACCCTGTGTATCTCACTGTACACCTGTGAATTTCACAGTATCTCTGTGTATCTCACTGTACACCTGTGAATTTCACAGTATCTCTGTGTATCTCACTGTACACCTGTGTATCTCACTGTATCCCATATATCTCATTGCATCCCTGTGTATCTCACTGCATCCCTGTGTCCTTAACACTGAGTGGTGTGATGAGGACACAGCAGACAGAAGATGATTGTCCCACAGTGTCGCATAGTGCTCATCATACCACTCCGAGCTACCACATCAGTGATGGTTCACCGATATACCTCGTCAGTGGTCCCCCCAGATGGTGGTGCCTCCTCTAGCTGCCTCTCTGGTGGTAGCAACCACAACTGGAGCTGTTCCTGTGCTACAGATGGCTCCGGTCCCTGCTCCTCAGGCCACTCTAGTTCCTGCTTCCAGGGCTCTTGTGCTGGCTCCATGCAGGGCTTCAGTACAGGCACCAGATCTGGTACTCCAAGCAGCTCCTATGCCAGCTCCATGTTCTGTCTGGTGCCAGCTTACCGATCTGCTGCTACTCTGAAGGTGGTGCCTAATTCAGCTCCTGTGCTGACTCCCTGTTCTGATCCAATGCTGGGTTCCTAAGCTGCTGCTCATTGAATAGTGATCCCCTGAGTAGCTCCTGGGCCAGTTCCCCATCATGTTCCAGTGCTGGCTTCCCAAGGCAGGACTGCTCCTCCTCTGCCAGCTCCCTGGGCTGCTGCAATGCCAGCTTTGAAGATTAATACTACTGTTCCTAAAAGTAGAGAAGGATCCCACAGCTGCAAATTGAGCTCTGGAGAGCACCTGCAAGCCAGCACTGGGTTCCACAGCACCGCCCACAGCAATAGATAATACCAGTGAGGCAGCCCAGGATTCCATGGCTCTGCCAAGTGCTATAACGAATATTAGCCCGTCTATGCCTACCTGCAAGGCTCTGTTCGGTGCTACGGAGAGCAATGGCCTGTTAATGCCAGCCCTCAGGTCTACGCACAAGACTACAGAGAGCACTGGCCTGTTGATACCTGCCCTCAGGGCTCTGCTCAACGCTACGGAGAGCACTGGTCTTCCAGTGCCTGCCCTCAAGGCTCCACACAGGACTATGGAGAGCAATGGCATGTCAGTGCCTGCCCTCAAGGCTCTGCCCACTGCTTAAATACACAGTGGCTAACTAATGCTAGGAATAACTGTGCATTGTATGTCTGTGAATCTCGCTGTATCCCAGTATATCTCACTGTATCCCTGTGTATCTCACTGCATCCTAGTATATCTCACTGTATCCCTGTGTATCTCACTGCATCCTAGTATATCTCACTGTATCCCTGTGTATCTCACTGTATCCCAGTATATCTCACTGTATCCCTGTGTATCTCACTGCATCCTAGTATATCTCACTGTATCCCTGTGTATCTCATTGTATCCCAGTATATCTCACTGTATCCCTGTGTATCTCACTGTATCCCTTTATATTTCACGGTATCCCTGTGAATCGCACTGTATCCCAATATATCTCACTGTATCCTTGTGTATTTTACTTTATCCAAGTATATCTCACTGTACCCCTGTGTATCTCACTGTAGCCCAGTATATCTCACTGTATCGCTGTGTATCTCACTGTAGCCCAGTATATCTCACTATATCCCTGTGTATCTCACTGGATTAATTACCTGTTTTTTATATATGCCTTTGTTTTGTTTAGTGGTTTAGTGGTGTGTTTATTGATTTTGACCCCTGCACATCTTTTTTGTCTTAGAAACTGCCTGCCAGTGTTTTTACCCCTGCCTGTATATATTTTAAGCTCTGGACTACTTCAAATAAAGCCACTTCGCACTTGCAACTCAACTGTTATGCCTGTCTAGGCACAACTCAAGTCTCAGCTCAGCTTCATTGAATGAAACACCTCAATTTACACCATTAAACAAAACAAGATAGCGACAACAACAAGTTGATAGTGTAGTTTTGCTGGTATGGAACATGATATAATAACACCCACATGTTGGAGAATTTTCTTTGCCACAAGCCTGCTAGCAGAACTGCCTGCCATTGTCCATGTTAGCTGCTGAAGTCATGAAGAATCATGGCAAACCATTGAAAAGCACAGCTGTCAATCAAAACATTCTGCATCTATAGGTGAATACAGCAGCTCAGCGCTCCCATTTTACAACACACAATGTTCACAGCAAGTACATCAGAAGTTATTCTAGAGTGAATCCTCTTACCTTTGTCCATACTTAGTGAAGGGAACGTTCAAAACTAATATGAACAAGTTATTATGTGCCCGAAAGAATTAAAGGTTAGAGACTTAACAAAGAAATAAACAGAGAGAGGCTTTGATGCCTTTCATCAAACTAGGAGTATCTGTAACTGTCCCGTTACTGAAACTCTCATGCTGCCCGCGTGTCTCCCTTTAAATACTAGTGCACGGCTGTCCCGGTCGAGCGTGCAGGGGCGCGAGCTGACCATTTGGAGGAGGGGACCGAGGGGAGGGACGAGAGGGAGTTATCCATGAATAATCATGTTACCGAATATCTGGCCGTCCGATGTGTGGCGCGTGCTGAGCTGGAGCGGGATTTCCCTGCACTTCTGCTTCTGCGCCCCTTTTGCAGTAATGCACCTGGACTGGCGAGGCTTCTGGCTGGGAGCCGCACGTGGAGGAGGGCGGGGCCGAGCGCGCATATGCCGATCAGCGCGCACTGTGATTGGTTGAGGAGAAATAAAGGGACAGGGAGGTCGACGGTGATGTTCCACGTGGGTGATAATGATAACAAGGATACGAATGACTCGCTTCAAAATAAACCAGCATTTAATATATTAAACTGTACGTGCTCTATTATAGTTAGTGCTTCGTTGAACAGTTCTATTTGTTCAGGATCACCCCCCCCCCCCCCCCCCACACACACACACATCCTCCCCCCGACCCCGGGATGACTGCTAGCGCGCTGTGGCGGAGTTGCGCAATGTTGCCTCATGCAGCTGCTGAAAAATGGGGCCCGGGCAACCGAGCAGAGCCAGTGGCTACAGCAGCAGAGTGCATTATACAGCGTAAAGCAGTGGTGCAGCCGCAAATCAAATACACACAGTTTCCCCCTCATCCCAAGCGTAGTCAGTCAAACAAGACAGTGTTGGTGTCTGTGTCACTGGCTACCTGCAAGGAGGTGTTACAGATTTGTGTGTGGCACTGTATCACATACAGTTATCTACAAAAATGCACAAAAGTACAGATTATGTGGTTGTTAAGTAGAGATCATAAAATGACTCTATGCAACTATGCAGGTGATGCGGCCCTAGTGGCTCTTTCGGACGATGAGGGTTGCCTGAAGGCATACCAGCACTGTGTGGGCTGACTGACTGCCTCTATTGATGACGGCTCTCCAGTGCTTAAAGAAGCAATATGTAAGGTGACGTAATTCATTTGTGAGGTCAAGAGAAGAACATTGAGAGAAACCAGGACTCAAAAGGAGAAACGATCTTCCTTTGGGCTGCTTGGATACAAGTAATCAAAATGAAATTGAATATGGGAACTTGGACCAGACTAGAAGATAAAGTACTAACTAAACAGTACCAACTTCATTAATTCAAGTGCCTATTCAGTATAAAATTGAATATTTAGCATAATTATTATGAAGTAATAATCATTATAGAGTCTCGTTATAACTACAATTATCCAGTCTTGACTAATATCCAATCTAAACCAGTGTTACTCAACACTGCTCCCACTGCCCTGTTCTCACCTGATCTGAACAATCAGCTCATGAACAGCCCATTGTTGAGTTAAAGTGGGTGTGTTAAAGCAGGAAAAGCACTCACATGTGTGCCTGCAGGACAAAGGCTAAGAAACTCTGGTCTGAACCAAAGGCTTTATCTAAAATTACTGATAATATTTGTATTTTAAGAATGCTAATCTTTTGTTCACTGTCCTCAGAGCTACATACACGAATGTAATGTACTCTATATATTTTTATTGTAGTTAATAACATTTGTTTGTAAGTAATACTTCAGTAGTAGTAATAGTAACATTAATATTAGTATCAATTTTAAATAAAAACAAGAATTAAAATCAGCAATAATAATAAGCATGCAATTTATGGGCTCAGTTGGTCTGCTGATATAACATTCAGTATGATTAGTCTTCTTATATGTCTGATCACTTGTAGTCACAGAGTCTGATGGTAGAATGTAGAGAGGTGACATAAAAAGTGGGTCATCCACTCTGAACACATCTACCCGCTTATCTGCTCCAGTGTTGCCTTCAGCTGGTCATTACGAGCAGGTGAAGTCCCTCACAGGACACAGTAACCTTGATGGAAATGTAATGTACAACTCAGGCCACACTGATAACACACTGCCGTTTTAACATTTGACAGAGTTCCAACGCCACACTTCCAAAGTCCAGTGTCACGGTTACGGTGACCTAACCTACAGTTTACTGCAGTGGAGAGCAGTGGATCATTATTTGTGATATTCTGTCTCTCCCTACCTCTCTTTCTCTCCCTTTCCTAAATTCTCATGCATTTTATTTTTTATCTATAGTACCAGAAGTAATACTAATACTACAACTTCTGACACCAAATACATATTAAGGACTGCAATGATTTGTGAACCATTTCTTTTTATACTTTATAATAAAACAAATATTATAATAAAAAAAATATTTTTGTGTTTCTGTGCCTTTAATACTGATACATGGTCTCTCTGTTAAATGGCTAGTATTGAATGATTGGCTAGCAGAAACACTCTTCCAACACAAATGAGTAAGCTCCACTACTATAGGCTGAATAGAAGGATATACTGTATGTAACTGCACTGTAATGCAACCTTCACCATGTTTCACCTCACATTTGTTGGTTACACATAGTATCTGTTGGCATTTAAAGGTGCCAACATTCCAGAAATAACTAAAATTGTCAACAGAATGTGAAGAAATAATAGATTGGATAGCATATCAAAGACATATATGTATTGCAAAGAGATATGTACTGAAATGAGTGTACTGACAAGCTAGCCTCAGTCTGTCCTGTCTTTTAAGACAACTTTGTACCTCAAGAGGTGATAGTGAGTCACTGTAGCATCGAGTCAAATCAGTCCAGCATGACAGGATGAAGAAGCAGCACTGCTGCCCCGACTGCATATTCTAACCTCTTGTCAGTCATGTTGAACATGCTGCTCCTGGTTAGATCATTTAAGAACAGATAACCAATGAAAGGAACAGTAAATGCCACAGTGACTGAAGCTCTTGGTAAGCGGTGATTAGCAACTCTGCCACCGCCCACTATTGGCAAGTACCCAAGTTATATAAAAAGAAATAAAACAAAAGATAACCATGCTATTTCTTTCCACTGCTGGAGACACTGTTGGTGAATTAAGGGATGAAGTTTGATAGTGCACTCTCAGCATTTCTTCTAGACTGGAAGGTAAAGCTTTTAATGCTGTGTATTTCTTTGGTTCTTATGATATGGGAAGTTATCAAAACTGAATCTGGTGATATGTAGCCTCTTATTGTATGGAGGTTTGTATGATTTCTGCTTTAAACCTTGTCCATTCTATTAGCACTGTGTCAGTGACACTAAACACAAGTCAGTCAATTTGCTTTCTCTGAGCAACACAAAGTGATTTATCTCCAAGTTGGAAATTGCTAATTATGCTGCAGCAGACCTTGGCAGTGATGCCAGGATATAAACCACTTTCCTCATTGTGAGCCATCATCCAGTGCTGGTTTCTTCACTGCCAATTTTAATTCATTACATTTATGCCAAAATACACTCCACTGAATTACAGTCAAGGAGGGATTTGATTCTTCTTTTTGGCATGCTTACGAGCTGAATTCATTAATAGAAGCCAAATAAATGACTAAAATGCTTTTGTGTCATTTCATAGACATTCCATTTGGTAACAGTAGATGGCAGCAGATTGTTCTACTTATGATGGACCTTTGCTCTCAGCTTAGTAGATGTATGAAGGTCTGGTGAAGAATGCTGAGGTACATACAGGTAATACAAAGATACTTGAATTTGAATATAAACTTGAACTTGAACCACAATATTGTTTATTGAGATAATTGTACATACAATGCTGACTCGTCTAAACTGACATTATTTATTTTTACAAGTGTAGTTAATGTTTAAGGAATGGATGTAAATTTGCTTCTTTATGTTTTGTTAATAATTGCACTGAGTACTCACTATTAATTCACACATACAGGGACACATTTATGTATGCTACACAGGTAAACACACACAACACAATCTTGTTTATGTGAATTGTGGGGCCATTATGTAGACTTTTCCTGTAATTTATTGAAGACTCTAACCTCAACCTTAACCTTAACCCTGACCTTAACCTTAAGCTTACACTAACACTAACCTTAATTACAACATTACCCTAACACTAACTTTAACCTTACCCCAACAATAACCTTAGCCTTAACTTTAACCTTAACCTCAACCTTACCTTAATGCTAACCTTAGCCTTAACCTTACCCTAACCTTACCCCAACACTGACCTTAACCTTAGTCCAACCCTAACCTTAGCCTTAACTTTAACCCTAACCATAACCTTAACCTAACACTGACCTTAACCTTACCCTAACTCTAACCTTCACTTTAACCTCACACAACACTAACTATAACCCTAATCTTAACCTGAATCCCACTCTAATTCTACTCCTAACCTTAATCTTACCCTTACCCCAACTCTAACCCTAACCTTTATTTTACCCTGACCCCACCCTAACCTGACCTTAACCCTAAACTAACCCTTACCCCAACCTTAACTTTAACCTAACTTTAACATTAACCATAACCTAACCTGTACCTTTACCATACACTGACCTGAACATTTAATGATTTACACTGCAGTCCACACAAGAGTGAAAGATTCCCACAACATGAGTATAAGAACATATTTTTGTCCCCACAATGTGGCATAAACCTGACCCGCACACACACAATGTGTTGGCCTTGAAGCAGCAGTAATGCATTAATGTGTGTGGAGGTTTATTGGTGTCCTTTACAAAGTTATGGGACACTTCATCACCCAAAGAATATACCTCAGCAAAAGCAACACCGCAGGACACAGAAAAGCTTTTCCACTGACACATCTAAATGCATGTGTGTGCGTAAAGAGCAAGCTGTTCATTTACGTGTGTGTTGTACTGTTAGGGGTATACAGGGGGTCCAAATAACTTTTATTTTAGCCTTTTCCCATGTTTACCAGTAACGCTACATTAGATATCTTCCCAGTTAAGCACTCACCACACACCAGGAGCATAGCTAAAGGGGGGGGGGGGTGTAATAAATTTGACCCTTTTATATTTTATATAAATATATTATAAATATACCCGTTATATTTTGTAAATATTATAAAATATACTTAGACGACATGTACATTGGCCATGCATCCAACTGCTACCGTCTTACATCAGACATAATGTGTTATCCTGGATTTCGATAGAAGGGATACTACTATTTAGAACATAGGCCCTGTCCTCGGTCCAGGTCTTGGAACTTCAAGACCTCCGCTTATCTGGCCGGATTGGGACAGCAGGGGCGGAGACCATCCCCTCGACAACTGGGCAGGGCCAAACTGGTGATGATGTGGAGGAATGGGGGAACATCAAAACGTCGGCACCTGAAAGTTTTATTCATTTTAAAGACTGGTGTAAGCAATCATGTGCTTCGTTTACAGCTAGTTTTATAGAAGCTACAAAGAAGTAAAGACTTGGTTTGTTTGTCTGCACTACAGTGACTTCTCTGGGATATGATGCTTCCTAGCTGCCTCAAGCTGTAACCAGCCCCCGCACCCCCACCTTCCCTCTTCCACCCCCAAAAAATGAAATGCTGGCTATGCCACTGACACACACATACACACACACAGAATAAATCATGGCTTGAAAAATCGCTTGATTAATGATACTCTCAAGTGATGATACAGATCAAGCAAAACAAAACAAGAATGTGCTCTTTGATGTTCAAATAAACTGAACAGTTTTGTTATTGTAAGCAAATGACATCGCTGAGAGCTGTTCCATTCTTCATCTGATACAACATGGCAGGAGATCCACAGCCATGGTTAGGGTTAGGGTTAGGGTTAGGGTTAGGAGAATGAAACATCAGTAACAGAAAAGAAAGCAAAAAAATCAGAAAACACAAATGAAGCCAAGGACAAACACTCTGATAGCAAACAAACCCACAGACTGGGTGAAAGTGGCAATGAGTGTAGGCGCAAACACAAAACAAACTGACTAGAGAGTGTAGATTTAGGTTGTTGACACTCGTTTTAATCACAGCGGGCTTTGCAGAGTGTACACGCCAGAGTGTACACACATAGTCACCTTTTGTGAGAGACGCCCACGTTTGAACTGGCTCCCTCTTTCAGAGATGTCACAGGCCGCCCACTAAAACCTCCTGGCATGAAATCCGTGTCGTACAGCTTGCAACTGCGTACATTTACATTGGAAATGATGATGGCAAAACGGTGTCATGCCATACTACAACTGCCTTTGGTTCCCTAAAGAACCTTTCATTGGATGGTTCCTTGAAAAAAAATATTTTTGCAAATGTGCCGGTATATAACACCTTATTGATTTACAATGCAAGAAAATGAGGACAGTCTTTTTTGCCCAAGCATAGGGGTGAGCAGGTGAAAAAAGACCCTCGGCATAATTGGTTGAAGCTGTTCCATGGTTGGGGGAAAGGGCAACATAGAATCCTTATTTTCCAAAGTGGACTTAAGGTCAGTGGTCTAATTTATCTGTCCCATATGCTGGCTCTGCTTTTTCAAGGCAGGCCGTCCTATATGTGACCTAAGAGGTGGGCCAGGTTAATAACGTAGGCCAGAATTCTTAAACTTGTGAGCAATAAAGATTTTGCCATCATTTATCATCTCTCTAACCCCATCTTGCACGCACACATCATTTCGTACTGCGCCTAGTAATAGCATATATATATATATATATATATATATATATATATATATATATATATATATATATATATATATATATATATATATATATATATATTGCACCTTTCATGTACCTAAGCCCATTTTACAGTTAGAATCACAATACATAGTGGAGTTTGAAGGAGGACAGGTTTGAGCTGTTGTGAATTGTGAAGAGATAAAAGATAAGAGTTGCATGGATTAGGGACCCTAATGATAAAAGATCTGCCTCCAGAAGTGAAGAATTCAATGGCAAAAACCACCAACAGGAAAGCCCTGCATCAGAGGACCTCAGAGTATAAGTATAGGGGAGAAGAAGGTCAGCTATATCAGAGGGTCCTTGAACATGGAGGGAAGGACCTTGAACTGGATGTGTAAAGAAATGAGAAACCAGTGCGCATGATAGAAAACCGGGCTGATGTGAGCTGCAGAGTTGTAAGCATATTGAAGGAGTTATGGGATTTTTGTTGGGATATCTATAAAAAAGAGAATTGCAATAACCTAGGTGCACTGTTATGAGGCAGTAGGGCAGAGGCAGAAGATACTGCAGTGATGAAAAAAAACTTTTAACAGGTGCTCTTTCTTAAGGTTCAAAAAAGAGGACAGAATCAAGAAGTACACCAAGGTTATGAACAACAGAAACTTTATTAAGGCAAATCCCAAAGTCTGGGTGTTGCACAACAAGGGCCCTATGCCCAGTGGTCAGTAATTCAGTCTTATTAGTATTTAGCTTTAAAAACAATAGATGCATAGTAGTAAGGCTGCAGAAGCGAGAGATATGAGAGCATTTGTACTAAAATAGGTAACATTAAGTATTATCAGAGTATTATCAGTGAAAATTAAAACAGATTGTTTGACCATGGGTAACATGTATATGAGAAAAAGGAAAGGGTCTAGCACCGGTCCTTTTGAAACACTTTGCAGAACCGTATTTACATTAAATCTGTGGTATTGTAAAGTAACAACATGCTACCTATTGGTAAGCCAATCAAAGGCTGAGAAATTAATTCCTATAGAAAACACATGGGATAGAAGAATATCATGAGTTATTGTATGAAAGACTGTACAGTTAGAACTTGTAACAGCACCGCGCCAAATACAAAAACTGTAAATATCTTTAAAATAATCCTATCAGACAGACTTTTAGATTTGTAATATTTTAGCTACAAAGGGGAGGTTTGAGATAAGTTGATAAGTATCCAATACACTAAAAAGACCCAGAAAATAAGATGAGATCACAAATAGTGGTAGAAATATTAATGACATCCTTCCTCAGGAGGGAGGTAGGGGCAGGATCATGTGGGCAGGCAGAAGAATTGCAGTTAGTGCTAAGTTTAAAAATAGAGTCAAGGTGATCCTGAGAAAACTCAAAAGACAGAAGAGTACAGAATGGTTTGAATATGAGCTAGTGCAGAAGAGGCAGTAGAGAACTGCAGACATAGTTTGCTGATTATCTCATTGCAATAAAACAAAAAAGTATTACACAGTGCTACTGAAGAGGGAGTTTGGTGGGGGTTGTGGAGAGGTGGTACAATAGGGACGTTGAATAAGCTTAGTGATGGTAGTGATTTAGATTTTATGTTACGGTTAAGGTAATTAACCCCGTACTAAATAGGTAAATATACAGTGCATCTGGAAAGTATTCACAGCGCATCACTTTTCCCACACTTTGTTCTTTTTGAGTATGATGCTACAAGCTTGGCACACCTATTTGTGGCAGTTTCTTCAATTCTTCTTTGCAGAACCTCTCAAGCTCCATCAGGTTGGATGGGGAGCATCAGTGCACAGGCATTTTCAGATCTCTCCAGAGAGGTTAAATCGGGTTCAAGTTATTGTCCTGCTCCAGAGCACTCTGGAGCAGGTTTTCTTCAAGGATATCTCTGTACATTGCTGCACTCATCTTTCCCTTGACCCTGACTAGTCTCCCAGTTCCTGCTGCTGAACAAAAACCCCACAGCATGATGCTGCCACCACCATGCTTCACTGTGGGGATGATATTGGTCAGGTGATGAACAGTGCCTGGTTTCCTCCACACATGACACTTGGCATTCAGGCCTGATTGCTGGTGTGCCTCTAGATCTCCTCTATCCACACAGCAATGCTGAAGCTCTTTTAGCGTGATCCCTGGGGTTCTTGGTCCCCTCCCTAACAAAGGCCCATCTTCCCAGATCACTCAGTTTGGCTGGGCGGCCAGCTCTAGGAAGAGTCCTGGTGGTTCCAAACGTCCTCCATTTACGGATGATGGAGGCCACTGTGCTCATTGGGACCTTCGATGCTGCAGTTTTTTTAGTACCCTTCCCCAGATCTGTGCCTCCACAAAATCCTGTCTCGGAGATCTACAGACAATTCCTTGTACTTCATGGTTTGGTTTGTACTCTTACATGTACTGTCAACTATGGGACCTTATATAGGCTGGTGTGTGCCTTTCCAAATCATATCCAATCAACTGGATTTACCACAGGTATACTCCGGTCAAGTTGTCCAAACATCTGAAGGATGATCAGTGGAAAAAAAGCACCTAATCTTAATTTTGAGTGTAATGGCAAAGGCTGTACATGTACTTATGTACATGTGATTTTTTTTTATACATTTGCAAAGAAATTCAAACAAACGTTTTTCACACTGTTATTATGGGATATTGTGTGTAGTTTGGAGGGAAAATTAATTTAATCCCTTTTGGAATAAGGCTGTAACATGTATAAAATGTGAAGCACTGTGAATACTTTCCAGATGTACCATATAGTATATGGTATGACCAGTATATTTTAGCACATACATATATTTTTGGGCATACGTAGTACTTTACATGAAAGAACGACTAAGTATGTACTGCACATATTTAACATTGAAAGGGTATTGTCACAGGTATGTGCTCCCTTTATTCTCTGCTCTGCCTTGGCCCCACCTGTGTCACCTGTTTCTCGTTTGTATCGGTCCTGTCAGCTGTCTGTCCCTTGTTAATCCGTGTATTTTGTGTTCCTGTTTTGTCCTCTGCCTTGTGGTTCTTTATGTGAGTTTTGTCATGTTCATGATTCCTGTGATTCCCAAATTTTCCCGTTTTTGCTCCCTGGTTCTATTTAGTTTGACATAGTGATTGTGTACTTTATGTTTTGTTTTATTTCACTAAAGTATTTTTGTTCAAAACTTGCTCTTGCGTCCTCCCCACGTTAGTCGTTTCCTCGTCTCCTCTGCTGCTCTAATCACCCAGTGAGACAGGTAAAAAAAAATGCATATTTTGAATGTACTTACTAGCATAGAAAATTATCAGGTGTACACAGTCCTTAGAATTTACCAGAACTTTATTGTGGACTGTCTTTGTTCATACAGGCAGTAAATCAAGAAGAATGACAGATTTAAGATCACTGATCTTAACTGATGATCAGAGAACTTGCTCACAGTTTGATTTTTAGCATATAGATTATGACCTAGTGTAAACCTGCTTTAACTAGAACACTGTTGGCTCTCTGTGTGTACAATGTTGGGACTCTGTGTTGAGCTGCTAGTGAGCAGTGAAGGGTAAAAGTGGAGGGGTGAGGACCTCCTGCTATGAATACAGTCCACATCTCTCCACAAAGACAGCTGTGCTGGGGTGAAAAGGACAACTGCAGCTATACAGATATAAATATTAACAACATTACAAACCCATTAAAACCCAACACACACAAGACGAAATCCAGTTCACATCCAGTTTTGTACACTTGCTCTAAAATATATTCTATCAACACTAATCAATAGTTCAACATTGCATTGTATGGCTCCTGTGAAAAAAGTGTTATTGTAAAAGTATGATAGTATTTGATACTAAGGTTCCTAGAACTGCACATTTGGGCCAAGAGCCAACCAGAAACAGGTTTTTAAACAGTATAACTCCAAAGCTGCAGAGATCGTTGAGCGATATGACAGGTGTGTGTTGGTCAACATAGCTGACTTAGTCATCAAGGCAGGTAATTAGCTTAAGCTAGCTCGCCACTGTGTAGCGCACAGTTTTTCCTGAGTTGACGTGGTAGAAAAATTTATAAATGTCACCTCCTGATATGTGACAAACAACACAAACAGATTCCTCGGTTTGAAAAATCATACTTGGAGTATGTTTATTCCGGCATTCAGCTGATATACATTGGTCTGCGGGTGTCCATGTTAGTTTAAGGAAAACTCCCCATCTGACCAATGTCATATTAAACATACCCTAGTCGTGCCGACAAACTCCAAATCATTTTGTATCAGTGTATTTCTATATATAATAACAAGTAGACACTGACTTTAACCTTTAAAACTGGTTGACTGTGAAAGTGTTTCTGACCCTAAATGATCTACAATTTGATAACACTGCTGTAAATTTGATAGCTTAAACCATGCTGGATGTTTTGTGTTGCCTCTTTTGTTACATGTATTATGTAAGGTTATTTTTATCCAATAATATAATAAGATAATTATTTTTCAGTGACCTGTAAAAATACCTATAATAATAATAATAATAATAATAATAATAATAACTAGGAATAATCATGTTCAGTGAACCCCTGCCTCAGGGCCCCCAATTTATGGCAGGCTTTCTCTATCCGTACAATGTTCTCTCCTTTTTCACCCCTCACCTGTTGGCATCCCTGTTGAGTAGATCAAATTACCTCATATATGCAGCGCCAGAGAGGCCATTGCTTCACTAGCACAAATCTAATGTGTGCTCCTTCGAGCTGGGCCTGAATTCTGTTTTCCCACATGAGAGACGAGTAACTGAACCATTAAGCTAAAAGCCCAATTATTAAATGCACAGCTCAATAACTACTCCAGCTGAACTACAGGCCTGTAAAATGAAACAAGCATTGTGATTGTCCTCACATCTGTAGTGCATTTTATTTTCAACAGATTTCTGTTTACACATCAAACAAAAACCCTGTAATTGCGTCTCATCCAATCAGGGGACATAATAGCATAACCATTATTTATATCTTCTCTTATTGTCATTGTGATATCCCAACAGCTTTCTCGAACATTACATCTAATGTCCTTATTGTACAGCCCTAATAGTAAATGGCATTAGCTGTTTAGTTAAGTGTTTAGCTTTAATCCAGTTCCTTAATTACAATGGCTGATATAATCCATACAGATTCATTTGATATCCAGATTGACTCAGTAAGTGATCTGCACTCTTTTTTGTTATGCTCTGTTTACTTACACTTGAATTATTGTCCACTGTGGGTCATTTATCAAGCATAAATGCATCCTTGTTGCATTCTGTATCTTGCTTCGGGCTATTACCTACGTGGTCCTGTAGGGCAGAAAAAATGACCAGCGTAAATTCTTTGCCAAAATTGCAGTGTTTTGATCGAATTTTAACCTGCCTGCACACTTATCTCGAAATAAGGAATAACACTGTCACTAGAGTGAAATGTCTATTTAATCAACACACTTGCAGTCCCGGCAGGAGGTGTATGGTGCTGGTGGTGCTTCGATGCTTTCACAGTTTGAGGAAGTGTGCTGCAATGTGCATCCCGCTGTGTACAGAAGAAGAGTTTTGTATACTGTGAATGCTCCCTAGACATTACAAGCTTTCAGACGTGGTCAAATAGCTAAAATTGCAAACTACTCTTTACAGTGCTAGTGTAGACGCTTCATCAGAAGCCTGAGGAAATAACAGTGGTCTTAGAGGAGAACCTTGTTGCACACCAAACTAATCTTTATTTGTTGTTGTACATGTAGAGTTAAATTCTGTTCACATTTATAAACTGATAGGGGTCAGTCAGTCATTTATCAAGGGTGGAATTAGCTTAAAAGAACACTGCATTATGTTCTATGTGAATTATATGGTTAATTAATGTGTAATTACTTCATTAAAACGAAATGTTCTATGAACATGTTAGACAGTAGCAGGACAAACGTGTTGGTGACAGCAACTTTTCATAACAGCTTTGTTTACAAGCTTCCTTAGAGATAATAGCACATATCCAGTTATCTTCTGGTCATAGTGCTTTAGTGTGGATCACAGGGAAAAGCTTAAGATACGAATGGTTTTACAAAGTTGTAGCTGGTGTAACTATCTACAGATACTATTAAAAGACCAATCAAAAACATTTTTCAGGTTTTGAGAGTTTTGTTGAGATGGTAAATCAGTCAAATCAGATTTACTGGTACTGAAGAATTTGGGTCACTTTCCAAATAACTTTTGGCGATTGTAGACAGTTTGCTAGCTGGCTAGTTATTTGATGCTACTGGTAAGATGACAATTCCTCCTTTTTAAATATTATATCCTTCATGAAACTATAATTGCAGATGAACTCCTCAAGCCATCAGGGGTTGTAAGGGGATGTTCTGTGTACGTAGGCAGGAAAGGTAGGAGGGACTAAGAAGTTAATACGCCATTCCATGTTATTGTTCATCACCGTGTAACTGTTAGAACTCTAATTTGATCTACTGCATATTTTAAAGGCACTGTCGAAAGTGATTTGAACGACTATGAAAACACAGATGCTTTGCTAAGTCAGTGACAGCTTTGGCTTTATTGTTTGGAGGACATCCCCTGTAGCTTTAATCCCCTGTTTATGCAAAACAGTTTTCTCACACCTTCATAAACAACTCCTTCTTCTCGATTTGTCACTGCAACAGATTCCTGTCTTTGTCATTGTGTGTAAGTGTATTTGTATGTGTATTTGTGTGGGTTTGTACTGGTGTGTGCATGTATTTGAGTGTGTGTATGTGTGGTGGTGTGTATATTTGTGTGTGTGTGTGTATTTGTGTGTGTGTATGTGTGGTGGTGTGTATATTTGTGGGGGTGTGTATTTGTGTGGGTGTGTGTATATTTGTGAGTGTGTGTATTTGTGTGGGTGTGTGTATATTTGTGTGTGTGTGTATTTGTGTGTGTGTATGTGTGGTGGTGTGTATATTTGTGGGGGTGTGTATTTGTGTGGGTGTGTGTATATTTGTGAGTGTGTGTATTTGTGTGAGTGTGTATTTGTGTGTGTATGTGTATGTTTGTGTGAGTGTGTATTTGTGTGTATATTTGTGTGTGTGTGTGTGTATGTGTGGTGGTGTGTATGTTTGTGTGGGTGTGTATTTGTGTGTGTGTATGTTTGTGTGAGTGTGTATTTGTGTGTATATTTATATGTGTGTGTGTATGTGTGGTGGTGTGTATGTTTGTGTGGGTGTGTAATTGTGTGTATGTGTATTTGTGTGTGTGTGTGTGTGTATGTTTGTGTGAGTGTGTATTTGTGTGTATATTTATATGTGTGTGTGTGTATGTGTGGTGGTGTGTATGTTTGTGTGGGTGTGTAATTGTGTGTATGTGTATTTGTGTGTGTGTGTGTGTGTGTATGTTTGTGTGAGTGTGTATTTGTTGCACAGACAAAATTCAGCTTTTTTCAACGTTACCAAATGTTGCCAGTGACTCCCTTAAGACTACTGTTTTACAGATCATTGAACACAGACTACTTTACTCTCTTTCTTCCTCTTTGTCTCTCTTTCTGTCTCTCTCTCTCTCTCAATCTCTGTCTCTCTCTTTCCTTCTCTCTCACCCCCAAAAGTTGCAAAGTTTCTAAATTATTAGTGCTCCGTGTATCACTGCTCTCTCTCTCTCTCTCTCTCTCTCTCTCTCTCTCTCTCTCTCTCTCTCTCTCCTTCAGTTTCGAAGTTTGTAAAATGTCTAACTTGGTTTGATGTCTTTTACCACCCTCTGTCTTTCTCTCTCTAACTTTCTCTGTTTTGTTCTCTCAGTTGTTCACTTTTATGACTGTGATGAATAGATTTTTATTTTGAAACCTGATATGTGATCATATATAGACATATATAAAAAAAGCTAGGCATATGGAAATAAAATATTTGTTTGTTTCAATGTGCATGTAAAAGCACTAATGTAGTTATTTTAGCATTTGAAAGTAATGAACTATATTTACATATAATGTAATATTTAGTAGAGAGTGGTTCGGTTGTGGTGGTGGTGGTGGGGGTGTCTTGTTTGGAATATACAGCGACTCAGTGGGCTGAAATGAGTCAGCAGAGCACAATATCACCCTCCAGACCAAAGCACAATGTTAACCCCCAAAACAAAAGAGCTACACAACGAATGATAATGTTTTTAACTTGTAGATTATCATCATTGATTTTTAGCCATGTGGATTAGTCATCACCGTTGTCTTTCTGATATAATCTCTGATGGAGTGATGTTCTAGTTTGGTGTCAGGTGAAATGGACGAGGAGCAGGTTTTCCTAAGGAAAGGGTTGAGGGGCAGAATGTAGAGAATGTGAAAGAGGAGATGTACTTGGGAGAGGATGCTGTGACTTCATTTAACATTAGCCAGTCAGCTCACATACATCATAAATAATACAGAATGAATGCAATTAGTCTATGAGAAAATACATTAGAGTAGATATATTCTCAGCCTCTCCCTCTTTCTCTCTTTCTTGGTCTCTGTCTTTAAGAGGACTCATTCACATCTTTCAATATACACACCTCTATGTATGTGTTCATATGTCAGACAGCAGCAGTGGACGAGCCCCTCCAGTCTGAAATAGTTTATGTGGTTGTTAGGCTGGACACATTGGGGACTCAACAGCTGCAGGACAAATGATGCAAAAAGAAACGCCTGCATCAGAAAGCTTCTCTTTTCCATCTCTCTCTCTCTCTCTGTCTGTCTATTTCTCTCTCTCTCTCTCTCTCTCTCTCTCTCTCTCTCTGTCTATTTCTCTCTCTCTCTCTCTCTCTCTCTCTCTCTCTCTCTCTCTTTCTCTCTCTCTGTCTATTTCTCTCTGTCTGTCTATTTCTCTCTCTCTCTCTCTCTCTCTCTATTTCTCTCTCTCTCTGTCTGTCTATTTCTCTCTCTCTCTCTCTGTCTATTTCTCTCCCTCTCTCTCTCTCCCTCTGTCTATTTCTCTCTCTCTCTCTCGCCCTCTGTCTATTTCTCTCTCTCTCTCTCTCTCTCTCTCTCTCTCTCTCTCTCTCTCTCTCTCTCTTGCTCTCTCTCTCTTTCTGTTTCTTTTTTTCACTCTTTCTCTGTCTATTTCTCTCTCTCTCTCTCTCTCTCTCTCTCTCTCTCTCTCTCTCTCTCTCTCTCTCTCCCTCTGTCTATTTCTCTCTCTCTCTCTCTCTCTCTCTCTCTCTCTCTCTCTCTCTCTCTCTCTCTCTCTCTCTCTATTTCTCTCTCTCTCCCTCTTTCTCTCTGTCTGGATGTCTTGAAATCATCTGTATTGGAAACAAATGACAGTCAACGGGATATTCTCAGGGGGGTGTGGGTCTGTGGGTCTGTGTGTGTACGAATATCCCTTGAGACGGGATAACATCTCTGACAGCGCTCACTGAAACCTTCTGCTGTGTGTATATGTGTGTGTGTGAGATGCTCTCACTCTGATGCAGACTGGCTCTGGGGAAAATGCTGAAGTAAACATGCTACTAAAAGCAAGTCACACAGCCTCCAGTTCACCCCTCACAGACACCCCACTGCGTGTGTGTGTTATTAGCTCATTGGTTAAATAATATCTTACGGCTGCTGATTCACACAGATGCCCTCTCCCTCAAGACACATTTCCCTAAAATGACTCCTCTTTTCTGTATACAGTATTATTTCACATATTACTAGAGTGATTCACATGCAGTCTGATAGCAGTCGTTTAATTCATATCTTTACCGAATTAGAAAATACCTTCAAAAACAAAGAGTCTTCAACAACTGAATATGATATATTTTGGTAAGACATTTCATGAATCCTGTAGTCATAATGATTTTTTTTTGCATTATTTTTTAGTCATGTCAAAACAGAATAGATTCCAATAAACAAACACTGTGAAATCCACACACACACACACATGCACACACACAAACATATTTACTCCCTCACACATACACACAAACACACACAAACATATTTACTTAATCACACATACACACACATATTCACCACTTTACACATACACACACACATATTTACTCACTCACACATACACACAAACACACACAAACATATTTACTTAATCACACATACATACATATATTCACCCCCTTACACATACACACACACATATTTACTCACTCACACATACACCCACAAACACACACACACATATTTACTTAATCACACATACACACATATATTCACCCCCTTACACATACACACACACATATTTACTCACTCACACATACACCCACAAACACACACACACATATTTACTTAATCACACATACACACACATATTTACTCCCTCTCACATACACACACATATTTACTCACTCACACATACACCCACAAACACACACACACACACACACACATATTTACTTAATCATACATACACACACATATTTACTCCCTCTCACATACACACACACATATTTACTCACTCACACATACACCCACAAACACACATACACACACACACACATATTTACTTAATCACACATACACACACATATATTTACTCCCTCACACATACACACACAAACACACACACATATTTACTTAATCACACATACACACACAAACACACACACACACACACACACACACACACACACACATATTTACTTAATCACACATACACACACACACACATATTTACTCCCTCACACATACACACACAAACACACATACACACACATATTTACTTAATCACACATACACACACGAACACACACACATATTTACTTAATCACACACACACACACAAACACACACACACACATATTTACCCAACGGACTTGTTGCGTAGCCTCCTGGACTCCACATCGCGCAACATCCTTCAGACGATTGAGTGCAACGAAGACGTGTCGGCCTATAGAACCTTCATACTAGAACGCATGACCAAAATAATTAACGAGAAGGTGGATAACTTTCTCACAGTGTCTGCAGACCTGGTCAGGAAGGGTGAACAAGATATTGAACCCGCCAGTTCTTCACATCTCTCCCACCTGGATGATCTCACTATCAAGTGCACGCATGATGTACTTGATAGGATTATCCAGGTCTGCCATCAACATGGAGGAGGAGGACCTACAGAACTGTCTATGGAAGAAAGTGATGCAGGAACTAGCAAGCATCATCAGTTCCTGCGGTTCTTCTCCCAGACATGATCTAAAGGTCATCGATTTGGAGGAGAGTGAAGAAACCTCTCAGCTACATCAGCATCATGAGAGTTTTGTCAGCGACGGGTTCCACCAGAAGGTGAAACGTTCTGTAAGCAACGCGTTGCTCAAGACCACTGAAGAACTGTCGTCCCAATCCAGCTCGACTTTGGGCCACATCACAGTGGAGGACTTGGAGATGTGCGCTGAACAATTAGCCGCATGTCTCCAGTCTTTAGCCCTTTTGGAATCAGCTGCGTCGGACATCGCAGAGGCCATTGTAGAAGATCTTAAGAAGGTGTCTTCTCAACAGCTGCAGAACGGAAGCGTGACAGAACCAGAGCCGTCACGAAAAAACTTCCGTTCTGCTGCTGGTAGACTGTACAGGAATGTGTACTTCAAAGTCTTTGGATTCCTTTCAAGGCTTCAGGGATCACATATCTCTTCAGTCTCTGAGAGCGCAGCCCCCATCAGCCCACCTCCTCAGTTCATACCAAGAATCCAGGTACGAGAAGGTTCTTGAATGCATGAGGATTGTATCAAAGTGGTGGAGATGTACAAGAGCGAGCTGCTTCTGCCAAGCTCCTCTTATAGACGAGCATTCTCGTCAGCAGCTCAGACTACCAGTGCTGCAGACCTACATCCTGCTGCAGTCACTACCCCAGTCTCTGAAGCTGCTGAGAGAAATCTAGAATCCAGCTCAGCACGGGCAACTCTGAACAGCAGCTGCGAGTGGGTGAGCGGACTCAGCGATGTGTCCAGCGTCCCTGCAGGTCCTCATGCGTCCCACCCCTTCATTGTTTTCAGAAGGGTGAAAGGTTTTCTTTCCAATCTTTTTACTGGTGCTGGTAGACCAGGTGTCAGACACACGTCCACCAGTACTGGAGATGGTGAAGCTCACTTGACTGAGGAGGCCATAGAGAATCTGCTGTCGGGCCTGGAATCTGACCACACGATATCAGATAGGACTCGTGACACACACACACACCCACTCACTCACTCACACATACACACTCACTCACTCACACACACATTCCCTCACTCACTCACTCACTTACGCACACACATACTCACTCAATTACACACACACACATATTCACTCACTCACACACATACACTCACTCACTCATACATAAACAAACACATACACATATATTTACTCACTCAATCACTTATTCAGACATACACATATTCACTCACTCAATCACTCACTCATACACATATTCATTCACTCACAGTCACACACAGACATTCACGCTTTCACATCCACACACACATATTCACTCACTCACACACATACATGCAGACACACATATTCACTCACTCCCTCACACACATACACAGACATATTCACTCACTCACACACACACACATTCACTCACACGCATATTTACTTACTCACATACATATTTAATCACTCACTCACGCATGCATGCACACACACACACACACATATTCACTGTTTCAAACACTTATTCACTCAGTCACATCTATCTATCTATCTATCTATCTATCTATCTATCTATCTATCTATCTATCTATCTATCTATCTATCTATCTATCCTATTCTGTGTCCTATTGTCTATCATACAAACACACCCACACACACACATTCACTCATTCATTCAATCACTCACTCACTCAGACATACACATACATATTCATTCATTCACTCACACATACGCTGTGTTGTAATGGCGTAAGAGACTCACTCACTCATATATTTACTCACTTACTCACTCACACACATACACACACACACACACACACACACACATATATATATATATATATGTTTGCTTATTTTAGCGAATTGAAAACTACAACACTATTTTACAAATGCTAGAGAGCTGCTGGATGTTGCCTCGTATATGTATCATACCATATATCATACACATATCCTATCATATCATACCATATATCATACATATATCTTATCATATCATACCATATATCTTATCATAGATCATAGATCCTATCATATCATACCATATATCATACTTATATCCTATAATATCATACCATAAATCATAAATATATCTTATCATAGATCATATATCTTATCATATCATTCCATATATCATACACATATCCTTTAATATCATACACATATCCTATTATACCATATATCATACATATATCCTATAATATCATACCATATATCATACACATATCCTATCAAACCATATATCATACATGCATCCTATCATACCATTTATCATACACATATCTTATCATACCATACCATATATCAGACGTTTATCTTATCATAGATCATATCATACCATATATTATACACATATCCTATAATATAATACCATATATCATACATATATCCAATCACATCATATACAACATCAAATTAGCTTTACTTACTTTTTCTTGTAAGTCCTGTAGTAACAGTTAGATGTGATTATCTCATTTCACTTAATGCCTCTAATAACCTGACATCAAACCCATTAGTGTATACAATGTTCTTATCCACAGACATATGAAGTCATATTGCTGTTGCTTTATAAAAGGTTATGCCAGTAATTATATCCAGCCAAGAGCAGGTATACAAGCTCTGGCCAGGTTTTATTAGGTACTACGCGTGCCATGTAACACCTCATATATGCACATATATGCATTACAAGTACATGATTCATTGAAAGTGTTGCACTACTTTTTCAGTATTTATGTGTCAAGTATTCACAATAATTCTAAACAATAGTTTCTATGCGTTTGGAGATATTTTCAGTTATTCAAAGAAATCTGCTGAAATATTGTTTGACACCTTCAGAGGTTAGTCTTTAAAGCTGGCTGCATTCTCTACTTAGTAAGTAATCTAAATAATCCAAATTTATTCAACGATATTAAATTCTGGACTCACAAGGGCATTTTGGAGCCCCTCACTCATTATATATATATATGCCAATACATAGCAGAGCCACAGTCTTAAGATTAATAACACACTACTGTATGTGCGGTTTGAGGGTGAAACATTCAGAAGAGTCAGTTCTAGAAAGAACTACATTAGTGTAATAATAATGCCTGGTACATACATTCTATATGCGCTCGCTTGAGAGAGAAAGAAGTATGAAATTATAATATTTAAATGTGTTTCATCCAAAGAGCCATATACAACTCTCTTTCTTTTCTTTTCCTCTTTCTTTCTCTACTTGTGAATACAGGAAAACGGGCTTCTGTCATGGTTTGTAAAAAAAGGCCATTAAAAGTCAGTCCATCTTTCTTTCTCTTTTTTGTCATATCATCTCTTTCTCTTATCCTCTGCTGGGGAGCGATATGATTCTTCATGCGGGTGTTTTTTGTTTTCTTTTTCTCTGTTGCTCCTCTCCTCCCTGCAGGGTTTTATCCTCCCTCTATCTGTCCATCTCAGCAGTGTGGGATGGTAAATTTAGAGACACCGCGCCACCATTGTTTACCACCGTCACACTCTCTCTGACAGATACAAACACACACACACACACACACACACACACACACACACACACACACAGGCACAGAGAGAGAGAGAGAGAGAGAGAGAGAGAGAGAGAGAGAGAGAGAGAGAGAGAGAGAGAGAAATGTACTAATTCTCTTAAATAATCTTCTCTTTGTGGAGTCTCCCCCTTTCTCCTCATCCCTCTCCTCTGTTTATTTTTCCCCTGCAGAGAGAGCACCTTCACCTAGAGCGTATTTCCATTTAAATCCATTACACTGGAACACAGGCAGCACTACTGTAAACATAAACAGAGTAATTACAAGTTACTGTTACTGTACTCACGCTCACCCCCCATTTCCATTCATCAATAACAACCATCATTATCTCTATCTCTCTCTGTATCCATCCCCCCTCCCTTTCCCTCACTCTCTCCCTCTCTCTCCCTCTCTATCTCTCTCTCTCCACACACCCCCCAACCCCCCCCCCCTCCTTTCCCTATATTTGCAGTCTTGGCTGGTGATATCCAAACAGGAAAGTATTATAAACGGAACAATCCTTTTTCCATTTATTTTTCTGTTCAGAATCTTGCTTGTCCTCACATTCTCTCTCATTCACTTTCTTTCATTCTCTGTCTCTCTCTCTCTCTCTCTCTCTCTCTCTCTGTCTGTCGCTATATTTCCTTTTCTCTCTCTCTATTGCTTTCTCTCTGTTTGCAGTATTCGCATTTACTAACAGGAAACAGGAAAGCTTTATAAATTTCTCTTTTCTGTCTTTTTCTCTTCTTCTCTTACTCTGCCTCCCTCTCTCTCTCTCTCTTTCTCTCCTTTGCTCTCTCTCTCTGTAGTCTAGTAAAACATTATGACATTATGATGCAAATCTTTTCTTTGTATTTTATGCATCTGCACTTCATAATCCTCACATCACTCTCATTAATTTTATTTATTTTATTTTTTCTCTCTCTTTTTCTATCGTTTGGTCTTTCTGTCGTTCTCTGTCCCTTCCTCTCTTTATATCCCTCACATTCTCTCTCTCTCTCTCTCTCTCTTTCTTTCTCTGATGTAATAGTGAAGGGAGCTGGTTATGGCTGCTAGGTGACCTGTGGTTTAGATGTGAGTGGAAATTGTTCAGGCTTATTGTTACAATTACATAAACTTCAGCTAAACCAGACCACAAACTCATTTAGCTGGCTTTTTATCATTTCTTCCTCTCATTTTCTGTCTCGCTCTGGCTTAAACTTCTTTCTTCACCACATCTGTTAGTCTTTATTTTACCCTAACATATAGAAGTTTTCTCTGGTGGCCTTAGTTTCGTAGTCTAAAGGACCTACTGATGAATTCTACTGAATGTACACACAACAGATCCATTAACAGAAGGTTTAGAAAGAAGCCAGTGTACAGAATTTGTCACCGGTTCATTATAAGCATTACTGCAGAGCTTGGGGCTGGTTGGAATTCAGTGGGTAGAGGAAGCACTTATCTGTGGCTGCTACATTGCCTGGAAATGACTGCAGTTTCTGTAGCTTCTCTCTGCCCACTGGAATTTTTCTCGCCCCACATAAAAACTCTCTGTGGTGTCACATGAACCAAAGAATTATTAGAACACAACTTTGCAACAGGGAGTGACCTTCAGTCCTTGAATATGTTGGACTATGGGATGTTCTAGAATGTGTTGGTTGAGACTGTGTCCTGTAATGTTTGTTCAGTGCTGTGTTATGGAATATGTTAGGCTATGGGATGTTCTAGAGTGTGTTGGTTGAGACTGTGTCCTGTAATGTTTGTTCAGTGCTGTGTTATGGAATATGTTTAGGCTATGGGATGTTCTAGAGTGTGTTGGTTGAGACTGTGTCCTGTAATGTTTGTTCAGTGCTGTGTTATGGAATATGTTTAGGCTATGGGATGTTCTAGAATGTGTTGGTTGAGACTGTGTCCTGTAATGTTTGTTCAGTGCTGTGTTATGGAATATGTTTAGGCTATGGGATGTTCTAGAGTGTGTTGGTTGAGACTGTGTCCTGTAATGTTTGTTCAGTGCTGTGTTATGGAATATGTTGGGCTATGGGATGTTCTATAATGTGTTGGTTGAGACTGTGTCCTGTAATGTTTGTTCAGTGCTGTGTTATGGAATGTGTTTAGGCTATGGGATGTTCTAGAGTGTGTTGGTTGAGACTGTGTCCTGTAATGTTTGTTCAGTGCTGTGTTATGGAATATGTTGGACTATGGGATGTTCTAGAGTGTGTTAGTTGAGACTGTGTCCTGCAATGTTTGTTCAGTGCTGTGTTATGGAATATGTTGGGCTATGGGATGTTCTAGAGTGTGTTGGTTGAGACTGTGTCCTGTAATGTTTGTTCAGTGCTGTGTTATGGAATATGTTTAGGCTATGGGATGTTCTAGAATGTGTTGGTTGAGACTGTGTCCTGTAATGTTTGTTCAGTGCTGTGTTATGGAATATGTTGGGCTATGGGATGTTCTAGAATGTGTTGGTTGAGACTGTGTCCTGTAATGTTTGTTCAGTGCTGTGTTATGGAATATGTTTAGGCTATGGGATGTTCTAGAGTGTGTTGGTTGAGACTGTGTCCTGTAATGTTTGTTTAGTGCTGTGTTATGGAATATGTTGGACTATGGGATGTTCTAGAGTGTGTTAGTTGAGACTGTGTCCTGCAATGTTTGTTCAGTGCTGTGTTATGGAATATGTTGGGCTATGGGATGTTCTAGAATGTGTTGGTTGAGACTGTGTCCTGTAATGTTTGTTCAGTGCTGTGTTATGGAATATGTTGGGCTATGGGATGTTCTAGAATGTGTTGGTTGAGACTGTGTCCTGTAATGTTTGTTCAGTGCTGTGTTATGGAATATGTTTAGGCTATGGGATGTTCTAGAGTGTGTTGGTTGAGACTGTGTCCTGTAATGTTTGTTTAGTGCTGTGTTATGGAATATGTTGGACTATGGGATGTTCTAGAGTGTGTTAGTTGAGACTGTGTCCTGTAATGTTTGTTCAGTGCTGTGTTATGGAATATGTTGGGCTATGGGATGTTCTAGAATGTGTTGGTTGATGCTGTGTCCTGTAATGTTTGTTCAGTGCTGTGTTATGGAATATGTTGGGCTATGGGATGTTCTAGAATGTGTTGGTTGATGCTGTGTCCTGTAATGTTTGTTCAGTGCTGTGTTATGGAATATGTTTAGGCTATGGGATGTTCTAGAGTGTGTTGGTTGAGACTGTGTCCTGTAATGTTTGTTCAGTGCTGTGTTATGGAATATGTTTAGGCTATGGGATGTTCTAGAATGTGTTGGTTGAGACTGTGTCCTGTAATGTTTGTTCAGTGCTGTGTTATGGAATATGTTTAGGCTATGGGATGTTCTATAATGTGTTGGTTGAGACTGTGTCCTGTAATGTTTGTTCAGTGCTGTGTTATGGAATATGTTGGACTATGGGATGTTCTAGAGTGTGTTAGTTGAGACTGTGTCCTGTAATGTTTGTTCAGTGCTGTGTTATGGAATATGTTTAGGCTATGGGATGTTCTAGAGTGTGTTAGTTGAGACTGTGTCCTGTAATGTTTGTTCAGTGCTGTGTTATGGAATATGTTGGGCTATGGGATGTTCTAGAATGTGTTGGTTGATGCTGTGTCCTGTAATGTTTGTTCAGTGCTGTGTTATGGAATATGTTTAGGCTATGGGATGTTCTAGAGTGTGTTGGTTGAGACTGTGTCCTGTAATGTTTGTTCAGTGCTGTGTTATGGAATATGTTTAGGCTATGGGATGTTCTATAATGTGTTGGTTGAGACTGTGTCCTGTAATGTTTGTTCAGTGCTGTGTTATGGAATATGTTGGGCTATGGGATGTTCTATAATGTGTTGGTTGAGACTGTGTCCTGTAATGTTTGTTCAGTGCTGTGTTATGGAATATGTTTAGGCTATGGGATGTTCTAGAGTGTGTTGGTTGAGACTGTGTCCTGTAATGTTTGTTCAGTGCTGTGTTATGGAATATGTTTAGGCTATGGGATGTTCTAGAGTGTGTTGGTTGAGACTGTGTCCTGTAATGTTTGTTCAGTGCTGTGTTATGGAATATGTTGGACTATGGGATGTTCTAGAGTGTGTTGGTTGAGACTGTGTCCTGTAATGTTTGTTCAGTGCTGTGTTATGGAATATGTTGGGCTATGGGATGTTCTAGAGTGTGTTGGTTGAGACTGTGTCCTGTAATGTTTGTTCAGTGCTGTGTTATGGAATATGTTTAGGCTATGGGATGTTCTAGAATGTGTTGGTTGAGACTGTGTCCTGTAATGTTTGTTCAGTGCTGTGTTATGGAATATGTTTAGGCTATGGGATGTTCTAGAGTGTGTTGGTTGAGACTGTGTCCTGTAATGTTTGTTCAGTGCTGTGTTATGGAATATGTTTAGGCTATGGGATGTTCTAGAATGTGTTGGTTGATGCTGTGTCCTGTAATGTTTGTTCAGTGCTGTGTTATGGAATATGTTGGACTATGGGATGTTCTAGAGTGTGTTGGTTGAGACTGTGTCCTGTAATGTTTGTTCAGTGCTGTGTTATGGAATATGTTTAGGCTATGGGATGTTCTAGAATGTGTTGGTTGAGACTGTGTCCTGTAATGTTTGTTCAGTGCTGTGTTATGGAATATGTTTAGGCTATGGGATGTTCTAGAATGTGTTGGTTGAGACTGTGTCCTGTAATGTTTGTTCAGTGCTGTGTTATGGAATATGTTGGGCTATGGGATGTTCTAGAATGTGTTGGTTGAGACTGTGTCCTGTAATGTTTGTTCAGTGCTGTGTTATGGAATATGTTGGACTATGGGATGTTCTAGAGTGTGTTGGTTGAGACTGTGTCCTGTAATGTTTGTTCAGTGCTGTGTTATGGAATATGTTTAGGCTATGGGATGTTCTAGAGTGTGTTGGTTGAGACTGTGTCCTGTAATGTTTGTTCAGTGCTGTGTTATGGAATATGTTTAGGCTATGGGATGTTCTAGAGTGTGTTGGTTGAGACTGTGTCCTGTAATGTTTGTTCAGTGCTGTGTTATGGAATATGTTGGACTATGGGATGTTCTAGAGTGTGTTGGTTGAGACTGTGTCCTGTAATGTTTGTTCAGTGCTGTGTTATGGAATATGTTGGGCTATGGGATGTTCTAGAGTGTGTTGGTTGAGACTGTGTCCTGTAATGTTTGTTCAGTGCTGTGTTATGGAATATGTTTAGGCTATGGAATGTTCTAGAATACCTGATTTTGAATACAACATGTGCAGCTCAGTGGTGCAATGGGTAGTGCCTGGGTTTGATTTCCCATAGAGTTTGCTTGTTCTCCTCTTGTCTGCGTAGGCTTTCTCTGGGTGCCCTGGTTTTCTTTCCACATTCTAAAGACATGCAGTCAGGTGAGGTTGGGGCTACTACATTGCTCCTAGGTGTGATGATGAATAAATAAATAAACCCGACTCAAAAAGGGAAACCCATCCTTCTCTGGTTGACACCAGATAGCAAAACTAGTACAAATATATTATGAATAAAATTGACTACTTTATGCATGAATGGATATAGAGACAAAAAGGAGGAAAACTGTTGAAGTCCTGTCAGAGTAGCAGCAGCTTTTGTAAAGTAGGAGAAGAGGGGACTGATAAGTTTGTGAGAGCAGGAGAAAAAAACGTCTGTTATAAAGTAAGCAAAAAGCTAAACAGGGAGAGCCAGAAAGTAACAAAGACATGAATGATCTCTGAAATGTCATCGCCCCTATGTCCACTGTCAACAAACTTGAATGAGCACGTGAGAGCAGTGAAATAACAGCACCAACATTCTCACTTAACCATAAAACTCTATCTCTATGTCTATGAACCCCTAGATCTGCACCTCTTATCTAAAGGACAAACAAATTACCAAATGCTTGACTGAACATGTAGGTTTTTGCTGAGACTTAAAAACACTCCCTGGAAGGTTACTCCAAAGCTGGTGGGCTTTATAAGAAAAGGCTCTACCCCCGATGTAACTTTATTTATTCTAGGTACTAACTGTAAGCAGCACCTGTGATCTAAGTGGATGTGTTGGTTCATAGTAATAGATAAGTTCACTCAGGTACTGAGGAGTGACACCCTTTAGAGCTTTATATGTCAGTAGAAGTATTTTTTATTCAATGCAAATATACATTATTTAGTTCTCGTTAGGCTGCAGTGTTCTGAATGAACTGAAGCTTGTTAAGACTTTTGCTGGGGACAACCAGAAGGGACAATGCATTTCTTAGTTTAGCAATATCGCGGAGATGAAGGAAAGCTATTATAGTGATATTAGTAATATGTTAATTGAAGGCCAGATCAGGGTGACTGTGACACCAAGGCTTTTTACAGATGTAGCTTGTGCAACTGAGAAGCTATTAAGATTAAGCATTAATGTAGACAGTTGTAAGGAGAATGTAAGACTGCAAGAAGAAGTTTTATGTTTTGAGTAACAGGACGTTTTTGACATCCAGTGTTTTATGTATTTTATACAGTCCTCTATTTTATTAAGCTGAATTTATCATCTGGTTTAGCTGAGATATACTAAAACTGAAACTGTGAGTCGTCAGCATAGCATTAACAATTTATACCATGTTTCCTGATAATGGTACCAAGTGGTAACATATATAAGACAAATAATATCGGACAGAGCCCTGTGGAACACCATACTTTACTTTAGTATGAACAGATTAGGGCTGAAACGATACCTTTAGAAACTCGAGTAACACGAATACACAAAATCATTCGTTTAATCCATACAACCATATACAGCGCACTGTTTTGCACGGATGACATTTACTGTTGCACAGCGCGCGCTTACGGTGTTGCCAGGTGACACGAAGAAGACGAGATTTGATGAAGGGGATTACAAAATAGAGAAAGAGAGAGAGAATAAGTAGAGGAGAACAGAAGAGACGGGTCAGAGAAAAACATACACAGTGTCCAAAGTCTACTGTAAAACCGAGCTAGCCGAGGGAGCCGTTACTGAGCGCCAACCTGAAGAAAGACGTGGCTGAAATTAGCTTCTAAAGTGAATTCCGCCTTTCCACCTTAAATGATGCAGCAGTTACAGTCGCCGAAATGTAATTTCTATACAATTTAAGGTGGAACGGGGAATGCGAATCAGAAGCTAACTTCAGAAAGCAAGCAACTGAGTTTTTCCAGCAAACTGAGCGAGTCTGAGTTTTACGGTAACCCCCAACACATCAGTGTCTGAGCAGAAACAGTCCGTCTACACGTCCAGTCCACAGAGCGGAGCGACACACAGTAACCATAACATTTAGCTTAAATCAGTGTGATGGTGAGTTATGTCCGTAAATGATCTAAGCTTTGCTTAAGAACATAACCACATAAAATAAAAGCCTGAACTTTTACTTTACTGTTTTGATTATAGTTACAAACAAACAAACACACCCTTACAAGAACGTACATCCCTCACACACTCTCTTCCCTCACAGTGATTCATAAATTACACAGTAAACTAAATATCAGGTGGTGTTTGTAGCAATTTGGAGCCTAAAATGCACCAAATCCAATACAGCAAGAATATTCGGTTTAGTTTGTTTGCAGTAAGCGGGACAAGCTTCTGCATAGTAAACGAGTGTACAGTAGTTTTGTGATCTTATAGTATGATATATAGGTGTAGTAATAAATTTCTATAATAGTAATTATTATTATCTTATTTTATCTTATATATTTACTATTACACTTTATTAAAGGAAATTTTATGTCCGATTACTCGATTAATCGAGTACTTGGTTATTAAAATAACCGATAGATGCAGCCCTAGAACAGATGATATGCCATTTACAGTGACACTGATCACTTAGAAAGGATCTAAACCAGGAAAGAGCTATTTCTGGTACTCCTACTAGGTTTTCTAGCCTGTTTAGTAGGATAGAGTGGTATGTCGTGTCAAACGCTGCACTAAGATCAAGCAGAACCAGTAAAGATATATTTCCTTGGTCAGCAAATACTACAAGATCATTTACAATTTTCACTACTGCTGTTTAATTCCTATGCAGGTAAGTGAGTAATTGTTGTGAAACAGCTTTCTCTAAGATCTTTGATATAAAGAAAAGGTTTGAGATAGGTCTATAACTTTGTAGCTCAGAGGGATCAAGATTATGATTTTTATTTGAGGCCTAATTACTACTAATTTTGAAGATTTAGGGATAAAGCCAAGGCTACATTAGGAGTTTGTTATTGATTTGACTTGGTTATTTCCATCATAACTTCTTTAAGTAAGCTTGTTGGAATTGGATTCGGTATACAAGTAGATGAGTATGTTGAAGTAAGGTGAAGGATTCCAATTTCTCTATAGTAGTTATTCTGGGCTAAATATCACCACTACTGTGAAATCATCACTACTGTATCTGGAGTTCAGTAGCTGTTTAGTTCTTGGTTAATTTAGAGATTGTGCTAAGTAATAGTCTTGGATTATTTTTGTTATTTTCAATCAGAGAGGAGAGATATTCTGAATGTGCTACCGTTAGTGCTCTTCTACAGTCTATTAGGCTCTTTACGAACAGATTGGAATACTTCTAGTTTAGTCAAGCGGTATAGTATAGGTAAAGTAGATTTTTTACTGCAGTTATATAATAATAATAAGTTCAGTTTATATAGCGCTTTTCTCATACCCAAAGATGCTTTACATGGAGAGAAGAAAAAAATTAGTGAGCAGCAGAGGGGAGGCACTGAGAAAAGAGGTACATTTTGAGTTGAGTTTTGAATGAGGAGAGCAATGTGTTCCACAGTTTGGGGCCATGATGCTGAAAACTCTCCCCCCAACAGTGACCAGTCTAAGTTTTGGAACAGACAGGCAATCTGCATAAGAGGACCTAAGAGTTCGGACGGAGCAGTGCGGGTGCAGAAGCTCAGCTAAGTAAGCAGGAGTTAAACCATGAAGGGATTGGTATGTTAGCAGGAGTTTAAACTTTATCCGAAGCTTGACAGGTAGCCAGTGTAACTGTCTATATACAACATTCTTAAAAAAAAACACAGACTAGGCAGCTTGTTGAGGGTGCAAATCTCAACTCAAACAGTTTAATACGCAACCCTTCGAAAATTAATGTTATAGGCTGGCATTTGCAGACAATAGTCTGGGCACAATGCTTCATTAACCTGGAATATAAGCCACATAAGTAGCAGAGTAGAGTAAGTCATTGCTGAAAAATGACCTTTTCTATACAGTTTGTCTTTTGTCATTAACTACATGGCCAGCAATTAATAATTTCTACACACTAGATCCCACTGCAAAGAGCTGGTGTCGTCTTCACTACGATCAAGAAAACAGAACATGCGTATCTCCTGCAGAGGATCCAGGCAGTGTTTGTGTTTTATGCACTGGTTTAATGGCGTTGGCTGCGCTGTATTTCACTGTGTGTCTGTTGAGATTGCTCTTATGAGGAGATGAGCAGAGTCAGAGCCAAGAGAGGAACATTTAACTGCAGCCTGTAAAAATGTTACTGAGCCAGAGAGCAGAGGAGCAGAGGAAAAGAGCAGGAAACAGAGGGTGGAAGTAATTATAGATAAAGTGAAAAAAAAAAAAGTACAGGACTGAATGAGAGAGTGCGTGTATGTATAGGGGAAGAAAAAAGATAACGGACAGTAAAGAATGCATGTGTGTGTGAATGACCACATGCACCAGATGGTGGGAGGAGAGAGAGAGAAAAAGGAGAAAAAAACAAGAGAAAGGAATAGATGAGGAGAGGTGTAGAGAGAGAGAGCAGAGAGAACAAGAGTGAGACAAGTACTGGGAGAGAAAGGAAAGAGGGAGAGAGGAGAGAGAAAGGAAAGACAGTGAGAGAAAGAGCAAGAGTAAGAAAAAGGAACAATAAGGGAGAGAGCGAGAGAAATTTTGAGAGAGAGATAAAAAGAGTGAGAGAGAAAGATACAGAGGGAGCAAGGGAGGGCAGACAGTGAGGGAGAGAGCAGGAATGAGTGTGAGAGAGCGAGATAGAGAGCATGTGAGTGAGTGAGTGAGTGAGAGAGAAAGTGAGAGAGAGATAGAGGGAGTGAGAGAGTATACCAGTATATGATAGGCAGCAGCAGCAGCAGTCAGTGGTGTTGCGCGTGTCCTCGGAGGGAGCTGTCCTCACAGCGGTGCTGAAAGTGGAACACTGCTCTGCGGCACAGAAGAGGTGAAGATCAGCAGCAGATAAAGAGAAAAATGTGAAGAGTTGAATAAAAAACAGAACAGTCTGCTGGAAATATTGACTTTCAACTTCTCTGGATTTCACATCTTTATTAATTATTCTTTCTTCTCACTTACATTTTCCTGCAAAGACAAATAGGAAGTTTGCTTCTTTAGGACGGTTGGATTTAAAGAAGGTTCTGATTGATCATTTGTGAGCTATCTTTATCTCTCCTCCCTCTCTATCCCTCTTACTCTTCTTCTGTTTTCGTTTTTTCTGGGTATCCTATTTACCAGAGAGAGGAAGGGAGGGATCAGTGAGAGAAAGATGGTTGTTTCTTGTTTGTCTTTTTTCATCTGAGAGTCACTTGAGGATCATTCTGTCTTGGGAATTGTGGAACAGAACTTTTTCACCTCCCTCACTTTTCATCTGCTGTTGTATATGTCTCTCTCTTTCTCCTGCTCCCCATCTCTTCCATCTTAGAGGCAATTCTTCGTGCTTCATATCAGCATCTAAATAGACATTTTCAGACAGTCTTCAGCTTTTACTGACACTGTTTAACTCCACAGTACTCTGGACTTAGTCTCAGACTGCACTGGTCCTCATCACATCTTGACCTCTGGCCATTGGTGATCCTGCATGTGAGCGAAGATGTCTGCCTGTGCCAAGCGGTGTAAACATGGCCTGGTGAAGTTTGCTGTGTCTGTGCACAAACTAGTGACAGGAACGCTTATTAAAGGTAAGACTATTACCATCTGTTAGTGTAAACATGACGATGAATGAAATCTGAATGTAATCTCACTAACCAGAGTGACTGCCAGATGTTTTACTACCAAATAAGAAGCACTTCTGTTATAGAAGGCTATTTACTGCACTTAAAGGTGTACATGCTACATAATTCAAATCATTACATTATGAAAAATGAAAACAGAACATGCATATCTCCTGCAGAAGATCCAGACAGTGTTCATAATATAGAAAAGGTATGAAACCTTTTAGTTTGTTTTTGTGACACAAGGTAATATTGAAATATTATGCCTTTATATACAATATCTAGGATCGGCATGGAAAGGAGAACAAGTATTGGGAATACACATTCACAATATAGAAATTAGGTATTCTGTAATATAACTTCAGTCCAAGTTCAATTATTTGAAAGGCAGCATTCAGAATACTGTTACTTTGTATACTTTTAGGAGAAAACTTACAATACTTACTGGTTAAAAAAAAAATCATAGACTTGTAAAGAAGCACCACAAATAAACTATTTAAAATCAACATCGTGTGTAAAGTAAAACTTAAAAAATGGCTTTATTACAAACATAGTTCTTGCTAAAGCCTGAGTAGACTAAAAATCCTCACTTCACAGTAAAATAAGCAAGACATTGTTACTAGGATATGGCAAATTGTTGGCTTAGGTCATGAAAAAGCAGTGGGATTATGGCAAAGGAGGTGAACTGACAGTAAAAGCCAAAATACTATGCAGAATTTTTAAATAATAATAATAATAATAATAATTTAGAGTTTTTGCATGTACTGTATAGGTGCCGTGAATTAATGTGTATTTTAAATGTACTCAAAATGTGTGCTGCATATGTGCTGAATATATTTACAGGCGAAGTTTCCAAATCTGTGTGTGTAGCTGTCAAACAGCTGTTTCTCAGAAAAAGCACATGCAGCTTTGAAATGTAATTGGCATGGTAAAGGTGACTATTTATTCTAGTTAAATTATCATGACCTCATATAGCTGATTTCATAATGTAGCATTCATTGTTTGCTCTGCAAAATTAGCCTGTGAACAAACTGTGCAGATGAGCTATTGTCTCTGCAATTTACATCTACAAGGTGGACCAACAAGCTAGGCGTGTCTAATAGAGTGGACACCGTATTTAAACACTCCAGCAGCACTGCTGTGTCTGATCCACAACACACCCTAAAACACCACTGCCGCGCTGAGAACGATCCACCACTCACATAATACCTGCTCTGTGGTGGTTCTGTGGGGGTCCTGATCATTAAAGAACAGGGTAACAATGTATACGGAGAAACAGATGGACTACAGTCTGTAGCTGTAGATCTACAAAGTGCTCCTATTTGGTATGTGGAGCTGAAAAATGAGCTTTAAGTGTAGAAGTAAGGAGCTATACCTGATTAAGCAGCCAGTAAATGTATATGTAACATATATAGGTAATCACTAGGGCTGTGTATTGGCAAGAACCTGATGATACGATACGTAGCGTGATACAGCGGTCACGATTCAATATATCGCGATATATTTTGATACTGCAAACAAAGATATATATTGCAATTTTTCTTCTATTTAAATTCTTCTATTAAAACACATCACTATATGAACAGGTTTGCCAATGCTTACAATAGCATTGCGCCCTTGTGCTGATTGTTAATGTTGGAGTGGAGCTGAAAATGGTTTACAACACTGCCATCTAGTGGTCAGGTTTAAACACAGGTTTAAACACAACACAAAATGATTCACTGTCTGCCAGGAATCTGTGTATCGATACTGTGTTTTTCAGAATCAATATAGTATCATCAAACATAATATCCCGATATTCTATATTTTCGATATTTTCTTACACCCCTAGTAATCAACAACACTAACCTTTAAGATCTGCCATATTTAGTAGCTCGAAATCCAATTTAGTACATCACCTGATCCAGCACATCAATACTTTTGCAAAGCTGAATAGCTGCAGCAGGCCTGTTAGTTCAGCTTGGAATGGCCTGAGAGCTCCTTGAGCTCTTAAGGGATTGGTGATCACTGGTCTGTGTCAGAACAGCAGTCACTGGTTCATTTGTTTTCGAAAGTAATGTTGCACATTTGAAGAAGAAATAAGAACAAAATTAATGGTTGCTTTTGGAGAAGAGGTTGCTCAGATAAAGCACTTTGATAAAAATAAAAAAGTCACTCATCCAGACTGCCTCACTCATACAGACTATCACATCCCTTTAGATTCATGGGTCACCAAAAGGTTCAACTCGTCATATAGATTTAGAAAAGAACAAATACTACACAAAAGGTTCTGTGTGAGTGTATGTATGTGTGTAGGGGTGAGGGAGGCTTTATTGCTGATTCATTATCTCATTTCACTGAATCTATTGTGCGGTGAACAAGAGGAAACATTAGGAACTCAGAAGCAGCACACACACACATACGCACACTAAACGAAAACCTGGCTGTGGGTGGTCAGTAATTGGGAGCGCATCTAATCTGGCATGAAAATTAAATAATATTCTTTCATACATGACTAATATATTTCTTAAATCTTTCCAGTTGCCTAAGCAGCCACAAGCTTCTTACAAGCGTGACCACACAGCTGTTTTCACAATGTTTGCTTACAGAACATCCCTTATGATCTATTCATAATATTCACTTGCAAACATTAAGGCTTCTGCCACCTGCAGGGGAGGTCACCACTAACCACAGGAGACCCCCCACACCCCGCCTGACAAAACCAAAACAAACCTCACATCTCTTATCAAACCCACTCAAACAGAAAATGACACATTTACACATATCACAAACTGGCAAGCAACAACATAACCAATATACGAGTCCCTTCTTCAGAGGATGTGTACCTCCCACAGTCTTTAGGGTATGGCCACGCTGCTACTATATTAAGAAACAACAGTGCTTTAAAAAGTAACATCATGTGAATATATACACTTACTACTGAACCTAAACTGTTGGGACCCCCTGTATTTGCTGGTAAAATGATAAAATGAAGCAGATTTCTGGAAAATGTGCAGATGTTTTGGCACATTAACAGGGGAGTATCTTACATTATAACAATGAAAATTGCCCTAATGTAAGGCATTAAGTTAACAGACTTTGAGAGGGACATGATTGTGGGGTGATGTTTGAAGTCAGCTTGAAATCAGCTGTGGATAATGTCTCAAAGATGAGGAAGGGTGATAGTATGGGAGGCTGGGTGGTGGGTGGAGGGTTCAGCTAGAATAGCCTTGACCCAGAAACTATGAATTCCACCTCTTTCTGTAATGCACTGAACAGTTTAGAGCAGGTCTATGGAACAGGCCACGGTATGCTTCAGTCTGATAGTGCTCTGAGCCATACAGCACGTATGGTTCATGCATGATTTGAGGATAACAATAGAGAATGTCTAGGACAGGGTGCTGCTGGGAAATTATAGTGCATCCATATTGGTGTCTTCAATAGGCAGAAAGGTCCCTTGATCAGATGCAGTGCTTAAAAAAAAGAAGCCTTTCTTAACAATGCTAACACAATTGCTAAGGCCAAGCTAACTGTGGATCACCTAAATAATTCATAGCAAATGCAGCTAAAACTCAGTTAGCTTATAATTAAATAGTCATTGCATCTTATCTTTTCAGTAAATATTTAAACTTAAAGTCTAACAGACTGTTTTAGGTGAAGCAGGTGAGATTACATACAGTATTCTTCCACCGTTCAGTGAACAGTCGATGCTTGTTGGTTTTATGGTGCATTATGAGAACTTTCAGGTAGCAGAAAGACAGCGGAGTGATTTCTGACAATGAGAAAATGACCAATTCCCTGGCCAGTACTCTGACTACTGAACTACAAAGCACTTAGAAATACACCCAAACACACACTCCCAACAGATACAGATATTTCAGTGAGGAATCAGTCAGATGATGATGTCATGGGGTGCTGCTGTAGCTTCAAAGCTCATTGGACCACTTTACACACACACACACACACACACACACACACAGTGTATCATGTTTGTGTGTGGAGTTTAATCTGATGTACTCAGACGCAGATGCTATGCTGCCTTTTCCCTCAGGAGACATGAGACTAAACAGAGACACAGCCGTGTGTGTGTGTGTGTGTGTGTGTGTGTGTGTGTGTGTGTATCTTGTTATGAACAGCTCTGCTTTATGGAGCTCCCTGCCTAACCCTATCATTTACTAGTGTGTGTGTTTTATGTGTGTATCAGATTTATGCTACACTGTGCAGATTACAACTTGTTCATATATTTAACATTGGACTTGTTTGTCCTGGTGGGGATCAGGTCAGGGTGAGGTTAGTGTTAGGGTTAAGGTTAGAGTTAGTGTTAAAGCTAGAGTTACGGTTAGGGTTAAGGTTACAATTAGGGTTAAAGGTAAGGGTAAGTTTTAGGGTTAAGGTTAAAGGTCATGGTAGAGGTTAGGGTTGAGGTTAAGGTAAAGGTTAAGATTAAGTTTAGGGATAGGGTCAGGTTAAGGTTTAGTTTAAGGTTAAGGGTAAGGGTAAAGTTAATGGTAAGGGTAATGGTAAGGTTTAAGATCACAAATAGGGTAAGGTTAAGGGTAAGTGTTAGGATTAATGTTAAGTTTAAGGTAAAGCTAAGGTTAAGGGGAATGGTAGTAGTTAGGGCTAAGGTTAGGGATAGGGTGAGGGTAAGGTTAGGGTTGGAGTAAGAATAATGTTAGGGTTTGGGTTAGCCTACAAGAAGTTCTGGTTTGGATAAGGGTAAAGTTAAGATTAAGATTAGATTAGGTTAAAGTTAAAGTCAATGTTGGGGTAAGATTAGGATTGGAATATGTTAGAATTCGGCTAGCAGTAGTTTAGCTAAGGTTTGGATGCAGGAATATAAATAGTCTATGTAATGGTCCCACAATTCACAGCATCAAACGTGTGTGTGTGTGTTTGTGTGTGTGTGTGTCTGTATCTGTGTGATTATATCAAGGTGTCAACATGCTTTTGTCTTAAAGGTCCATTGATTTTGCTCGGCTCTCTTTAAGTGTGAAATGCCTCGGGGGACACGAAGAGATATCATCCAGGCATAATGCAGACTGAAGGGTTCGAGCGAGACAGAGAGAGAGGGAGAGAGAGAGAGAGAGAGACAAAGAGAGTCAGACGCAGAAAGAGAGAAAGACAGAGAAAGGAAGATGCAGAGAGAAAAAGAAAGCAAAATAGAGAGAGAGGCAGATAGAGACAAGGTAAGAGAATGAGATCTACATAAACATAATGCAGTATCATAAAAACACGATGTTGCACTGATGCAACAGACTGCAATTCAGTCACTGAGTGCTTCATCAGAGGTTTCTTTACCTTTTGTCTATTGTTGATTGTTGTGTTTCTGTCTATATAAATAGCTTTATGATCTCTCGTCATTCCAGTAGCAGTTTCCTTTTCTGTCTCGGTTACAATGCTATATATATATATATATACACACACTCAAAACTACTTTATTTATAAATATTTTATCTTAATATTTTAAAGAAAAAAGTTAATGAATAAACTTCACAATGATCAGACCTTCCTGATACAACATTGAAATCATTCTGTTATCAGTATCTTCTTAATCTTAGTCTTAATCTTCTTCCTACTTCAGTCCTTCATATGATTTCTGTTTAAAATGATGTCTTAACTGTAGTTACTATTCTCTGTCAACAGGTGTTTTTTTCTAACCTTCCTAGTAAAGCTGTTTTAAAACAATTAAATATGCATCCAATAAGTTGTTTGAGTTATCTGAACAAATTGTATTATGTTTTAATTCTATGTGTGTTGTGAGCTCAGGCTTAGTGTCACAACATTGTATCATTTTTTTTAGATATGCTGATGACACACAATTACACATATACAGATCCAATTCTTCTGATAATGAACACTCTTTGATAGTATGTCAGATATTTCTTAGTGGATGTCACAACTAAATCAAAAGAAAAGCGAACCTTGGTACTAAAATTCAAAAAAGTTAAGATTTTTAGCTTAAAATGAAAATCCTGAAATACCTGAAGTAAGCTTAGACTCTGAGTTCTGTTTTATTCCTCATGTAAATACAGTAGTTTTTATCATGTGAGAAATATCACTTAAGGTTAGCCTTTTCTATCTCAGAGTACTACAGAGGAACATGTTCATGCATTTGTTTCAAGCACTATTGATTACTGTAATGCTCTTCTTACAAAAGAAAACAATACATCCTTTAGAACTACAACCAAACACAGCAGCAAAGATCCTAACACAAACAAGAAATAGCTCATATAACACTGCACTGCCTGCCTGTAGTTATACTACCCATTTTTAAGACATTAAATGACCATAACTCTTAATTAACTCTCAAAGTCAATGCAAATTGAAAGACATGGCTAAATATAATTCATATTATAATATTTTTTAAAATAATTTTTTATTATTTTTTATCTGTTAAAGTATGGTTTATGCATTTTAAGTGAAAAATTTAAGTGCACTAGGTTGTTGTGTATTGGAACAGCGCCCTCTGGAGCTATTGCGCTCCTCATCTGCAGAAACATGGCAGACCCACATGGTCACAGAAAGACTGGCTTTGTAGTGGTCGGCTGTTTTTAGCAGTAAACCTCTGAATTTCACAGTTACAGTCAGCGGACATTTGAGACACCAGCAGCTGATGTGCAGCAGGAACGATACATGGGGGGGTTTAAATGCAAGATTTGCATGTGAAGGTTTTTGAGCTGTATTACAGGAAGAATTCGCTGAAACTGGATGAAATCTCTCTGCACTTGCACCACAAGGGCTGCTGATCTTTAATTTGTGAATCGTGTTGCTGTTTTAACCCTTTTGCTGCCAAATAAAGGCCAAAGCAAAGCCAATAATAGGTTTTTGCCTGGTTTAAGAGTTGGATTACTAACTGAAGGGTGGTCATAGCTGTAATATCTAACCGTGGTCAATGAAAGGAGGGTCTGATGAGTGTCCTAATGAGTATTGCTATTTTAACCCTTCGTTTATAATTTGAACACTAAAAGCAGAGAGTTAGCAATAGCTACTCACAGATGCTGATGATGGTGTTATGACTAGTCAGTGCTGGGTATGCTGAATGTTTAATATGTGAATCATGTCTGTTACTGTGCTGGAGTTATGAACGCCTGAAGACAACTGTATATGTTGCCCACAAAATGCTTGCCTGGGGTTCAAAGCTCTAAAGAACCACCTCCCTCACAGAGTGTCTTTCTGATTGTATTCTGACTGCAGATATTAGCCTTTTGGAAACGCCTCCAATAAACTACAAAAAATCTGGAGAGACCTCTTTTGGTTTTCAACTGTAGAACTCAATTCCACCTTTTGTTATACAGGCAAGCTCAGTGTACACATTGGATCTGTATCTCTTTAACTTAGTATAATTAAATTCTCCATATCTTTGTTATTTATCTTTTTAATCAGATCTGTATCATTGCCTTTAATTTAAAACTCAGAATTGTTAAGCTCTATCACCTGCCTGTAAAGCACTCTGAGCTTCCACTGGTATGAAAGTATTGTATACATGTGAGATATACCTGATTATAAACAAAAATACTTTGGAAAGAATCCATCAAAAGAATCCATCAAAAGAATCAATCAAAATGTTACTACCAAGTAAAATAATCTATTTAGTACATCTGATTATAAGAGACATGGTATGTGTTGAACATATGAAGAACTGAAATCGACTTGACTAAGTACGCCAGTTCAAATTTCCTGTTATTTTTTTAGTAGTAGTAGGTTAAGTAGTTCTAATTTTCTAATATACAGAACATTACTTGATTGTCTTGTGATATCACAGTAACTAAAGTTGTTTGAAGATCACAAAAAAAATGTGATCTTGAGAAAACAACTTGTGTTATCTTGAGATTACAAGATGTTTGAGACGTGATCTTGAGAAAACAGTCCAGAAAATTATAACCACCTCTTGGCCTGTCTGGACTGCTGTACCTGAAAGACTGAAATAAGTTTTTAAATCTGCACTGCCACCTGGTGGATGAATTAGGTCACTGATTTTTCTTCTAAATTGTTTGGGCTTTAGCTTCTGCATATGATTAATTCCAACACAGAAGCCTAAAGCTCCAGTGGAAAATCAGCCAAATTACTTGATACCAGTAAGTTATATATAGTATGTTGCTCTGAAATATAGTTTAATTAAATTTCATTTAAAACTAAAGATAAATTCTCTGCAATTTTACACAGATGATGTTCAAATGTTGAATGTGTTCCTCTTATGTTCTGTTCTTGTTTCATTCAAAAACACATAATAATGATGTGTGTGTGTGTGTGCATATGTATATCTATCTATCTATCTACTGTCTATCTATCTATCTATCTATCTATCTATCTATCTATCACACACACACACACATATATATATATATATATATATATATATATATATATATATATATATATATATATATATATATATATATATATGCACTTATTAGTTAACAGTATGTTTTAAAATAATGTTTATATCACCTCACAGCAACGCAGTTCTTCAGGATGTGGGGCTGAGGGCCATGTTTTCGCTGCTTCTGCCAGATTAGTAACTGGTGAGCTGTTTTGGGTACTGTGCTGTATCCCATTAGGAGTGAGGAGCCTATATTATGGTGCTCATGTGCACGTTGTTGCTGGCATTAGCCACTAGAGGTCAGGATTTTGTCCGTGTTAACAGCAGTTTTTTCCATTACGGTGTAATTCTCTGTATCATGACTAGAGGGAGACAATGGCTACACCCATGTACTACTAGGCTGTACTTGCTTTGCTAATGAATGAACTGCTAATGGTAAATCAATATTTTACATACTATTGCGTAATGTAGTGTGCTGGAATTATCAGTTTGATTTAATATACAACAATTTTATGCAATACCATATTTTCATAATGTATTGCAAAAATAGTTATACATTAAATTAAGCTGATAATTTTAGCAGTGGTTGTAAAGTTTTAGTCTAACTGTTACAGGGAATTTATTCAGTGCTCAGAACTCATCAGACATGTTCAGAGCTTTTGACAGTGGTGGTAAAAAGAACCAGACACCTAAAAGCTTCTTTACAGAAAGGTATAAAGGTATTACATGAAATGGTTATACATAATGGTTAGATTTGTGATGTCTCATGCATTATTGTATGATTGTAAGCCAAAATTTTGTCACAAACTATGTATTTTAATCAATATATTTGATCCACTCATGCTAGAGGAGTACCATGTAGGGGTGTCGCGAGGCAAAATAAAGCAATAATAAAGAAACAAAGAAAGCTTGAAGGCCAGGGTTGGTTTTACTGGCTGTTTTGGATAATAAATAAAATGGATATGTTTGTGTTGTAGATGTGGTTATCCCTGGTTCCCATCACCACCACTGTTAAGAAAGCAGAGTTGTTAAGTTTCTCTAAAATGAATCATCTGAATTACTCTGAATTACTCAGAAATGCTGAAAAATTGGTGGAATTCCCCTTTAAGGTCTATGGTCAGTATTAAGTGTGTCATAAATAGTGAACCAAATTCACTATTTTTCAAAACACATCAGAGATAAATGAGGGTGGGCAGTCATCAGTGCAATTACGTGTGGTGTTGTGTGTGTGTGTGTGTGTGTGTGTGTGTGTGTGTGTGTTTGTGTGTGTGTTTGTGTGTGTGGAGGGGGGAGGGGTGTGTGGAGGGTGATGATATGTGTGATGTGTTTAAAATGCTGTCCCATAATTATCTTTCTACCTGCAGGGACCTGATATTAAAATGATAATTCATCATAATTAAAGCTTCAGCTGACACAAGGGGGTCATACTGCTCCCCTGTCTGACTGAGCCATTCCTCCACAGCCAACACAACCTTGAATGTGTCTGTCTCTGTTCTGAGACGTTATTAAAAGTCTGAGATTGAGTGTTGACACTCTGTTAGGCAGCAGAGTCAACTCGAGTCTGTCTGTCTGAAAAAGCTTTCAGTGCAGGAAAAAACAGGAGTTCTCTTGAGTTCATTTGGAGAAAGTAATTACCACCGGACTATATCTCCTTGTATCCTTAAGGTGTTATGCATCTGGAATATTGAACCCTATAGTTTAGTCAGCTGCACAAAGAACTGGAAGATCTCAGTTATATATCACACAGAAGTCAAAATGGACACAAACAGAAAGATAAAATGAACCATTGACAAATAACCTAGGTTATCATACTATTTAGTTGGCTGTTTTAGGTACTTGGAGATTGCTAGTATGTATAGAAGCTATTTGCTATCTATCTCAACATCAACACAATCTAATTTAAAGTTGTTTCTCACTATGAAACCAGCTTCAACCAGCAAACAGTGATACAATCACACAGCATGGCTGCTACTTACATATTAGTGTTGGTGTTGTAATATTAATAAAGGTGGAACTGCTCCTCTCTTCAGTCTCTTCAGTGAGTGAAGCTGCTCGATGATTGAAAAACTGTCCAGACTGAAATGTTTAAAACGAACTAATAACAATAAAAGTTGTTTAGGATCTTGTTAAAATGTAAGAGATTAAGTTGGCTTCCTATTCGCAATTTTTCATCCCACCTTACATTCTGCCGCCTTAACAAACTATAGCATTTAAGGTGAAACAAAACATTTGGTTTGATGTTTGTTGCTCTGTTGTTGTATGTAAATTTTAATAATAATGGGTCAGAACTTTGGAATGGGTCTGTTTTTCTGGCCCTTTTGCAAATGTGGGATTTGTATTTGAATAAGGAGACGTCAGTATTTAAGACTCATGATATGTTAATTCTATGTACTAAACTGTAATTATTTAACTACACCAATATAAAAACACAGTGTTTCATTCTATGGTACCTTTAAATTTAGCATCTTAGGTTGAATGTAAAGAGACTTACCAGCCCATGAACCTGCATCCACCCACATGCACACGCACCCACTTTCTAGCCTATAGTCCGCCCTACGGGCAAAGCAAGCGTCCCTCTAAAACATTCATATGGCAGCTGTTAATATTTCATTCAGAATTAAATATGAACAAAAGGGAATAATGTTGTCCAGCTCAGGTTAAATATGTCATGCAGGCTGTAAGTCAGTGTGCTATATTACTTCACTGTCTGTCTGTAGGCTATATCTTTATATATCTCTGCTGTATCTCCTTTTTCTGAATCTTAGCTTGGGGCTGCTGTTACGTTCATATTTTACTTGTCTTCTGCTCCTCTCAGTCTCTTGTCTTTCTCTTTACCTTTAGTTTCTTCTTTCCATTCATCCCTCTCTCTCTCTGTCTGTCTTTGTACTCTTTTGATGAACCCTTATAGAAAGTTGACATGTTATTGATTCTTTCTGCCATCTTTTGCCTTTTTCTTCAGCTCCCTCTAAAAAGTCCTTGAGATGAATGAGCGTATGTGCATGTGTGTGTGAGAGGGAATGTGCTCGCGTCTATGCCTGTGTGAGCTCTTTTACTTGGTCGTGTTTAATCCACCCACGCTTATTTAAAATTCCTTCTCAATATGCCCTCCAAAATTAAAAGAGAGACTTTTAAGGGTTTGCTTTGCTGCCATCCTGAATATTTTGCTGCCTGGATATTACAAAGTGCATAAAATTGAATCATAAAGCAAGTCTATGGAGATTGCCATGATTCAGTGCTAAATCTGAAGCACTGTTTTATTGGCTACACACCTACAATTTCAGGTCTGCAGAAGTATAATTGAGAAACTTCAGCAAGCTGAGTTTAGTTTGTATTCATACAGGCTGACAATCTTGGAAAATCATTGGAAACAACAGGTATAATCAACCAAGTGTCACTAATACAAACTAGCAATGTTACTGGATTTAATTGCCACATCAGCTCTAAGCCCCAACCTGATGTCACCTATATGCATGCCTATGAAATTTTTGAATCTGTGTATAAAACTGGCTTTACCTTTACAATGTATTCATAAACTGTAAAGCAGAGCTGCAATTCATTAATGGAAGTATTTAGTGAATGTTTCAAAATGATTATGTAATCGTACTGGAATGTTGCTGTGCTGTCCATAAACACAACATAAATTATTCATCTGCCAGTTGTTTTTGTAAAGCATTACCTAATAGAGTGCTTTCCTCAAAAATGTGCTTGGCTAGTGTTTTTTGATTGTTAAAAATATCTTTACTTATTTATGCATTTCTTCTTAACTGGATAAAAATGTCATATGGATTAAGTTTCATAGAGCTATACAGAACAGTGGACACTGTGTTATGCCTGTGCAGTACAGTAGATTTGTACTACGTGCTGAAATCTAGTGATGAAATAATGCTGGTTGTGTTGGGATCAGTTCAGTATTGGTAGTATTTCTATCTCACAAGTTTGTTTGTTTATTTGGCTACCCTGTTATTTTCCTCATAGAGCATGTAGTTTCCCACAGGGAGGTATTCATATTTTAAACAGAAGAACGAAAAAGCAGCTGATACTTTGTGTACTCCAGTAACCTGAGTTCAGTACTGGAGTTGACGTTGGGAGAGAAACTGAGAAACTAAGAGTTGGATCAGTGCAGCCTTACTAAAAACCTTTGTATTCTATTTAATCACAGACGTTTTCTTCTTCTGCTTTCACAAACTAATGAGTCATTTCTTCTCCCTGCCTCGCTTACACTGAGCTATTTCTCATTGCTACTCTGATTGCTGCTCTGATACGACTCTAACAGTTTGCTTCCTTTCTCTCAAAATGCAATTATATTGCATATAATTGTGAATCTTTTCCTTTTTATATTCCTTTTGTACTTGTTCTGCTATCTGGTGTCGACCAGAAGAGGATGGGTTCCCCTTTTGAGTCTGGTTCCTCTAGGAGTTTCGTCCTCTTGCTCTAAGGGAGTTTTTTAGGACCCAGATTTTTTGTAAAGCTGCTGTGTGACAACATCTGTGGCACCAAATGGCACAATAGAAATAAACCTTGACTTGACTTGACTGTTCTGCAAATGTAAATTCTAAAATTCATTTAAAATGACTTTGTAACCTTGCTTCCCAATGTTTTTAAATTGAAGAGTGTTTTAAATGACATGTTTTGGGTGGCTGATGCTCCTGAGGTTCGCGAAATGCAGGGCCAAAGTTCACATAGGGTTAAATGGAATTTAACGCTACTGAAAACAAATGAATGTTTTTGTGTTTCTAATGGATTTCCAGAGACACTCTTCAAAACATTTTTACAAGTTATATATACAGGGGTTGGACAATGAAACTGAAATACCTGGTTTTAGACCACAATAATTTATTAGTATGGTGTAGGGCCTCCTTTTGCGGCCATGACATATTGGGAATGACATATACAAGTCCTGCACAGTGGTCAGAGGGATTTTAAGCCATTCTTCTTGCAGGATAGTGGTCAGGTCACTACATGATGCTGGTAGAGGAAAACGTTTCCTGACTCGCTCCTCCAAAACACCCCAATGTGGCTCAATAATATTTAGATCTGGTGACTGTGAAGGCCAGGGGAGATGTTCAACTTCACTTTCATGTTCATCAAACCAATCTTTCTCCAGTCTTGCTGTGTGTATTGGTGCATTGTCATCCTGATACACAGCACCGCCTTCAGGATACAATGTCTGAACCATTGGATGCACATGGTCCTCCAGAATAGTTCGGTAGTCCTTGGCAGTGACGCACCCATCTAGCACAAGTATTGGGCCAAGGGAATGCCATGATATGGCAGCCCAAACCATCACTGATCCACACCCATGCTTCACTCTGGGCATGTAACAGTTTGGGTGGTACGCTTCTTTGGGGCTTCTCCACACTGTAACTCTCCCAGATGTGGGGAAAACAGTAAAGGTGGACTCATCAGAGAACAATACATGGTTCACATTGTCTACAGCCCAAGATTTGCACTCCTTGCACCATTGAAACCGATGTTTGGCATTGGCACAAGTGACCAAAGGTTTGGCTATAGCAGCCCGGCCGTGTATATTGACCCTGTGGAGCTCCTGATGGACAGTTCTGGTGGAAACAGGAGAGCTGAGGTGCACATTTAATTCTGCCAGGATTTAGGCAGCTGTGGTTTTATGTTTTTTGGATACAATCCTGGATACCGTGGCACTTGATACATCACAAAGACTTGCTGTCTTGGTTACAGATGCGCCAGCAAGACGTGCACCAACAGTTTGTCCTCTTTTGAACTCTGGTATGTCCCATAATGTTGTGTAATTGCAATATTTTGAGCTAAACTGTGCTCTTACCTGCTAACTGAACTTCACACTCTGCTCTTACTGGTGCAATGTGCAATTAATGAAGATTGGCCACCAGACTGGTCCAATTTAGCCATGAAACCTCCCACACTAAAATTACAGGTGTTTCAGTTTCATTGTCCAACCCCTGTATCTTCAGTGCCATTTTTATGAGATTCTTGGAACCATGTTGTTACTTCATTATGCTGGCCTTTGTAAACTGACCATTTGAAAAACAATGCTTTACACACTGACTACTACTATGTAAAGGAGAAGCTCCCTATATTTTTGTACTTGTTTTGCTAACTAGTGTCAACCAGGGGAAGATGGGTTCCCCTTTTCAGTCTGGGAGAATGGTTTCCCCTTTTTGAGTCCTCTCAAAGTTTCTTCCCCTTAATCTGAGAGAGTTTTTCCTTAACACTGTCACCTCTGACTTTCTCACTAGGGGTTGGACCTGGGTGTTAAAGCTGCTTTGTGACAACATCTGTAAAACATCTTGTAAAAGACGCTATATAAGTGAATAAATCTTAACCTTAACATCGCTTGCCATAAGAGTCAGCATCCAGGACTGAATCTGGTATCGCTTGGATCACTGGTTTGCTTTCACACCCAAAAATTTCATCAGAAAAATAAACTGATTCCATACATCACATTTCTGTGCACAGGTTTGAAAAATGGTAGGCACTAGCTTAAATCTGTTTGTTAGTTCTTGCTGTTTTTCTTTGATACAAACAATCAAGCAGCAAAGAACAGCACTGGCAGTTCATATGAGAGCACTTGCAAACCAGGAGACATTTTCACATAAGAAGCTTTTTTGGCCATATGACGCAGAGATAGCTTAAGAGTGGATAGCTTCCACATGTGCTGTGCCAGAGTTCATTGGGGGCGAACCCCACACCACCGACTTTAGAAGAACCAGACAATGGTTGACTGGAGCAAGCAGTCTGGAAAAAGTAAATAATGATGAATAATGTTTTAAGATGTACGCTTTTGTGTGCTACTATAGTTTCCTTTATGCTACAGATGCTTTTAGTCTGTTAGCACAAATGCTACCAACGCTGCCGAGTGGCCTGAGCTAACAATTTTGCGACCATAGACTTAGAACTGCCAGTTTTGGCTCATCCAGGTGACTCCTTTCCTTGCCTTTGGACACACCCTCACACAGTTTGATGGACAAGCAGCAGTTACTACGAGGGGTAGTCTGTGAAAAAGCAAGCTGTGGTAGTTACACTTTGTAGCTACATAAATGTTTTCTGGAGTATATATGGGTGGCTGATTCATTTGCTCAAAGAGATATGATTAGCTTTATTACACTGCCGGGCTAATGAACTTATTTGCTGTGCATTTATTTGAAGCAGCTGACAATATGACATTAGCGAGCGTTTGTAACTGTGTCTCTTATCTGCTGGGGCTTATAAAATGGTTCAATAATGACAGTGTCTTAATCTGTAATAATGTTTTGGAGCCTCCGCTTAACATGCAACAACAGACTGCAATACATGCTCTTAAAACAGCTTTTTGCACAATCTTCACTGTAATGTTAACCTAATATGGCAGAAGAAACTAATTCCATTATATGTGACAAACCTCAGTAAGATTAGTCTACTGATGGTAAATGCAGGGTAAGAACATAATTATAGGCAATAGTGAAGGAACAACATCCTTGTTATAAAAGAAAATAAAAACTATGAGTGAAATGTTCCGTTATAAAAAAGTCATTCAACATTCAGCCGTTCACTCTCACAGGTCTTTCAGTCAGTATGTTTTCAGCATTTGTACTCTCAGTCATGCAGTTGTACCACCTCACCAGTACTCCCCTTATGCCCTGCCAGTCAAAATCTGGACTGTCCTTTTCTTCTTTGGCCTGGAAAACTATTATAGATCTAATATTTTTTACATAGTCTAATTTAATACATAGTCCAGAAGGTTGACTTATCAGACCATAATACACATTCCCACTGAGCACATGTCCATGTTGGAAGAGCTCGAGCTAGAATTTTAAACTATTTTAGGCCCCATCCCACCCTTGTTACATGTTGGAGGTATGAGTTTTAGAATGAGCTTATATTTACAAAACAGTAAAGTTGATAAAGTAAAATATCAAATATGTTGTTTTTGTAAGTTCTTGTATTGGGATCTACAAACTACTTTTATTGGAATTAAATTTGTATATGTAAACAGAGGCCCTATATTGTGCCTTATTCAAAAGCAGTCAGGCTTAAACCCTCAGGCTTCACAAATATAATATGGGAAGTTTTTTGTGATCTCACAAAGACAACGAATTCACACTGGGCCATTTTTCTGGATATTTCAGTATATGATAAGGGATGTGAATGGTGTGTTTTGAAAATTTAATGGAAAGTTTCCATTATTTAAATCCTTACATTTGTTTGTAAGCATTTTAAGAATGTTTTGGAATTATTAATGACTCGTCTACACCGTAACCACTAAACCACCAGGTCAGTCCAGTAAAGTGAAAAAAGTGAATTTAATTCAAACTATTTCTAATTAGATTAAAACATCCATTGTCTTTTATGGTTATATGGGCCTCAGACATCGATGAGTCTAAGTTTAGTTTTTCCTGTCTAATTTGTCTTCTTCACTCTCCAGTTTCTGCCATTTCTGTCCCTTTTTTACCTGTATTACCTCAGTCTTCCATCCTCTGCCATTTTTAATGTGTCCCTTGCGTCTGCATCCCTCTCCTCTCCCTCCCTCCCTGTCTCTATCTGTACTGTAGCAGAATTGATTATCTGTTGAGGTAAATCGGAATGTGTAATGGCTGCTTTGGCCTTAATGACTTTATTATCGGCGTGTGGAGCTGAATGCGGCAGGAGGGCGGGGGGCTGTTGTTTTAACTAAAGTCATGCAGGGAATAGCAATAGGCTTAGGGCTCTCCCTAAGGCCACACGGTAACTTCATACCCGACATGAGGAGAATAAACAGCAGCAGGAGAGGTATTATCTGTGTTTGTGCTCGTCCTGAAAAACTAGAGAAAAACTAAAATAGCCCACAATTTAAGTGCCAACAAAAATGCTCCTAGGTTTTTATACAATCTGTGTGTCATTTTTCATAACTCAAAGGACACAACCATGTCCTTTATTGAGTTATTAAGTTAAATGCTTGAAAAAATATTTTTATATATAAACCATGAAACCATGTATCCCCATCTCCAATGGCGATATTAATAAAAGAAAATTTGTACCATTGGCCATGTTGGAGATGCCTGTTTTCCTTGGGCAACAACAAATAGGAACCTATATACTTCTTTGAAAGAATCTATTCAAGTTAAATACCTTTCCAAAATTCACATTTGTGGCTATATACAGCCACATGCAAAGGTTTTGGCAAAATACTAGTTGAATGACTTACTGCAAATTTGACTTTTCTCCCAATTTGTTAACCTCAGCGATAGAAACTACGTAATTACAACACAGATAAAATGCCATATGCGTGTTCTGTGTATAGGATATAACATATTTTCAGTTATAAAATAAACAAAACATGTAATCTGACCAAAGTTTAACAAACTTGTGCATATGGCTGTATCTATGCCACTGCTGAAAGACTATATACAGAGTTGCATTCCAAAACACTGTGTATCTATAACAATTGTATCCAATTATCCAATAGCAGTTATACCCATGTTAACTGTAGCTGTATGTTTTACAGCTAATAGTTGACATACCACCACCAATGCTGTGGTCCTGTAGTGATAATTTAGTAAGTGTAGAGCAGAGCGTGTCAGTGACAAGTTTAAATGTATGCACTAGGGATGGGTGCATACTAAGGTATGGCAAAAATATAACATTATGATACTACAAGACTCACCCTGCTCACCCTGCACAGTATGTATCATGATAACTAGCTTTTTTTTAGTTTACCAAATGCACCTGCTAAAAACAGAGCATGGCAATCACATATAGCACACCTAGAGTTAAATGTTCATGACCGATGTCCATTCAGACCAACAGTGGCTGCATGTTCCAACCAGTAAGTGTATATATCTTATATTTCATATATTCAGTCTTTGTTTGCAACTCACTCAGTTCTGTGATTGTTGCCTTTAGCTCTCATTCATACAGCTTGTAGATTCATGCTGCAGTGAAGCATTTTGGTGGAATTGCAGTTATTCACTTTGCTGCTTTATGATTAGGTCTCTGTCCAGCACAGTCTGCTCAAGGTGCCTAAAGTTTTGCTTTATTAGTCATTTAAAAGTTGCATTTAAATGCGAAGGCTATACTAGCAGATTCTTTCATAGTAACACACAGCTTGGCTTCACTCTGGACCACAGCATCTGGTAGCAGGTTATGTAGTTCATATACACTAGTGTCTCTCTATATTTGCTCTTTGTATTAACATGTGGTTCCTCAATGCTGTAGGAGTACTACACATGCTCCTAATATACTCAAAAGTGCGTATCATGGAAGTAATTCACTACATCATCATATTACCCAGCCCTAGACTGCACACACATGTGTAATGAAGAGGGCACTTATAAAGCTGTCCCCTGCAGCAGCAGAGCCAGAATAAAAAATTAAAATTCCCTTGAAAACTGCACTGAAAAACAACATAACCTTGCCAACTACAACTAAACAAAAGCTATCAGGAAATAATGGCTGTTCATCAGGGGCTGCAGAGGAGCTTGCATGATGCTTACAACTGCACAATAAATGAAATGCACATTTCTCATCCATATTGCATAGCCGGGCTGAGTGCTCAGAGTCAAGGAGAAACGAAGGAAGAAAAAAGGGAAAAATGGGTGAGCGATCAGTAGAGAAACGGTGGTGGTTTTTACTCTTTGGCTGTCTGTGATGTCATTTCTGCTTGAGGATGATCGGCCACACGCACACACACAGACACATACACACACGTTTGTTTCTGTAAATTGTGGGACCATTACATTGACTTCTATTGATTTCCAGGAGACCTATCCAAACCCTAATAAAAACTATTAGCCTAAACATTACCCACTCTTACCTGTAACCCTACCATTACCCTAACATTAACCTTTCCCTTACCCTTAACCCTAACCTTAAAATAACCTTACTCTTACCCTAACCCTACCATTACCCTAACCCTACCTTACCCTAACTTAATCTAACTTTAGCCTTTCCCCTCAGCCCTAATTTTAACCTTGCCCATAACCCTATCTTTAACCCAACCTTACCCATAACCCTATCTTTATCCTAACCTTACCCTTAACCCTAAATGTAACCTAACATTTCCCTTACACTTAATCCTAAATTTAACCTAAACTTAACCTTACCATGACCTTATCCTAACTTTTACACTGCCATCACCCTTACCCTAGCCTTAACCCTACCATTACACTTACCCTAACCTTAACCCTACCATTACCCTTACTCTAACCTTAACCCTACCATTTCCTTAACCCTATCTTTAACGCTACCATTACCCTTACTCTAACCTTAACCCTACCATTACCTTAACCCTATCTTTAACCCTACAATTACCCTTGCTCTAACCTTAACCCTACCATTACCTTAACCCTATCTTTAACCCTACCATTACCTTAACCCTATCTTTAACCCTACCATTACCGTAACCCTATCTTTAACCCTACCATTACCCTTACTCTAACCTTAACCCTACCATTACCTTAACCCTATCTTTAACCCTACCATTACCGTAACCCTATCTTTAACCCTACCATTACCTTAACCCTATCTTTAACCCTACCATTACCGTAACCCTATCTTTAACCCTACCATTACCCTTACTCTAACCTTAACCCTACCATTACCTTAACCCTATCTTTAACGCTACCATTACCCTTACTCTAACCTTAACCCTACCATTACCTTAACCCTATCTTTAACCCTACAATTACCCTTGCTCTAACCTTAACCCTACCATTACCTTAACCCTATCTTTAACCCTACCATTACCGTAACCCTATCTTTAACCCTACCATTACCATAACCCTATCTTTAACCCTACCATTACCGTAACCCTATCTTTAACCCTACCATTACCCATACTCTAACCTTAACCCTACCATTACCTTAACCCTATCTTTAACCCTACCATTACCCTTACTCTAACCTTAACCCTACCATTACTCTAACCCTAACTTTGACCCTACCATAACGCTAACTTAACCTTATCTTAACTATACCTTAATAATCTTAACCCTAACATTACCCTGACCTTAAAATATAATGATTTAGATTGTTGGGAGCAACTTGTGGTCCCCAAAAGGAGAAAACAAAGTCCCCTCAACATTAGTATATAAACAAGTTTAAGTCCTCACAATGTGGTATTAACCTGCCATCCACCCCCCACCACACACACTCAAACTTGATTTTACCTCTGAGGAGAAAGATGTCTGATTACGTCGTCTTTGACAACAGCACACAGACATACCTGAATATGCATGTCTGTCAGTGAGAGGCTGCAGACTTTTTCATTTCTCACTCACTTAATATTCATCCGACAGACATTTTCCCTCATTCGCATCAGAATCCCTTTTCATTTCTTTTCATCTGTCCGTCAGTCCGTCCGCCTGTGACTCTGATTGACTGTGTCTGCCTCTCTCCAACTTTAGCATGAGATTATTAAAAAGACAAAGAGAGAGAGAGAGAATGGTGAAGCAAGAGAAAGAAACAGAAAGCAGTGGATGTAGAGGGTGTGGAGAAAGAGAGAAAATGACAGGTTTTGAATGACAGATTTATATGCACAGAATTGGAAGGTCGAGAGAGGCTGGATGGAAGAGAGCTATGAAAAGAGAGAGAGAGAATGGTCAAACCAGGGAGAGAGAGAATGGCGAGAGAAAAACTGAGAGAGAGAGAACTTGAGTGACAGCGAATATAAGGATAGAGGGTGGAAGCGAGAGATAAAGATGGAGAAAATGAGAATGATGAAAATGAAGCAAGGGAGAGAGGAAGAAGTGGTTGGAGAGACACCAGAGAGGAATTAGACATTTTGATTGATATAGAGATTAATATGCAGAATAAAAAATGCACAGGCTGGACAGAAGAAAGATATGTTGAGAGAGAGAGAGAGAGAAAAGAGAGAGAGAATGATTATGCAGGGGGAGAGAAAGGAGGACTGAATGGAGAGATAGAGAGAAACAAAGAAGTGATATAGATATATGCACAGAATAAACAGGCTGCATGATGAAAGGATATGTTAAGAAAGAGATAGAGATAGAAGGAGAGAGAGAGGGGTCTTAAGTGACACAATAAGAGGGTTGAGAAAGGATGATGGAAGAGATACAGAGAGTAAGATGAATGGAAAGAGAAACAAAGAAAACTTAGAGAAAGTGATATAGATGTGTATATACACAAAATAAAAACAATACAAGATGAATAGAAGACATATGTTGAGAGAGAGAGAGAGAGAGAGAGAGAGAGGCATTTTGATTGACGTTTTTTTACATGCATGGTATAAGAGGGTCGAGAGAGGCTGGATTTAAAAGAGATATGTTGAGAGTAAGAGAGAGAGAGAGAGAGAGAGCAAGCAAGAGGTAGAGAGGATGGTTAAGCGAAGAGAGAGAGAGAGAGAGCAAGGAGTGGATGGAGAGAGAAAAAGGGAAAGAGGGAGGCAGAAAGGAGGACAGTTAAGGAATGATGTGGAGCTGTAAGCTCAGTAGCAGACAACGAGAGAATTAGCACACACACTTCTCCGCACACACACACTCCCACACCAGACAGTGTCGGAGGATAAGAGGTGAATCTTAGGTGGTTCCTGGAAGACGGGCGGGTTTCATAGAACACACACACACGCAGGGTCCTCGCTAGACGGCAGGCATGGGGCTCGTCATGGGGACTTTCTCAATGCAGAGCAAACAGGTGGACTATCGGAAAGGTAAGAGCAGCTTCTCTCATCCTCTGCTCAGTCTGTGGTCTCTGACATGCGACTCACTGCTTGGATCCAGTTATTAATGCATGTGTGTGAGAACCGAAAATCACAGCTTTTATATGTGTGTGGGAGGGTGTGTGTGTGTGTAGTTTTTTTTTCCAGAACACAGGGACGTGTTTGAACTTAGTCTTGCTATGAGATTGTGTGTGTGTCTGTGTGTGTGTGTTCAGACATGTTCATTCACAGTAAATATGCGCTCACAGCTGCTGGATGAGTTTGTGTAAATATACTATGTGCTGTGGCTCTATAAAAGGCTATGGTATTCTACCGCTCTGTGCTTAACACTACATCACAGTGTTTAAGAGAGAGAGAGAGAAACAGAGAGAGAGAGAGAAAGAGGCTCAGGAATACAATGCAGTGTCATACACAGCATTATCCTGATGTGTATCTGTTTACCTTTATGTTTACATGTACATGCCAAAGTATACCTGTTCTATTTATTATAACAGGACTTCCTCCCAAACAAGGACAACCTGTGTTAAATCATAGATTGATATGATTTTGGAATTACATACTAATAATATATAATCAGATTATTCATTTCACAGTGAGTGAGAGATAGATAGATAGAGAGAGAGAGAGACCATACATTGGCAAAAACAGTAGATATAGGAAGAAATGTGAGACAGAAAGAGGAAAGAGAGGAGGAAATAAGAGCAAAATGAGACAATAAAGAGAGATAAGAGAAAAATAGATAAAGATAATAGATAAAGAGAAAGGGAGAGAGAGAAGAGAAATAGAAAAGAGTAAGAAAGAGTTAAGAGAAACATAAACAAAGGGAGGAAAAAATACAAAGAGGGCATAATGAGAGAGAAAGGTAAGAGAAAAAGAGTAAGAAAAGAGAGAACATAAATAGAGGGAGAAAGAGAGAGAGAGTAAAGACACAAGATAGATACAGAGGGAGAAAAGAGGGACGGAAGTGAAAGAGGAAAAAGGAAAGGAAAAAGAGGACAAGAAAGTGAGATGGGGAATAAGAGGGAGAAAAATAAAGAAAACAAAAAGATAAAGAGAGGAAAGGACAATGTTAGAGAAGGGAAAGGATGAAAGCGGTAATAGAAACAGAAAGATGGAGAGAGAGAAAGAAGAGAGGGACAGCCTACGTACTGGTGTGGGTGATTGAATATTTCTATATGGTGCGTTCAGACAGTTTCTACACAGACCTACAAGTGCTGTATGTGAACGGCTCTCTGAGCTGCTTAGATAAGCACTGATGGAAAGAAAGAAGGAAGATGATTCATACAGGTCGGAGAAAAAACAGACGAAAGGAGGTGAAACAGGAGAGAAACCTGAGCAAGACGTGGAGGAGTTGTAAAAGGCCTATTTTCTGGGCTGTTGAGCAAACAGGTTGAGAAAAATTAAATGTCTCACCCACTCTTTGTCTTTCTCTCCGTCTCTCTCTCTCTCTACCTCTCGAGCTCCATCTTCAGACTGCTGTAAAAAGTGTAAATGAGATTTGGGAAGCTGTGAAAGCAGCAGGCACCATGTCTCACATAGGGCATGTCTGATTCATTCATTACATAAGGACACACCGCTCCGAACCGTGGGCTGTCCATCAGCCTGAATTTGGATCTGCAGGAGAGAGAGAGAAAGAGAAAGAGAGAGAGAGAGAGAGAAATCAGGTCACTATAGAGGCAGTAAGGGAAAGAGACAGAAGAATCATGTGGGAAGGAGAGAAAAAGAGAAACTCTGACAGACAGAATGAACAGCGCTGGAGTGCTCGATGGAAAACTGTGGCTGAGGGACAGTGTAAGTCTAATGAGAGAGAGCAGGAGAGAGAATGATAGAGTGAGAGAGATATGGTCTCTCCTTGGGGAGGATGTAGTGATAATAACATATGGTTTTTCATTAATCTGTATCATAGAAAGTGTGAGGAGTGGAGAGGAGCGAGAACCCACACATCCCTCTGCAGATTCACATACCTCACACTCAAAATGTAAAATACAGGGGGTTCTAGTGGGTCTGGTACCCTCTAATTAACTGCTTGGACCCATGGAATGTTTCAAAATTGTAAATTCTGGCAAGGGGGTGGTCCCTTACAGTAAATGTATGCTTTGCTATCCACGTAGGTAAAACACATTTAGAGAAAAATATCACTGTTTAGCTGATTTGTCCTCCATAAACAGCGAGCTTAGTATTCCTATCTATCTAAAGATGCAGCCCTGGTCTGCCTCAGGGTGGCGCTGTAGCAAATTGGTTCAGTTTGTTGCTCTTTCATTGCTTAGCCTAGCTCTCTACCACAAATGGAAGCTTTCAGCTGACATAGAAATGAAGGTGAATGTTGTACAAATTACAATTACTTTCATACTTAATTCACCCATTTTTGGGCACTCAAAAGTAATTGGGCAGTTGAGTCCTCAGCTGTTCCACTGCCAAGTGTGGGTTATTCCTCTTATAATTTTACATGCAAGAAAGCAGATCAAAACAAACCCATCAGAAAGATGGCAGACGTAGTAGGCATGGCTAAACCAGCTTCAAAAGAAAGAATGCACTACTGAGCTCAGAAATACCAAAGACCACAGAACCACAGAACTTTAGTTGGACAAGAAATCTTTCCTCTGTGAAGATAAACCACAAGTCGGCCAAATCAGGGAGCAGTTGTAACTATGCCTGGGATGCCTCTGAAAAGCTTTTAAATATGTCAGCTTGGCCAGTTCAGAGTGAACCGTTACTCATTCCTCAAACTGAATACAGAACAGTAGATGTGTGAGATGGGTGAATTAGCAGCCAGCCAACCCTGGAGTAGTCAGCCAACATGGGCCCCTTTGAATACCGGGAGATAATTCACACACTGCTCATACTGATATGAAGCATAAAGCAAACATACACATTGAACAGAAACTGACAGACTTTGAGTATGCTGTATATTACTAAAGCTGGGGTGAAAAGGAATTTGTATTATTTATTATTTAAAACCAAATAACAGTATTTTATAGTTTCTTGGTTAGATTACACTATGGTGCCATTTTTATCTTTTTATCTGATTTCCAGTCAAATGAGCATTAAGTACATTTTTCAGGAGACATTTCTGAGGATTTTAGATTAAAGATAATTTACTTGTAAGAGAAAGATTAAAGTCGTTTTAAAAAAAAAAAGTGCAAACTTTCCACAATGGTTATTAATTGGTGTAGAGAAATTGCTAATAGCTGTGCAGGATCTGATAGACCACCAATCAGATAAACAGCACTTAATCTTTTAGAGAAAGAAGAAGCTCCACTCTCGCTTTAGATCTGAAACAGTCCACCGGTGTTTCAGTCCACCCTTCCACTGTGAGAAGACACCTCAACACTATGAGACTGGAAGGATGTGTAGCAGTCAGGAAGCCCTTAGTAATAAAAGAATTTGACAATAAAGAATCTGCTGGTGTTCTCAGGACAGCAAACTGACCACCACAGCATCCAGTCCAGTGTTTGGGATTACTCAGATATTAAGAAGCAGAGAATACAACCAACTCCTAAGACTGAACTTTGGAGATATGGAAACTATTCCAGCAGAATTTTCAGGAAAACTAAAGATGATCTTTTGAAAATGACGGAATCTGCAACAATGGTGAAGTACAAAACAAACAGTACAGAGGAAAAACTGATATAATAATTGGTGGATGAGGCTTTTGTGAAAACACTCAACTAAAATGAACAAATATCATTAATATATATATTCAATGAGCCACATCAAACGGGACCTGTTCAGTCAAAGATTGTTTTATAAATAAAAGACAAGACAACAAGTTCTATCTACTGATTTCATTGCTGTTATCAGTCATTATTAATAAATAATAAGTGCTCCCAGCTTAATCTTGTACACAGAGAGAGCCTTTCTATTTCTGCCTCTCTCTCTTTCTATGATGAAGAGAAACTGTTCTGTCAAATGACCTTAGTTCATATTTATCTTTTTCAGATTGCATTTTCTTTTTGTAGCTGCCAAAGCAATAGCACCATGATTGTTGTAGCTAAGCTTTCTGGTATAGACAATATATTAAGCAATAGTGTTATCACAGTGAGGAGAAAAACACAGCCTTTCAATTCAGTCAAGTTTGCTTTGTTGGATTGACAGTATCAGGTGCAACAGATATATATGGGCCATATATATTAAGCACTAACACAGCAGCAGAATTATTGCAGCTCAGTATAACTTATTGAGCTCAATATTGCAATTAAAACAGAGAAAGAAGACAAAAGCTCCCTCTCAGTTTTGACTGGTTTTATTAAATGTTGGTACATAAACTGAATAAACACCCAAACATCAGAAATTAGGCCTTAATTTCTTTTATTGTGTATTTTAACAAAATATTTTTATATTGTTTTTATGTGTATTTACATCTGTTCTAACGATATCTGGTGTTCTTACTGGTCAATATACACTTATGGCTCAGATAAAGGGTTTTAATGAGCTTGGGTGTCCAAGACTTCCACAGTGGTGTAGATGAGTTTTACGTTACTCTCTTTCATTTCATGCTTAGCCTATGCTATAACATTTCTCTCTAGGTTAGAATAGAAATGATAGTTTAATAGTGTCATTAGCTAATATGTGTATTCAAACTACCCTTATAAAAACATCTTGGTGGTTAATAACACAGTTACTGTAGCACAATTACAACATAATGGACTAATGATTCATGAGGAGGGAGCAGTGCCATGTTACAGCAATGCAGTAAACCTTTAGGATAGACTTTAGGATAAACTGATAACAGACAGTGTAATCATGGGGATAATAATTAGCATTATTAAGAATTGGTCACCCCCTCTGACTGCATTAGAGTGCTACATGAGGTTAATGAGGCCTATGGTCAGCGCCATTATCTTCTGTGCACTAATTTGTGCTCTTTAAATAAGTTTGGTTAGGACACAGTCCATTAGTTAGTCTCTATGTCTTCATTTGCTTAAACAAGAGATACTACCTAATTTAGACAACAAAATCCATCTCCAACTGCAAAGAAAAGCAATTGGATTGTATACACAAATGGCAGTCCACACTATGACAGAACATGTCATGTCCATAAATATTTGGACAAGTTATTAACATTTTAGTTCTCGACCACAATTTTGAAGTTGCAATGAAATAATGAATAAGGGCTCAAAGGGAAGCTTTTATTTTAGATACAAATGAAGGGAATGTTGTACAAATTACAATTACTTTCATACCTAATTCACCCATTTTAGGCACTCAAAAGTATTTTTCCTTCCGTGGTGCCATTATGTGACAAAGGAGCAGAGGGTTCCCTTGCTCATCTTTTCTGGATGTGCCCTAAACTTGATACCTACTGGGGTGATATATTCAGATTCTACACGGATGTATACAATCTAAGGTTGTCTCCTGACCCTGAAATTTTTTCTAAGGTATTTCAATATTTTGATAATTGTATACAATCTGCTATAACATATGGTATGATAGTTGCTAAGAAGGTCATTTTAAGGTTGTGGAAGTCGAACATTCCACCTACGTTTAAAATGTAGCTGACAGAGATAGCAAATATGTTGCTTGTTGAAAGGCTCAGATATGTTTTGTCTGGTAGTCTGGAAAAGTTTTTTAAAATATGGAACCCTTTTTTAGAGTACCTAGCCAATGTGCATAATCATTCGATATTTTACCGTAGCTGATTTATTTATTAAGTATTTAGTCTGCCCCTTTATTTCACGGTGTCTGTTATTTTGTTTTATTTTATTTATTGTTTTTCTTTTTTTCTTTTCTCTTTTTCTCTGAAAATGCAGAATCATTGTTAAAATTATGGAAACATGTAACGTGAAAATCCTATTAAAAAAAAAAGCAAACCCATCAGAATGATGGCCGAAGTAGTTGGCATGGCTAAATCAGCTATTTAGTTCATTTTTCAAAAGAAATAATGCACTGGTGAGCTCAAAAACACCAAAGCACACCAAAGACCACAGAAAACAACTGCAGTTGGAGAATAATTCTTTCCATGTTGAAGAAAAAAACACACCCTTTAGGAGGTAAAAGGATGAGTTTTGAAGTGTATATGGATAAATCATCTTCTCAGATTCTGCCAAAACTTTGGAGAGTGCTTCACAGTGCATATTGACAATGACTTGAAGCCAGGACTTCAATATAGAAGGTTCTGCAATGGCCAAGGATTTTTCTTTTTCGTTCAGTCCCTAGATGACTTGATGACATCAGCGAGTTGTAAATTGTAACCACATGGACCTGTCACAAAGTGGGTCTTAGCACAACTCCTAACATTTCCAAGACTCTGTTAGTCTTTTTCTGTTCCAAAGCTGGTGTTTCTCCAACCAGCTGTCCTCTGGACAAATCTCAGAATGTCCCACTGTAGACCTCCCTCAAAAAGATCTAGCTCTATTCTCCTAGTTTGTGGCTTACTGCCTGAAGCCACAGTTTTCATGTGTCCTCATCAGTAAGAATTAGATACTGTGACTATACCCAGGATACCTCTGAAATACTACTGTTATTCTGTATTCTGAATCTGAATCTTGCTGAAGACTGAAGAGCACATGTTTAAGATTTTAATTAATGAGCAGGAGACTCCATGTTGCAAAAGATTTTTTTGGACCTCTCCAGTACCAGGAGTAATTTTTTTACATGCAGCGTTTATGCAACCTTTTAACTCGGTCACTGGAGCCTTCGACACTACTGTGCAATGTATCTGAGCAGTGAGGTTTTATAACACACCCCTGTATTCCAGCTTCCAGTGCATGAAAGTGCAGTAGTCCTGGAAAGCAGATAATGTGGATGATAATGTAGTTCCAATTTGAGCTTGTCAGTTTATGTCATTTTACTACATTTCTTTTTTTTAGAAATAGGTTAACAATGACAAGATTTTAAGTAAATATATAAAGATTTTAACATGTATTTGGGGAAATGGTTAGGGTGATTACTGAATTCCATCCTTTGTTAGTGCTGGTAGCCTAGCAGCTCCAGGATTAAAGATGGCTAATTTGAATTCCAAACATGATTGGGCTGATTGGCTACAAATGGGAAAGTGGGAAATCTTGTAAATTGGATATTTTTTGTCCACCAAACTATTCCTACAACCCAACACCCACCTGGGTGCACTGGGTAGATGCATTTACAATGACTGGGTGTATAATTGCTGACAGTTTCCATTTATTCTGTGTATTCCTTCATTTTGATTCCACAGTGAAAATGAAGAAAACAGAGAGATCACTGCCCTTTCCATCTCTCCCTCCCTCTTTTTTTCATCTAACCGTATTGTTCATCCTGGCGGCCCGCCACCTTGTAAATAGGACTATAGCCATTTCACCGCTCCCCAGAGACACTCCCCATCTCTCTCTCTCTCTTTCCTTTATCTTTCCATTCCCAATACTGGGAGCATGACCCACTCTGACACTGTGATTTAAGTGTCGGCCGCTGTATCGGTTGCAGTCAAATGTAATCAGCTGTTTGACTTAAAACCAAAAAATAAATTAATGCAAATAAGGGATAATGGCCACCTTGTTTCCAGTGAGTGCCACAAGAGTTATGAATAGGAAAAGTGTTGTGTTGGGAATTTAATCATGACTGGATGTGGTGTGAACGCCTCTTTCTTCAAAAAGGAATATTTAATGCTGATGATTGCAGTAAAGACAGTTAAGACATGAAAGGTGGTGAAAATGGTATCAAGTAAAGTCCCTCAGTGTGAGCTCGGTGTAACAGATCAAACGCTTGGGAGGAAATGACATTTTCCCTTCAGCTCAGTCAGAGGGCCAGAAGAGTGTGGAGGAGCAGAGAGATTGATGGAGGGCAGAGATAGAGTAATAGAAGTGAAGGAACACAGCTTATAAATCAGTGAGACAGAGAGGTTGTTATATGTTGTAGAATAGCTCATGCAGTAGCTCCATCACGTCTTTGCTGTAGATCATGCTTCAGATGTGCTAAAGTGAGGACATGTAGGAAAGGTTGAGCCTTTATGAGGATTTCTTTAAGGTGGGCACATCATATCAGCTAATGCTTCCAGCTCATCTGCATAGTCAACTCATCTGCATAGTCGCAAAACACAGCCTAGTTAGCTACCTTTGTCTGGGACTATATAACAGCATTTTCCACCATTCATTTTCCATAATTTCTCTAAAACACTAGTTTAGACTATAGACTAAAATGGTTTTACCTCATGTTTATTTCATTAACAATAAAAAAACATGTTTGAACTTTCTATTTTGTGACATAACAAAATAGAAAGTTCAAAACAAAACAATCATAACACAAAATGAGTTCAACCTACTAAAACAGTTGCTACCAAAACATTTGGTAAAGTTTTGGAGGGTGACATTTTTAGATCATTTTGAGAAATTAAAAAACACTAGCCAGTAAATGACAAGCAAATAAGAGTTGTAAACAATAATATCATAGTATTGTTATTTAAAAAAAATACTGTTTTGCAGAAAAATTGTGCTCCTGTAGTAACAGTACTAAAGGTTACATACTTCTCGTTTTTAGACTTTGGGAACACATCAAAACTTTGGGACCAACTGTTCACCATGTGGCCATAAGGGACATTGATGCACTAACTAGTGCAGGGGTAAATACGCTAAAATGGTCACATCCCAGTTCACACTTACTTCTAACACTAACTAGTTTTGGAATATTTAGTATGTAGTATCATTACAAGGGTCAAAGCTAAGTACACTTAAACATCCTCACAGTCCACCAGGGAAATGGAAGGTTGAGCTTCTCACATCAGGAGAACAGCCTGTAAAAATAACATGTATTCTACTTAATAATGCATTTATTTATTGGCGTTTGGAAAGAAAACCTCCGCCAAAGCAGCCTTTAGAGTCAATCTCTGTATCACATATATCATCATAGCAACGGTTCATCACTCCCTGGTAGTGTATGAGCCTGCTGAACTCATACTAAGATTGGTGGATTGTATTTACTGTATAGTATTAATGTATGGTTTACTGAGATACAGCCTAAAACTTTTTGTGTTTCAGTAGTAAAATGGAAAACTCTTGATAAATCTATCCAAAGTCTTAAAAAGCCCTAAATACCTAAAAATGAATATATATATATATATATATATATATATATATATATATATATATATATATATATATATATATATATATATATATATATAATTTTATTTTTTATATATTTTTATAAGACAATAAATATTTTTTCAGAAGTTAGGGCTTTGGACAGACACCTCCCAATAGAATGTCTATAAATAATAAATGATAATCTATATTATAGTCTGTAATATTTAAACAGATAGACATTGTAGAGAAACTTCCATTTAAATTTTCTTTACAGCGGTGGTGACAAGAACCAATATGCATATCATTGCTGTTCAAAGAAACACATGTATCCCTATTTTTGTCTATTTTTATTTTTCTACATGATTTTAACACGACAGCTGCTGTTTACATTGTGTAAAATGTCATGTTAAATGGACCAATAGAAATGCTCCAAAATAGCTTGAAAAAAATATGGTTCCATTGACCTACACTGCAAATTTGGAAACACTTTTATTTACTGGAATAAAGATAATTCGGTGTAAATAGTGGTGAATCTGTTGGGTTCTCTCTTGCCTTATATCACACGCACATGTACAGAAAGTATTTAAAATGTATATTTCAGGCTAAAACCTTTTCAAAACCACTGTAAAACAGTGTCACGGGCATCAGTCAGCACATTTAACCTGTTTGTAGAATAATTTTCTGTGAGTCATGTCTGCTTTAGATGTCTGGTTACTATCATCACCACTGTGAATGATTCAGACTTCTCTTAGAACAGAGCACGTCACACAAAACACTTTAATTACGCAGAACATCAGTGACTTTCCCGTTTAGTGTTATAGAGGAATTACTGCGTCAAACCATTACAGACTAAAATGAAACACAGCTAAATCTGAAAACAGTGCCTATTACATTAACCTGTAGCAGCCTATCAGTACAGCAACACCAGCCAACTTTTCTAGCTTTCGCTTACAGATTTGGTGTCCAGGGCGGGTCACAGAGTCAGGATCACGTCCGCTGTCAACTGATGACCTTCTGATTTATGAATCTCTTAATAAAGAACTGAATAATATTGCCTGTTTGACCAGCTACACCATAAAAACTGTCAACTTAAAAAATGGACTCAATTCATCATATATAAAACTTTTAATGGAGCTGAATGAAGCTGGCTCACATAAAAAGCACATCTGAAGTGATGAAGTGATCTATATTGAGATCATTTAACATTCATGAACTGCGGGAAACATTACTCTAGCTTTTCATTTTTCACTATGCAAACTTTAGATCTGAAGCACCCGAAGCCCAAGCCAAACTTCTTCACCAAGTATTTATTTATACAGTGTTTAAATTATGGAACACTGTGATCGATTATACTGACAAACTTATTATTACAGAACAAGTTCTGAATTAAATTTCTAATTAAAATCAGTTCATCAGCAAATTACACGTAACTACTTCTGTTTTGTTATTTTTGCCTTATGCAGCCCTAATGTGTGTATAACACTCACATGCTTCTTCTACTTCTCCTTCCCTCCTCCACGCCTTTTCTCTCTTTTCTTTTCATTCTCTAATTTCTTCTACTATTCTTCTAATCCCTTCTGTTATCTCATTTTTCCTATTTTTTCTTTCTTTCTTTCTTTCTTTCTTTCTGTCCTTTTCTTTCACCCTTTTTTATTTCTGTCGCTTTTTTTCTATTAACATTTCTTTTCCTACCTTATTTTTGTCTCCCTCCCTCCCTCTCTCTTTGCTCCTTTTCCCTTCCGTTTCCCCGTAACTAATTTTCTGCCCCCAATTTATTTTTTTCTTTGTTCTCTTAGTCTATTTCTTTTCTCTTTTATTTCTTTCTCTCTCTTCCCTAAATTTGTGTCTTTATCTCTTTTTTTCCCTCGTTTTCTCCCCCCTATTTTTCTGCCCCTTTCTCTATCTCTATGTCCTTGCATTATTTTCTTCCCTCACTACTTCCCCTCTTCCTCTCTTGCTCTTTTTCTATCCCCCTCGCTTGTTGTCTTTGCATCTTACCCATTTCAAGACCTTCTTGTTTCCTCTCTGTTTCCACTCATTTTTATTTTTTCTTTCCCCCTTTATCTCTTTCTCCCTCTCCCCTTTCTCTCTTTCTCCCTCTCCCCTTTCTCTTTTTCTCCCTCTCCCCCTTTCTCTCTTTCTCCCTTTCCCCCTTTTCTCTTTTTCATGATGAGAGTAAGTGATTGAATGATTGCCCAGAGGCCTGTAGCCTCGGTCCATGTGTGTTTATGTTAACAATGATGTTTATGGCAGTTTTACAGGCAGTGTGTCTTCATAAGCTGTGTGTGTGTGTGTGTGTGTGTGTGTGTGTGTGTGTGTGTGTGTATGTCTCATATGTGTGTTTGTGTGTGTGTAAAGTGGCTCTCTGATACTGATTCACACTGCATGACGCCACCACTCAACAAGAACCCAGAGAGAGAGGGAGAGGGAGAGGGAGGGGTGGAGGGGTCCAACATCTTGGAGAGTGTAAGAAGAAGGGAGCACAGCGAGGAAAAGAGAGACATCAGGCAGAGAGAAGACAGAATGAGGGAAAGACGGAGAGTGAGAGAGAGAGCGAGTGAGTGAAACACATGTGACGGAGCAGTTTCCACTCAGACACGCTTGTTTCCACGGCGACAACATGGGTGCTGTGGTTGGCACACTGACCATGCAGACCAAACAGAGGCAGCCGTCCAGAGGTAAGACTCACACACACACACACACACACACACACACACACACACACACACACACACACAAGCCTACACAAGCATATGACCCAACCTCTGTTCACACAGACACTCTTATTTACTCTCTCTGTGCTGGTCGTCGACTCTGCACTGAGAGATGCAACAGGTAGACGGTGTCTGTTCACTCGGCGCTCGCGAGTCTCCGGTCTGACATCTGTTGAGCGTTTAGTCCTCGTCTCTCGTCTCTCGTCTCTCGTCTCTTGTCTCTCGTCTCTCCGACGTGCTGGGCTTTGTTTCCAGCAGTGATGGCGCGTATGTTTCATGATAGCGTGTGTGAGATGTCTGAAGTGCACATGCTTCGGGTATTTATCACTCTACTCACACACTCACTCTTTTCCTGCCTGTTACCTTGGAAGCACTGTTGTCATGGCAACATGGATGTGGCAGTGTTGCAGTGTTTATGTGTGTGTGTTTCACTGTGTGCTTGTGGCTGGGGGGTGTGCTTGAGTGGTCCGTCATGCTGAAAAAGTAAATAAAAAATCAGATGAAAATATGGAGAGTAGGAGAGAGAGAGATGCTAGATGAAAGACAGAAAAGTCACCTGTTGCTCTGTTTATCCTAAATGCTCTCTCTCTCTCTCTCTCTCTCTCTCTCTCTCTCTCACTTTCTCTCTCTCTCTCTCTCCTTCTCATACATCCTCTTTTCTTTCTCATGCTCTTTGAGTGCTTTTATTAAAGTCTGTTGTCCTGTTCTATGGAAATGCTCTTTCACTCTTTTTCTCTTGCTCTCTCTTTCTCTCTGTAAACACATTTGTTTCACTCATTGTCTAATTCTACCTCTCACTTTCCTCTCTCTCCTTCACTCTTTCTGTCTCCTTCTGTCACTCACTTTTTTTCTCCCTCTCCTCTCTCTCTCATTTCTTCTCACATTCTCCCAATCTCTCCTCTCTCTCTTGTTGTCACTCTTATTCTCCCTGTCTCTTATCTCTCTATCTATTGTTCTCTCCCTCTCCCTCCCTCTCTCTCTCTCTCTTTCTCTCTCCTCTCTCTCTCCATACATGTTAATGATGAGTTTGCTGCTTAATGACACTGATGGGTCCCTAAAGCTCTTTGGGGTGTAAAAACAGCTTCCCTAGAGCGTTCCACACTGATTAATACTGATGGTGTGATGCCACTTTGTCCTTTTTCCTATTCATTCTTTTTTCGTTCCCTCTGCCAAAAACTGTTACTTATACCCATCCAATGTTTTTCTTCATTAAAAACCACCACACTTTCAAACGAGCTACTGTAATTGAAGCGCTTCACACAAGATGAGCATCTAACAGCACCACGCTGTTAAAAATGCTCAGACACTCCACTAAAGCTGCAAGCCGTCCTCTGCTGTATTTGGCTGCTGCAGAATTGGATCAGATTAGTTCTTCTTTTCTCTGATATCTGATCCAGTATTGTCTGCAGATATTGACCTGATACTGATACTGCAGATTGGATTGGTGCCATTTCTAGTGGTTAAGCCGGTAGGTTAACCCCTTAATCTATATGGCTCAGTTTCTCAGACAGGGATTAAGCCTAGTCTTGAACTACAAAGTATTCTGAATGCTGTTTCTACCTTGAAAAGAAACTGCAGTCCTCTAAGGGCCAGGATCAGCGTCTTCCTAGTATTGGGCTACATTGCAAAGCCAATAAAGGATTTTATTTTGGAAATGTTTCTTTGAGTGTAGATTTGACTTTAATCTGGGTCTGTGAAACTGGCAGTAAAGTCGATTTTCCACCACATGATTCTCTACTTGGTGTCCATTAATCAAAACTGGTACCTCGTACTATTTTTAGTGTCACCTCCAGCGAGGTGAGCTGGAGTGAGATGATCTGATACCAAAAGGCGACAGAAACACAGCAGACAGCTGATTTAATTGTAAAAAAAAAATCATCTCTATCACCCTACTATGCTAATGTGCTAGCTACCAGGTTGGCATGCCTTTTCACATCGCCTTTGAGCAACTAGAATCGTCTCATCGTCTGAACTGATGTAGTGTTTCCCAATCTCTCCTGTTTTTTTTTTCAACAGGCCTTTGTCTTTGTCTCCTTCACCTCATGGTTGCACAGTTAGGTACTAAATCTGCAGTATAAAACAAAGTAGCTGGTACCAAAAGCAAGCAGAGTCCAGTTGAGTTATACCATGGAGTGGTAAAGTGCTATAAGGGACCTATTTGTTGGTTCTCTATCACTGTGTCATTGGTTATATTGGTTATATATAGAGGTTAATATATACAGTAGTTTAGAATAGTAAACCTTAAAGTTAATTAAGTTAACTATCCTGTACGTTATAAGGTTAACATATAATAAGGAATAAATACCTAATCATTTCATAAATCCGGGAGTCATACATAAACGTCTATAATCAGGTTTGCTGATCATAACCCATCCCTCTTACTCATAGTAGGAACTATTGCTCCAGAGCTAAATTTGGCATCACTTTACAATGAGGGTACATGAAGAAACGTTAATTCATATATTAATTCATACTGTGCTTTTAATGTAATGCAATGTGCTACTGTATGACTATACAAATGTTCATAATACTATTTTATGCAAAGAGCACGGAAGCATTTTATCTCATCATGCTCTTGTGCTCCTTTGACTTTTATTTATATCAAATTTTATTCGTTGTAATATCAATATGTAACATTTTCTCTTCAATATTTTTTGACACTCTGGCATGCAGTACTGGCTTACATGTCATGTGCACACGCCAACACAGATTCCTCATGTGTGTGTCATACTAGGAATAATGTAACTGCTTCTGAACCCCCTCTTCATAGTGGGCTCTAGCAGGCAGTGATTTAGTGCTCTCTCTGCTGACAAACGCTAATCTAATTAGCACGTGTTGCTGTCCGTGCCTGATCAACAAGTCCTGATGAAGCCGTGCTCGGGCTAATTGCACTGCACGCCCACAAAGTCTCCTCAGACTTTGATCTGAGCACGTCTCCATGGCAACGGCTGATCATTTCTGATCATATTCTAAGGTATTACAGTGATAAACAGGCCTTAGCCCATTGGGGATGATGCTAGCAGTGATAAGTTCAAGGCAGAGATGATGCTCTCGCGCGCTGAGCCTTCTGGCCCTGATGGATGTGGGTGAAAAGGCTCGGAGTGTAAGAGAGTCATTTTCGCCTTGATGTGTTGTTGTGTTGGGTTGAGTGGTGCGAGTCTGGATGTGTTTGTCGCGGACGCCGTGTGCTTGTTGTGTACATATTCGAGGCGGCGTTATGTATGTTTTTGTCAGTCCCTCCAGGCTCTGTTTGTTCAAAAGATTGTGTGGCGCTTTGTGATGTTTGTGGATGATCTGAGGGACATATTCATTATGTGTGTGCACGTGAAGGGAATATATTCTTCATGGTTGCTCCAGCAGTGGCAGTGGCTCTTTCTCTGGTGAATATTTCACATCTTCAATCACCACCCACTCTGTGCCTCCAGCTACACTACGTCTTAATCTCTCTCTCTCTCTCTCTCTCTCTCTCATGCTCTCTCCTTCTTTCTCTGTCTCATGCTCTCTCCTCTTTCTCTAATGCTCTTTCCTTCTTTCTCTCTCTCTTTTCCCTCATGCTACCCTGGTCTTAAAATATTCTTTTTAAACTGCTTTCTGTTCCTTAGACTCCCTTTGCTTTCCTTTCTTTCACTTTCAGCCTTCTCTCTCTCTCTCTCTCTCTCTCTCTCTCTCTCTCTCTCTCTTGATAGATAAGGGCTTGAATTCGCTCTTTCGCAAGTGCTTATTAAGTCCTTCCTGTAGGACAGACTTAATGGGGCTGTTATGTGGGCTTAAATGTGGGTGGGCTATTATGTGTGTCGGGCAGCTTTTTGTCAGTGTACAAAGGTGTGTTTCTCTATGTGTATGTGAGACGCTACTCTAGTTTACACACTTACAGTTTCCTGAATGCTTCTTGGGTTATATATTGTCACTGTCTAAAAATAGATAAGCATGATCACATCTTGCCTGTTCAGTTTTCTGCATAAGTAGTGTTAAAAAGACAGAGACCACCCTTCATTCTTTAATTCTTTCATTTTCATTCAAAACAAAGCTTTTAATTTTTCAGGGGATATTTCTAAAGAGATCAAATAAAAGATAATCAGATTATATAAGTAAAGATAAAGAAAAACATGTGTTTTCAAAACTCCAAAGAAATATGATTGTAAGATACTGAAGCAATTTACTACAGGCTCACAGTGCCATGTGGGATGTGGCCTTCCATAGCAGCCACTGAGGAGGTTCTGCATTAGCAGTAGGAAAGACTTTGATGGTAAATAAGTTGTAAAAGTTTATTTAACAAAGAGCAGAAGTGGTGGCTGTGATATTCGCTGTGGGCTGCGGCGCGGTGGTGGGGTTAAGTATCTTCCATCAACAGTAAATGTATGGCTAGAAGTGACCTGCCTGCTGCTGCTCATTTCAGCCAGTGATAAATGAGGATTTTCTGCTTCTGTTTCTGGGTTCAGTGGAAGGTCATTTGCTGAAAGCACTGTGGTTCTCTTCTCTAACTTACGCCGACGACACAACATGCACAAGCTGGTAGGCCAACAACGCTGTCATTGTCAGATAAACAGCATTTTAGTAAACATCAGGCTCTACTGTTGCTTTAAATCCTAAAAAACAATCCACAGGTGTTTCTGTCCATCCTTCCACTGTGAGAAGACACCCCAGCACTATGGTTATAAAAAAATGTGTAGCAGTCAAGAAGCCACTACTGAGAATAGAAACAGACAGAAAAGCTGCTGGTGTTCTCAGAAGTCTGGAATATTTGGGATTATTGTGAGGAAACGTAACTCTGGAAAATTAAGAGCATGTCTCCTGAAAAGAACAGAAGCTGAGACACTCTGAGACATTCAGTACTAAAAACTGGTTAGATTTAAGGTTAATTAGAGTTAGTTGTTCGGGATTCTGTAGATATATTGTCACTGTCTAAAGAAAAATAAGTCATTTTTTCTTGGTTTTTAATTTTTTTTAAATATCATTTGAACTCAACAGCTGCTATCAATATCCTGTTTCATAATGATTCACTTGATTCACTTGAAAAGTAAGCTCTTCACATTAACTTTGAAACATTGAAAGTAAAGAATGTTTTTGGCCTCTCCTGTAAAGTTAATATTTTGGAGTTGCCTGTTATTCTATGTACTGTTTTTGCTGAAACTGAGTAATTAAAAGGTGGTCTCTGACTTTTGCACACGCCTCCTGTTTATGCCTCTTATTAACAAACTGAAAGGTTTTTTAGGAAACCAAGAGTAATTGCAAAGAATCCATCTCAGGGTCTTCACTGTTAAGACTATATTGATCAGTGTTATTAAGGTGATTTGTGATTGCTTTGTGTGTGTGTGTGTGTGTGTGTGTGTGCTCTTTTTCACTACAGTGAGGCTTTGTGTGTGTGGATTTGTAGATAGCTGTGGGTGTTTCTCATGTGGCACTCCTGATGGTTTCTCTGGTGACAGCAGTGTACAGTGTGCAGCAGCCTATATTTTAACCCCATCTGGACACACTTCAGTATTCATAACTCAGTGTTCATAATTCATTACTTCACTATAAGCAGCACTGGGTTTATATGCCTTTCACACACAAAAAAGCAAAAAACGACACCGTTAAACAAGAAAACGGATGTAAGTTGAATTACATGTAAGATTTTGTTTATCTGATTTGTTGATTTGCTTTGCTTCATTCTAATCATTCTAATCTGGTTAACCAGTTTCTCTGGTTTAAAGATATAGTAGGTTCGGGTCATATAAATTATGAAGACCTGAGAAGACCTTGTGTTGTGTTCTCAGTCTCGGTCTTGCCTCGGTTTTAACATCATTTGTATTTAGTCTAGTCTCGGTTATGGCAGGAGATTGTTCTCCAGACTAGCCGAGGGCGATATCAACAAAACCTTGAAATAGAATAAAACAGTCATTTCTCTGCATGTTTAAATAAAACTGTTTGATGCTGGTTAAGGATCTTATGAATCTCTCCATGCTGTCTTAACTGGGCATTGGTCTTTTGTTGATGGTCATTGGTTGTGATATTCAAACGTCCCCTGATTTCAGATTATTGTATATTATTATTATTATTATTATTATTATGTTTTCATTTCATCATAATAAACCTGGATTCATGTGGTTTACTTGACTTTAGCTGGTGATTCTCAATATGTTTTAAAGAGAATAGAGAATTATTATCAATGTACCATCATTACCATCATTTTAGGCAACATATCAAATTGTTATATCATTATCAAATATATTATAGATAACAATATTACTTATAATTATCTATTAGTTATACTACCATTCAAATGTTTGGGGTCACTTATTTCATTTATATCTTTCAAGATTTTAATCTTTAAAAATGAAGAGATGATAAACTGAGCTGTAAGTGATTTAATGATATTTGAAAAAGCTTTTCTATTTTAAGAAAGAAACTGACATCCACTCATGTTTAAAAACTAATAACAAAATCTGACAAATAAATAGGTATTTATAGTATTTTTGTGTCAACAAATATCAACAAACTGAACAGCATAGTATATTATTTAATAACACCTATATTATTTAATAACACCATGTTTTTTTTTATCATGTCCCAACTTATATGTTCCAACAATTCTATAAACTGTGAGTAAAGTGTTGTTCTATGTGTTGGTGTCTAATTTATAGCATTTCAATTCACACTGTATAAGCTATTACTGAATGACAGTTATAATTATGACAAGTGACCCTGTGCATGGTAGTGTATGTATTTCTCTACATCCATAGTGAAGCGTCACTTCAGGTAAACAATGAGACTTCTGTAGATTTTATTTGGATGATAGCTTTATTCTAAAGATGGTGCTGTATTTACAACCAGCTGGGTGTTGTAATGTTGTGCTGGCATGTATTTTGATCTATACATTGCAAGTCTTGCAAGGCTGAAGGTGGTCTCTATGCCTTGCTAAGATATACATATAACAAAATCTGTCACAAATGGAAGTATGATGGAGCCACAATATGCATGATTGTGGACATAGTACCGGCTTTCACGCTTTGTAGAAAATCAGCTGGGGGCAATATAATTATGTTTTGCCTAGAACGACACAATCACATGCGCCTGCCTGGACGCTCAGATCTTGATTTTTACTTATGTCTGCGTTTAGTAGTCTTGACTTCTACATTGCCCTGGAGCGATGATGGGATTGTTCTTTTATAGAGACATTATTCGGTCTTGTTTGTCTTGAGAGGTTGCAGTAAAACACCATGCAAATGATTTCACATTGCACGCGTTATATGATCCTAGTGCCAATAAGATGTGCAGTGTATAAACGCTGTGTTTTACCTCTCAGTGACTACAATTTTAGATGAAGCAATTTATGACCACTGGCCACTTTATAAGAAACTCCTACCAATATCAGACTTAATATATCCCTACTCCTACCTATATCCCATCAGTGGGCAGTCTTTGGCCACTGAGCCACTTTTGTGATGGAGATTTATGAATGGTGAACTAGCAGTGATGCAAACTTTTAAGAAAACTGTATAAACTCTAGCAACGAATGAGGGGGACTAATAAATTGTGCATGACAGCAGATGTACTTATATGTAGCAGATCTATGAGTTAGGCAAAGGTGTCAAAAGTCCTTACATTTATTACTCAGGTAGAAGTATAGATACTAGGGTTTAAAAAAGTATGAACTCAAGATTTTTACTTCAGTAAACGTGTAAAAGTACTGCTTTCAAAACTACTTAAAGTATAAAAGTAAAAGTAAAGTAAGGGGAAAAAATGCTATTATGGACAAAAGCTTAGGCTGCACCACAGGGGCCTATAGTGCACTAGCCCACCTCCCCCCAAAAAAATTCTTCTAAAAGTCATTATGACTATAATGTTATATTAAAATGTTAATGTTGATAAATTTGGGATGCGCTAGGCTTCCTGTTTCAGACTCATATACGCCCATTGAACATGAATGTAAAATGGAGTGTAAATGTAAGGAGTAGAAAGTACAGATAATGGAGTGTAAATGTAAGGAGTAGAAAGTACTGATAATGGAGTGTAAATGTAAGGAGTAGAAAGTACAGATAATGGAGTGTAAATGTAAGGAGTAGAAAGTACAGATAATGGAGTGTAAATGTAAGGAGTAGAAAGTACAGATAATGAAGTGTAAATGTAAGGAGTAGAAAGTACTGATAATGGAGTGTAAATGTAAGGAGTAGAAAGTACTGATAATGGAGTGTAAATGTAAGGAGTAGAAAGTACTGATAATGGAGTGTAAATGTAAGGAGTAGAAAGTACAGATAATGGAGTGTAAATGTAAGGAGTAGAAAGTACAGATAATGGAGTGTAAATGTAAGGAGTAGAAAGTACAGATAATGTAGTGTAAATGTAAGGAGTAGAAAGTACAGATAATGGAGTGTAAATGTAAGGAGTAGAAAGTACTGATAATGGAGTGTAAATGTAAGGAGTAGAAAGTACAGATAATGGAGTGTAAATGTAAGGAGTAGAAAGTACTGATAATGGAGTGTAAATGTAAGGAGTAGAAAGTACAGATAATGGAGTGTAAATGTAAGGAGTAGAAAGTACTGATAATGGAGTGTAAATGTAAGTAGTAGAAAGTACTGATAATGGAGTGTAAGTGTAAGGAATTGAAAGTACAGATAATGGCGTGTAAATGTAAGGAGTAGAATGTACAGATAATGGCGTGTAAATGTAAGGAGTAGAAAGTACTGAAAATGGAGTGTAAATGTAAGGAGTAGAAAGTACTGATAATGGAGTGTAAATGTAAGGAGTAGAAAGTACAGATAATGGAGTGAAGATGTAAGGAGTAGAAGTAAAAAGTCAGCTGAAAAATAATTACTCCAGTAAAGTATAAATAACCAAAATTCGTTACTTGACATCTCTGGAGTTAGGTGGGCCTCGTGAACTGCCCTGTGAGTCATATTAAGAAAATTGAGAAAATATGTTTCTAGTAAAATTAGTGTATTATGTGAAGAAATATAAACACCAAGTAATCACAAACACAACTTTAGCCACATCAGTCATACCTGCTGTAGTCCAAATGTTCCTCTACTTGGTATGTTTCCTTTTCTCAGTAACAGCTTACTGGCCTCTACACATCCTTCCAGACCCGTAGCATTGTCTTCTCACAGTAGGGCGATGGTCAGAAACACCTGTAGATTGTTTCTGATCTGAGTAAAACCTGATGTTCTCTTATCTCAAAGATCAGGGTGAAGAGGGTTTTGGTGGTCTACCAGGTCTTACATGACTATTAGGAGTCCAGTTTTCTCTAAATCTTTCAATAATTATTTGAACATCAGTTTAACTCTCCATTCCTTATGCAGATGCATTATTGTATATCGAATCTTCTCAGAAATAAAAAAGCACATGAAAGAAAGAACATTTGGAGGCAGTTAAGGTGTTTTTGGGTAGATGTTGAATGTTATTATCTTTTTCTGTTTGAAGTGAAACATAATGTCAGCGACTCCTTTGGAAACAGCTTTTATGGAAGGACACAGCTGCAACAAATTTCTGTTAAATATATATAGTTAGTATATATGTAGTTTTATTATATTTAATTAAACTATAGCTATATAAGTTTCTCTCTCTCTCTCTTCCTCCCTGTCATACATCCTAATATATATATATATATATATATATATATATATATATATATATATATATATATATATATATATATATATATATATATATATATAAAGTCTGTTCTGTTAAACATATGTTAATATAGTATACAGTTAGATTGTTTATTCCAGTGAAATATTTATGAGATGTAAAGGGCAACTGGCATTTTCAATCAACATATAAAGGGAGAGAGAAGGAGAGAGAGAGAGAGAGAATAAAGTAGAGATAGAGGTAGAGCATACAGATAGAGAATATAAGACTACACTGGCAGCATGTTCCTATCCGCTCTTGAGCACACGCACTGTTTGAGTTGCCGCTGTACTGTAATTCACAGATTATGCTAATTCAGATTATGCAAAACAAGCACTTTATAGGCAGGATTACTGGGATAAATATAAGTCCCGCTGTAGAGAGGAGAGAAGAGAGAGGAGGAATAAGATAGAGCAAAGTTATCTTGGGAATGTGTGTATAATAAGCCCCTGATTATATGAAGTACCTATAGAAAACATTAAATGCTAATGCATGTGTTATGCAATAAGACTCAGTATATGTGCAGGCAGGATATTCTATAAATAGACTTTCACCATTTTCCCCGAAAGAAAATCTAAAATATTTTTAAAAATGCCATCTTTACATTGTGTGATGAATAGACCAATAGAAACAGTCCAGAGTAAAAAAATGCATTAGCTCACAATGAAATTAATAATTGTGCCTCTTTCTTGTGTGTACAGCTACTTCTGTTGCTCTGGATACTTTGTTATCCCTCCTGTGGGGTACCAGAGGACCACTTCAGAGCAGGCATTATTTGGTGGGTCATTCTCAACACTGCAGTGGTGTGTTGTGCTGGTACGAGTGGATCAGAATTTTTAAACACTGTGTCCGCTCACTGTGTGCACTCTATTATACATTTCTACCGTGTTGGCCCACCTTAGATGTAAAATAAAAGATGTAAAGTCAAAGATGATAGGTCATCTGTTGCTGCACAGTTTGTGTTGAACATACTCTAGTCTTTCACTCTGAACAGATCGCACACACACACACACACACACACACACACACACACACACACACACACACATATTAAATAGTGCTAAAACTCTGCTATTTCAACAGATCTGTTTAGTGTGTCTGGTTAAGTAGGGAAACCAACTGTGCTGGAGTTGTGCAGATCTGACCTAATACTTGTTCACGTTTTAAACTTTATGTTTTACCTTCCCAATATGTTATACTTAAAAATTGAACATTTTTGAACACTAAGATTTTCAGAAAAACTAAATATTCAAGTGTATACACTGATTCCTATAACCTATTTCCACTTAGAAAATCAACAAATCAAGTAAATTGAACAAGAGTGTTTGGATATTTGCGTACCACTGTATGTAATAAGTGGACCTGATAAAGGAGTGTAGAGTACAGGTAGCTGTGCCTAATAAAATGGCTAGTGAGTGTACACACTGTCAGGAAAAGCGTATTGCACATGCACACTTTAAAACCCAAGGTACAACTGATGTAGTCTTTAAAGGAACCTAACTGTCCTTAAAGAGGTACGGTGAACAATCTCTTGTTAGAACAAAGTAGTAATAAGAAGTAGTATTTCAGAGTCTGGAGGAAAAGAATGCTGGAAAATATGATGTGCAAATCACCCTGAGAAGCCTGGAATAACTATTCAAAAATCAGAGACATCAGGGTGAATTTTGTGGATCATACATCTTTATAATTTACACACAGTGGCTAAAAAATATCTATCTTGTTCTTTTATGTATTAAATGCTAAATTAATACTATACTGATGAAGATATGATAACAATAGTAGATCATTCACTTATATTCTCTGACGATTTGTCCTTCAACCAAGTTTTGACAGAGTTCTCTCTGAATGCTCTTTAGTAGTCCATGGGTCCTCCCACTCATTACATTCATCTGCCTGGGGAAGGGGTCCAAATACAATGGACATTTAAACTGAGTGCAGTTTTACATTTCAACCACAGAGGTCTCCAGACCCTTGAATCTTATACAGTGTAACTTTAGGGCCCATATGTGTATCTTAAAATACATTTTAAATGTATTCTACATTCAGCTGTACACCCAGTAGAACAGTACATATTTGTGCTTTATCTTAAACTAACCTTTAATCCTATAATATGCACTCCTGGGGGTACCACCCTAGTGATACGAGGGGTACTTTTTTTCTGAGACAACATATATTGTGTGCTCAAACAAAAGTTGTGACCTAGAACTGAGTGTTTGTGTGTGTGTGTTAGTGGGAATGCCATGTGTATTGTATTTCTAAATGCTTGTTTATGGTGTTCTTTATTAATAAACTCATAGATAGTTTAACACAGTGATGGAGGACCTTATTCAAAACCTGATGGGAGTAAATTACTGACTGGTAATCAGTTATAGTTCTTTGTCTCCATCTAGTGGTCACTGTGCGTTATTGCTGTGAGATGAATTACTTACTGTACTGTGTATGCTGGTTTTAGTATTAGGTAAAGGTTTGTGTGGGAACAAAGCCTTGAGCACAAGCCTGAGATCTTTATAGTATGTGTGTGTGTGTGTGTGTGTGTGTGTGTGTGTGTGTGTGTGTGTGTGTGTGTGTGTGTGTGTATGCATGCAGTGTTTTTGTGTGTTTGTAAGTCACTTCAGTGCGGCGTCTGAGGGCGTTCGTGTTTTATCTGACCTTTAAGATGTAAATGAACCTCATTTATCACATATTTATGTGTGTGTAAGCGTGTGTGTGAGTGTATATTCTCCTTTGAATCACCCTGCGCTCTGACTCTGTGCCGTCGGCAGTGGGGGTGAAGGGCAGAGTAACTCCTTAGTGACTTGGCTTTTTGCTGAGGTGTACTTGAACTTGAAGACGCACAGTAGTTCCCTAATCACCCACTCAGCAGCGCTGTATTCTACACTATTACTGGGAACAAGCATACGATCTCGTACGGCGATGAGGCATGGTTTTGCTCATTGCTCCTTCACAGCACTCACACACATGTAGGCCAGTGCTAATTCCAAATGACATGAGTAAGAATGTAATACACAATATGTTGTTTTAGCCTTCAGCCTTCAGCTTTCCTTTTTTTTCTCCACAAACATGCATAATTATAGTTATCAGTCATACTGGCACAGCTATTCTGTCTTTTATGTTTACATTCAGTAAATAGAAAATGAATAGACTAATTTGTTGATAATGATAATACAAAAAAGTAGCTATAATCAGATTACATGCATTTTCAGAGATATCCCGCTCATCCTACTATCCTATTCTCCCCTCCCCACTGGACTACCTAATCAGATTAGTAGTCTACATGCAATCCATTACTATTATTCTGTGTCTGTGAGAGTAAATCATTTACAGTCACTGTCTGGAAAAGAAGAGTCTATTACGTGTTTGGACACCACTGAAAACGGCAGACTCTCAACCTAGTCAACCCTTTAGAAGATATAGTGTCAGACATAACCATCTTAAATAATCTCTGAATTACTCTGATATTGACTTTACTCCTGCTATCAGTCTTAGTTTAGTTTACTATACTGGGCTTTAGTGATGGGACTGATTTTCTAATGCCATCTTGCAAAAACAGTTAAAAGATTGATGATGCAATGACAATGAAAAACAAGAACAAAACATGTACAAAACAATATACTACAGCTTCATATACTTACAGTGACATTTATTTATTTATTTTTTGGTGCCATATCTGTCCTTAACAACATCTGCATGTATGTTCATATATATATATATATATATATATATATATATATATATATATATATATATATATATATATATATATATATATATATATGGTAGTGCACACATAGCAAAACATATACATGCTTTAATAAACAATAAACAACCCACACACACACACACACACACAGAAGGTGAATTGTTATTGTTCTCTGTGTCCTAACTGCATCTGGAAATCACCTGGGGCTGCAGCGTTACCTGAGAGTGTGATACACACACACACACACACACACACACACACACACACACAGACGGTAGTGTAATGGGAACTCTGTTTATATTTTATTAAACCATTAAAAAAAGTTCATAGGGCATGTGTCAGCTCTCTGGAGGTAAACACGGGAGAATAGGAGAAAAAGATGTCCCAAAGATGGGGGTGGGATGGGGGGAGGAGGAGAATATGAAAGAGAGAAGAAAGAAAAAAAGAGTGAGAATTAGAATGATAGAGTAAAAGAGTAAGACAGTATGATAGAGATAAGAGAGGGATATAAGAAAGACTGAGTAACAGAGAGGGACAGGAGAGAAAGAAAAAAGCAAGTGTGAGAGAGCAGGAAGAGAGGGAACATGAGAGAATAAGTGTGAAGAAGAAACAGACAGTAAGAGAGAGGGTTAGAGACAAAGAGAAAGAGGGAAGAGAGATGAGCAGAGTATGAGAGTGCGAGAAAAAAAGGAGAAAGTAAAAAGAAATAGAGAGTTTGAAAGAAATAAAGAGGAAAGAAAGAATAGGTAGAAAGAGTGAATGAGAGAAAAAAGAGGTGGACAGAGAGACAGACATAGTGTGTGTGTGTGTATGAGAAAGAGAGAAAGACAGAGAGAGAGAGAGAGAGAGAACCAGAAAGAGAGTCAGACAAAGTGAGAGAGAAAGAAGTAGAGCAAGAAACTGACAGAGTGAGAGAAAGAAAGAAGGAAAGAGAGGCAGACACAGAGTGAGAGAGAAAGAGGTAGAGCGAGAGGCCGACAGAGTGAGAGAGAGAAAGAAGGAAAGGGAGGCAGACAGTGAGAGACAAAGAGGTAGAGCGAGAGGCAGACCGAGAAAGAGAGAGAAAGAAAGAAAGAAAGGGAGGCAGGCACAGAGTGAGAGAGAAAGAGGTAGAGCGAGAGGCAGACAGAGTGAGAGATAGAGAGAAGGGAGGCAGACAGTGAGAGACAAAGAGGTAGAGTGAGAGGCAGACCAAGTGAGAGAGAAAGAAGGAAAGGGAGGCAGGCACAGAGTGAGAGAGAGAAGGAAGGGGAGAGAGAGAAAGAGGGGGAGAGAGAGAAAGAGGAAGAGAGAGAGGCAGGCACAGTGAGAGATAGAGAAAGAGAGGGAGAGGCGGGTGGCGTACACAGAGAAGTGTTGAGTGGAGAAAACTGAGGTGGGCAGAGCAGCAGCTGGAGGTGTGTGAGAGGCAGGTGAGAGATGGATGACGGAGAGGGAGACGGTTTACACACTTTAGCCATCGTACTGCTGCTGTGTGGGGCTCTAAAACTTCTACACACACTGGGACTGATAAACACAGAGGGTGAGTTAACCAACACACACACACACTCAAATACACACACCCAGCGCTTCCAGCATGATAAAAAAAAAAAAAAAAAAAAAGACAAAAAAAAGTTTTTTTCTTTAATATAAAAAAATCATAAAACACCTACTCACTGATCACTGATATATAGTGCAATGTTTGCTGTTCTGTAGTTATCTTCCTTTCTTCTTGTATTGTGTTTCATATGGACTAAATTCAGTTAAGTGTTACTTTAAACATACTAATTATATATATATCATTTAATTAAATTTAATGAAATGCAAATACTAAAAGTGCATAAACAGATGAACAATAAGCAACAGATAGCTGAGCTGTTTTATAGTGTATTAACTGTAAGTGTACAGTATGTTGAGATTAACCAGGTCAGGTGATTGTAAACAGCATTGCAGATGAATAGTCACACAGTATATAGTGCAGGTAAGTGAGCATAGCAGCAGCAGCTTAATGTTCAGGTCTACTGTGTACAGCTTATAGTATAGAGACTATACATCTTAAATATATAATATATAAAGCTTATTATATATTATATGTTATATAAAGGTTGACCAGTTTAACAACTCATGGGTAAAAATTGTTTGTTATACATGGAGGTTCTGGTTTGGATGTTCTTGTTATGGTTGGTGTGTGCAGTCAGAGGAGGTGTTGGTTGCATTCTTCAGACATTGTTTATCCTGTATTGGCATATATATATAGAATAGTAATCTTCTTTTCTTCCTAAGAGTTCAGCAGTAATGTTTGATAAGCTATGATACATGTTTAAGGATGAAATTACAATGAATTACAATGAACTGAAGGGAGAACAATGTCTGTGCTCTATGTGTGTGTGCTGGCTAATGTTGGTGTGTGAAGGTGAGATAAGTGAAAGTATGCCCATAGCGACTCTCCTAATGATAAGGCAATGCATTTGCTGTGACCATGTGTGACCATATACAGCAGTAATTGTAATGCAGGTTCTGTTAATGTCAGTGTGTATATATATTTAATTACCGTCTGAAGAAAAACGTTTTTGTTGATTATTATTTTTCTGCATTGTTTGAACGTAGCAGCTGCTGTTCATTGTAAAAAATGGACTAATAGATATGCTTCAAAAGAGCTTGGAAAAAATTCAGTTTGTATTAACTTACATTGAACATACATCTATCAGTACTGTCCAAAGAAAAACAAAATGGCAACTTTACTATTAATGTAATTCAATGGAACCTATTTCTTTTCCAAACTATTGCTGTCAGTCCATTAACCATGAGGTTTTCACTCCATGTAAATGGCATTTGCGACATTCAAGGGCTGCAGAAAAATAAAAATTGTATAAATCTCTTATCCACTGTCCCTGTATGTATGTGTAATGAACTGTGTGTGTGTACATCCATGCGCATGCGTACTTGTGTTCTGACAGCTCCTTCACCCCAATAACCCAGTCATTAACATTAGGCTTTAGAAAGCCTCGGGCCACAACAGTAGAGGACATGCTGAGTCCCAGTGGACGAGGCAGATTGACCTGCTCCTCTTCACAGTTTTCTCTTTGCCTTTTATCACTCTGTATACTTCTCAAAGTCTTTCTCCTCTCCTGCTGAATCTCATACTGACCCTCTGTGTGACTTTCTCTGGCCCACCCTCTCTGTAGATAAGGTGGATGATGACTTAGAGATGACGATGGTGTGTCATCGTCCGGAGGGTCTGGATCAGCTGGAAGCTCAGACCAATTTCAGCAAGAGAGAATTACAAGTGCTCTACAGGGGCTTTAAAAACGTATGTATGTGCATATCACACACACACACACACACACACACACACACACACACATACACACACACACATATAGACAAGTCCATATTCTGGCATGGGTCAGGAGTGTATGGCGATCCATTTATACTTTTAATCCAAAGTTATTATCAAAATGAACCTATTGAGCTTATTTTTAGTATTCAGTATTATTTAGAATAGAATAAATAAATTCTCCCACAACGTTCTCTTACTGTACATCTGTATTTTCCCTCCGTCTGAAACGCTCTGCTAGAGCTCCTGTGACTTTAAGCCCCACCTCTCAATGAGCTTGGTGTGCTCTCAGTGTCCGGCTAGTCCACTCTGTTCTGAGTGGTCAACAATGAAAATAGCATTCTGTCCTCACACTGCTGTCGCATCAGCTATTTCACAGCAGGTTAAGAAAATGTCTGGAGTTTTTAGGAGCAGTTTCAGAGTTTCTACCTTCGATGTGTACTTTTTGGTTTTGGACTGGTTACATACACAAAAAAGCTCCATAATAAACTAAAGGAAAGAAAAAAGCTGTAAAGGATTCCCTTTAATACTTAAAAGAAAACTATATGTCAACATACTCACAACCAGGGACCCAAACCTTTGCATATGACTGTACATGTAGAAACAGAGAGTTCTAAATGCTAAATTTAACAATTACATTATTACTATTATTAGTAATATGAAAAATATTTTCCTATGTGAAATGTGATTTTATATTTTTTCTGTAAAAAATATTAGAATGATCTTATAGCAATATTTGTAAATGGCTAAGTGAGGGCAGAAAGGGCAATTGTCCCTGGGGTGCAAAAAAACTTATTTATCAAAATAAATACATTTTAAAAAATCGTACGATACTGTCTGAAAGTGTGACAGCCACAAACTGGCCACTTCATTAAAACCTCTATCTTGTTTCTACACTCAGATCCACTTACCATGTAGGTGCACTTTGTAGTTTTACACTTACAGACTGTGGTCCATCTGTTTTTCTGTATACTTGGTTAACTGACTTTTACCCTGTTCCTCAATAATCAGGACCTCTACTCCTTTATCAGGGGTCATAGGACATGGGACACAGGACACTGTTGGCTGGATAGCTTAGTCCAGCAGTGACAATGAAGTGTTCCAGCAACGCTGCTGTGCCAGATCCACTCATACCAGTGCAACACACACTAACACACCACAGTGACACTGCAGTGCTGAAAATACCCCACCCCTATATTATACCTACTCTGTAGTGGTCCTGTGAGGGTCCTGACCGTCTCTCTCTCTCTGTCTATTCTTTATTAGGAATGTCCTAGTGGTGTAGTCAATGAAGACACGTTTAAACAGATCTACTCACAGTTCTTTCCTCATGGAGGTAAGTCTACATACACAGCCACCCAAAACAAAAATCTAATATTTAATATTAACACTCTAAATGGCATAAAGGACATTTTGGAAGTTAATTTATTTAAAGTTAAACTTTATTACATCAAATCACAGCTTTCTCAATTATTATAGAACAATCTAGAGCTGATTAATCTGATTTCCTCAGTTCTCTCAGATGAATGGTGGTGCATGTGCAATAAAAAACAAAAGATTTAAAACTGGTTTTCTGTGTTTGGGTGTTCTAACAAAGTCTTTCTCTACTGTTTCCTGTAGATGCCAGTACATATGCTCACTATCTTTTCAACGCCTTTGACTCGGCCCACTCTGGCTCCATCAAGTTTGAGGTGATTCTGTTTCTGTTAATCACTGAGTGCATCTCTCTATCACTCTTTCTCCAACCCCAGCACACTCACTATCTGCCATTTATCTCTTTTTCCATCATTCCTTCTCTCTGACTGATTCTTCTCATTTCGTTCCTATTCAACTCTACACAGCTGGTGTCCTGCTATCATCTCCATCTCCACAGTCATTTATAACCCTTCTCTCTCTCTGTATCTCTCTCTGTTACTCTCTGTTACTCTCGCTCTTCGCCTCTCAGGACTTTGTGACAGCTCTGTCCATCTTGTTAAGAGGTTCTACAAGAGAGAAATTACAGTGGACATTCAACCTGTATGACATCAACAGAGATGGCTATATAAACAAGGAGGTTCGTGCTCTTGTATGGTTCTCCCTATAACAAAACTCAAAAAACATAAATTTTTTTATACGCCTTTTATCTTTTATTAGTAGAGAAAGTATTTTCACACAAATTATTAGCTTTCTTTTTAAAGTTGACCCAACATCATCTACTTCAGTTGGCTAAATTAAATTTGCTATCACAGCTCAATTCACTGTTCACTGAATCACATTTAATAGTGTTGGTTTAACTCGAATTGGTCCAACTTATCATGGCAGGTTTAAAAGTGGACACTGTAGAGGCTAGTCAGTTTAAAATCACATTCTGCAGTACTGGAATATGATAACCCCAAGAACAATGAGGCTAGGCCTGAACCAAAATAGAAAAGTACACCCAAGAGAAGATCTAGTAGTCTAGGAGTCTAAAAATGACACGGTGATAATAAGTAAAATGAGGGGAAAGACATGCTCAGTGCACAAATTGAAGCCTATAAAAACATTAAATATAGGAAATCATAAAAAATGTTCAATGTTAATTCAGTAATGTGGGATATAACCTACCCTAAGTACAACAGGCTTAAATTATTTAGGCATGCATTTTGTGATACAGCAGCACAGTCACATTGTGGTTGCCCACATGGCTTCCCAGTTTAACCTATGATTTTCCACACTATTTTTTTGAGGTATACAGCCTTATAAGACAGGGGTACAGGAAATCTAGTCTAATACAGTTTCCCCGTAACCTCTGGGCCAACGAACAGTCATAATTCTGTGGAGCTCAGATTTGTTTTTCACGTTGTCTTTTCTTTGTACTTACTAGCTTAAGATTGTTGTCATCACACACAGACTTTGTGTCACATGACAGACATGAGTATAGTTCCTGTGATCCATGTGGAGGGAAAATATTAAAGCTGCTGTATCTGGAGTGTAACCCACTTAAGGGGCCCATATTTTTCTTGTATCCTATTTTTTCCATGAGGTCCAGTCAGAACATTTATGTGGTTTTATTTATCACAAAAAGTTATAATTCACTTTTACAAGTTATAATACACTTCCCGGCGTCTCTGTATCTGGTAGAAGTGATCTGCCTATTTTTGGTACTGAGACCTAAGATAAAGATCTAAGATAAATGGGCTGTGTTCTGATTGGTTGCCCTGTACTGTGTCTCATTCAGATAAGCACTCAGAGGTCAAATATAGCTAAGGACCGTACTGTATATGGGCAGGGCTAAACTGGTGTAGGCTGAATAGGTGGATATATGTAAAGGTGATTCTAGTGACATCACAGAAACAGTGAATTCAAAATGGGCTGTGTTTACATATATGGACTGTACATTCACACGTAACTTGAGAGAGAGCCTGTTTAGTTATTTAACTGTTGAAGTGAAATAAAAAGCATGATTACTTGAGGAAAATATTGTAGTAAAAGAAACAAACAACCGGTTTAAATAGTTGTGTCTAATTCCCTTTGTGTGCTGTGTGTGTGTGTTTTACTGTGTGTTCTACTGTACAGGAGATGACAGACATTGTAAGAGCCATCTATGATATGATGGGAAAGTACACGTATCCTGCTCTGAAGACAGATGCTCCCAAACAGCATGTAGATGCTTTCTTTCAGGTCAGAACATCTTACAGTTCATCAAACACCAGTTTCAGAAACATATGATCTTTTTGTGCTTACGCACAGTGTCAGGAAAAAGTTTGGCTTGTATTAATGTACAAACCGGATTCCAAAAAAGTTGGGACACTGAACAAATTGTGAATAAAAACTGAATGCAATGATGTGGAGGTGCCAACATCTAATATTTTATTCAGAGTAAAACACAAATCACAGATCATAAGTTGAAACCGAGAGAATGTATCATTTTAAGGGAAAAATATATTGTTTCAAAATTTCATGGCGTCAACAAATCCCAAAAAAATAGGGACAAGGCCATTTTTACCACTGTGTGGCATCCCCCCTTCTTCTTACAACACTCAACAGACATCTGGGGACAGAGGAGACCAGTTTCTCAAGTTTAGAAACAGGAATGCTCTCCCATTCATGTCTAATACAGGCCTCTAACTGTTCAATCGTCTTGGGCCTTCTTTGTTGCACCTTCTCTTTATGATGCGCCAAATGTTCTCTATAGGTGAAAGATCTGGACTGCATGCTGGTCATTTCAGTACCCGGATCCTTCTCCTACGTAACCATGATGGTGTGATTGCTGCAGAATGTGGTCTGGCATTATCTTGTTGAAGAATGCAGGTCTTCCCTGAAAGAGAGGACGTCTAGATGGGAGCATATGTTGTTCTAGAACCTGAACATAGTTCTCTGCATTAATGGTGCCTTTCCAGACATGCAAGCTGCCCATGCCACAAGCACTCATGCAACCCCATACCATCAGTGATGCAGGCTTCTGAACGGAGCGTTGATAACAACTTGGGTTATCCTTGTCCTCTCTGGTCCGGATGACATGTCCCAGTGTTCCATAAAGAACTTCAAATCGTGACTCATCTGACCACAGAACAGTCTTCCATTTTGCCACACTCCATTTTAAAAGACCCCTGGCCCAGTGCAAACGTCTGAGCTTGCTTAGAAATGGCTTCCTCTTTGCACTGTAAAGTTTCAGCTGGCAACGGCGGATGGCACGGTGGATTGTGTTCACTGACGGTGCTTTCTGGAAGTATTCCTGAGCCCATTCTGTTATTTCCTTGACAGTGGCATTCCTGTTTGAGGCAATTGTTCCAGATTCTCTGAATATTTTGATGATGTTATGCACGGTTGATGATGATAACTTAAAAGTCTTTGCTATTTTACGCTGGGTAACACCATTCTGGTATCTTTCTGCGCAACAATGGTGGAATTGGTGATCCTCTTACCATCTTGGCTTCAGAGAGACGCTGGCACTCTGAGAAGCTCTTTTTATACCCAATCATGTTGTCAATTGACCTAATTAGTGTTAATTGGTCTTCCAGCTGTTCGTTATATGCTCAATTTCCTTTTTCTAGCCACTTATTGCTACTTGTCCCAACTTTTTTGGGATTTGTTGACACCATGAAATTTTGAAACAACATATTTTTCCCTTAAAATTAATGACATTCTCTCAGTTTCAACTTTTGATCTGTGATTTGTGTTCTATTCTGAATAAAATATTAGATGTTGGCACCTCCACATCATTGCATTCAGTTTTTATTCACAATTTGTTTAGTGTCCCAACTTTTTTGGAATCCGGTTTGTAAAACCTAACTAAATAGACAATACAGTTTTTAAAATGAAGACCCAAATCACCGACTGAGAAAAGTTATTAGCTCCTATAGTTATTCATTTAGCTCTATTAACTAATCTAAACAACACTTACATATAACACTCCCAGAAATATAGACTAGAAATAGAGAACTAGACTAAAACTTCCCAACAGGCAGCACACAATGCTGCAATCAAACTCAATTTCAGAAGTAATGAGTAAGAAATGTATTTAAATATGTTGGTATAAAAGGTTACAAAGCCATGTCTAAGGCTCTGGGCCTCCGTAGTGAGAGCAATCTTTAAAGGCAGAAACATTAGAACAACAGTGGCTGGCCCACCAAAGTTCCTCTATGAATCCATCAGCAATTCAACCAGGAAGTCATAAAAGAACCCAGATGAACATCTAAGGAACTGCAGACATCGCTTGCCTCAGCTAAGGTCAGCATTCATAATTACATCAATAAAAAGAGGTTGGGCAAAAATAGTATCCCTGAGTAAGCTGCAAGGCAAAACCCACTGTTAAACAAGAGAAACATGAAGTCTTATTCCACATTTCGTTTAAACCCCCAACCTTAATGGACTACAGTTTGGTGGATAGAAGAGTTGAAAGCAGAACTCTCTGGAACACACGAGTCCTGTGACATCTTAAGTGCAGTTTCAGGGAATGGGCAATTTCACCGGGACTGATGGAGCCATGAATTCTGCCCACCTTCAGAAACTCTTGCAGGAGAATGTCTGGTCATCAGTCTGTGATTTGAGGCTCAAATTGAGGCAGTTGGATTCGAAACACAAAAGCACGTTCACCTGTGGAGAGCGCAAAAGAACAAAACAAAATGCAGGTTTCGGAGTGACCTAGTCAGTTACTTTTTCACCTGAGTGATACGGATTAATGATGATAATAAATAATGTTTTGTTTTACATGTCATATAGTGACAAAAATTGCAAGCAAGAATTGAAATCAGGCAGAAGCAAATACCTTTTCTCACTGTAGATAAATATTCAGATAAATACATACTGCAGACAGAAGGTTTGGGGGAAAACTTGCATTATTTAAGAGATAACAAGCAGCAATATACAGTAATATCTACAACTAACTTAATTGGTTTGGCTCCTGGTGATTCTCCTGCTGATGTTTACTGCAGACCTAATCATTTCCACCTAATTCTCACATTAGGTGGGCTCAACTCCTGAGGGCTCAACAAACAATGAATCAGGTCTTATTAGATGTTTAAAAGCTGCTTAAAGTAAGAGACTGCTATCAACTAGAAAGCTGCATTCCAAAGGCTAGGCTGCAGTCTAAGCAGGCCCCATTTCTGGACTGCTATATCTGTGAAGGCTGTTTGAATCAGAACCATCCTTTGAAAACATCCTTGAGTATGTATACTGATGGATTATTATCATCAGCTTGTCTTTCTTAGAAGTGCTAACTATATTAAGATCACTACACAACCAATATTAACAGTAAAAATGCTACACACATTCTACTACACATGATCTAACAAGGCTAGTAAATGTATAGTGAAATGTTCAGTATGCTTTGGTTGATTTAGTTTACTGTATCTTTGTGTGTAGATTGAATGCAGCTGAATTCAAACAGTTCATAGTGTGCAAAATGTTTGTTTGCCATTTTATATCATACATTTTAATAATGTTGTTTTCAGTCAGAGTCTTTGGCAGACCTTGGTAGGCCTTGTTTTTCACTATGCAGTACAAAAAAGGAGACTTTATATAGGACAGAGCTACTGAGGACTCACCTTTCTCGGCTGCTGGGTAGCCTTTGGAACACATAAAATGGAGAAAATGTGAAAAGACAGGTCGAGCTCCAAGAGTACAGGGGGTAGAGTCTGACCTAAAGCAGCTCCTCCCTTGTCGTATTTGAATAGATCCAAACCTCTTGGCAGTCATGTGTATTTTCCTCAGTAATATTGTGAATTTAATAAGGGGAATGTCCTCTTTTAGCATGTAAACGAAAATATAATGACATGTTTTACGTTGCAGACAACCCTGTAATGGCCTGGCTTGGGGTTTGTGTAGGCTTGTAAAGTGGGGGCTGGTTATGTTAAACCCACACTGATACCTTCATGCTATAAAGTGGTGCTGGCTCAATTTGGGCAAACCCTCTGTGGCCCACAGCTAGGGGTTTAAGCATGCCACGGTGCAGACTGCCCACGTAAAACCCACACTGGACCTTCACAGTGAAAAGTGTTGCTGGCTCCATTTGCGGAAACCCACGGTGGCCCATCTTGATATTTCTATAGGTGTGCCCAAGTGCTACCCATAAAAGAACACTGAGACCACAAAAGAAGTATTGTATTGGCCTGATGTGGAAACCATCATGGCCCTGCATGGGATGTTAATGGGCCTGTTTGGAATTTGTATAGTTTAACCCTTGCTCACATTGCCCACTGCTTGCCCACGTAGGGCCAATGTGTGCATGTTTGCTGGGATGTTTTCAGAGTTATTACATGGGGACTGATTACATTCTCATTCTGATCTGCAGAAAATGGACAAAAACAGAGATGGCGTCGTCACTCTTGATGAGTTCATTCTATCATGTCAAGAGGTATCTCTCATTCTCTTTAATCCCTTTTCTCCTCTGGTTGTAGTACTTTTCTCTTGTGTTTGCTGCCCTCTAGTGCGCACATAGATTACTGCATTGTGAAAACCATTTCCTCTGTCTGAGCTGTTGAGTGTTCTGTGTCTCTGTCTGTTCTCTGTAGGATGAAAACATCATGAGATCTTTGCAGCTCTTTGAGAATGTGATATAACAAGGAACGCAGGACAGAAGGAGAAAATGGGTAGAGGGAAAAAGAAATGAAGGGAAAATGAAGAGGACTGATAGACTTTCTGCAAACTCTTTTCCAGTAGGAGGCAAAGAAGAGGCAACTCTGTCTCATTCAGTTCATACCACCATGCTAACCTGTAGCAGTGCTACACTGCTGGTGTAACAAGTTATCATGGTCATATTGATATTTTGGGCTGTTATCGTTTTCTAATTCTTCTAAGTTAGTTACATGTGCTTAAGGTTCCATCTGATCAGTTAGTGGTTAAGAATGAGGTGCTTCATTCTTTGTTTTTACGTATAAGACTCATTATGATGTCTTAAATAGGGTTTCTGAGGTTAGAAGACCTTTACAGCAAAGGCTTGGAGGACACATTTCTGAGGCTCATTATCCTGCAAAACTAAGAATCATATCACTTTGAAGTGAAGTGATCTATTGGCTTTTGTTTTGAGGAGGACTATTTTTTCAGGAAAACAATAACCAGGTCAAGCTCAACCAGAGGAAAGCCAAGTCTTCAGTATGGATCATGTTATTGGTCAGATGAGCTGGTAAGTACAGGTCAAATGTCTAATGTCCTAGAACCCGTAAATCACTCAAACAATATTTTAGTTATTTCTAAAAATTACTAATACTAGTATTACAGTCACACTGCAAGCTGCTTCTTTTGTTTGCTACAAGTTTAGACCATCTGTACTTTATAAAAGCTGTAAATAGGTCTTAAGAACAAATCCCCTGTGCTGCTCCCACGGTGAGCCCCATGCCTCAGAGCCTTTCCATATTTGATGCTGTAAAGGACAACGGGTGTTAAAGTCATTTGGAATAACTTGGTAAATACAAGAAGAGAAGGTTTAAACATAAATGTGAAATTGGTACAAAAGCTAAACCTTAAATGAGCAATTTGTAAGATTATGCAATTTGAATTCATACTCCAAACAAATAGACGCTGTCTCCAGCTGTGAGAGGCAACACCAATGGTAACTCTTATTCTGCTTCTGTTTATATCACTTCTTTAGTCTGCTGATGAATGTAGTTTCTATCAATGGTTGTTAAAATGCTCCCTTGCCAAGAGCTTCAGCCTTCTTTGTGTTTACTCTTTCGTTTTATCTGATCCATAAATGACCTACAGTGACTCACTGTTGCCTCCTTTGTAATACGAGACAGGACAGCCCGGAGCTAGCTGGTTAGCATGCTAATTTCAGTAGATATCTTCTCTACACAATATATAAAAATCAAACTTTTATTTTTTCTCTTTCAGTTGGTAATTTAGTCATTGTTTTTATTTGTATTTATTTTTTTAGTATTATAAACACTAAAAGTCTTACAAAGTTCACCTTTATTGTTTTCTTCCATCTGGTCTAAAGACAGACAGGTGAGCAGCTGAGACAACTTTTCAGTGGAACCCTTCAGTGAAGGCAGGAAGCATGTTAGTGTATGAACAAATCTAGTTAATATTTATGACAGCCTAATGCTTAATATCATGTTTGGTAGCTTTAGCTTCAGAAAGAGAGTTATATTTTCTATAAATCTTATGGGATCTTACAAATGGTAAATTATAGGCTCCTGCTGGTTAAGCACTGCCAGCGTTAAGAAACTTTGAAATTAGGGCGTAATATGAAGAGATATGAATAGATATGCTGTCTGTATATGTGGCCGTGTTTCAGCTGTGTACAGAATAAGTGTTATTAGCTGGGAACAAACTTAAGTCTAGACCTCTGTCTGTAAGGTTCAGTCGGTGTGTTTCTGAGTGTTGCTTTCTATACTACAGCGTCTCTGATAGCGTGTTAAAGTGTATTATTAGTGGAAAATCAGACTGCTGTGGCATTTCTGTGCTGCCGCTTGCTTGAAATGTTGAGTCTGGTCTGTGTGTTTCTGTTGCCTGTGTGTATACGTCCTACAGTATTATGTTGTTCATGTGTTTGTGCTTGTTCAGTCTGATCAGTCTGTCTGTCTGTATCTCTGTCTGATATTGTCAGATATTTAGGGAAGTCCTGCCTGTGTAATTCAGTGTTCTGTGATGTTTGACAGAGCGGCAAGTCTAGGTCTAGCGGTGAGTCTTTTATACTGTACACTGCCGCTTCATATCAGAGGTACTTATTCTGCATGTTGGTATGTTTTCTGTTTAATTGTGTGAAAACTGTGAATGACCAAAATTAGTACTGCTCGACAACCATATAGCCATACCTCCACACACTGTGAGGTGGATGCAGAGAGAGAGAGAGAGAGAGAGAGAGATAAGGAACTGTTTACAAGCAGAAGATGCTTTTAAGATTGTGAAAGGAGTAAGTAAGCCATTATTTTAGCGATTTCTTTGCAGTGACTGTGGACTTCTGTGAACACTGCAGTAATCGAATCCCTAACACAAGTGCAGCTAATGCCCGTCTAGGCCTGTGCGTCCCCCCTGTCTATATTGCCCTAGTGAAAATTTTCAATTCATGTTGTTTTCAACTAATATTTATAATGTGCTCAAAGCATTATGTACCTATAATGCACTGTACTGAATGAGTTGTTCATTATGGAACAGAATGGGCTATGATATACAGTATATGTACAAAAGAATCCGGACACCTCTTCTAATTCGTGGCCCCCTCATTGCTGAATGGCACATGCACAGCACTCTGGAGCAGATGCACATAAGCCTAAGAGCATCACCATAACCAATGCCATACATTGGCTAGAGCGATTTAAAGCCCATTGGGTTCTGGAGTGATGGAGCTCCATCCAATACCATGTGTTGTAGTAGAGTTTGTGACCCAAAACTAAACATCAGTACCTGACCTTAGTAATGCGTTTGTGGCTCAGTGCCATCCTTCCCTTATTAACACCCTTCATTTCAAAGGAAACGCTGGATGAGCAGGCGTCTACAAACTTTTGGACATGTGGTGTATATGCCACATATGCCTGTTACTGCTGGTTTTTTTTAAGTCTGATTGTGTTCTAATCATTAACAATAGACTGGGCACTCTTAATATTAAGGGTCCTTAATGGTTCTTGGTTGGGACCTAGAGTTATAGGGAGAGAAAACTAATCTCCATCATAAATTTATCACATTATATAGAGATTCTTCACACAATCACATCTGATTTACAGACATTCTGGAATCACTGCAAAGAACCCTTAATGGCACCTTTATTTTTAAGAGTGCATATTAAACCACCCACTGTGCTGACATGCTGAGTGATGGGCTTTATGAAAAGAGAGAAGAAAATCACCAAACAGCTTAAATTCTAGGCGTGATATATTGCCTGGAAAAAAGGAACCACAGCTATGGAATCAGAACCACTGTTTGGGACGGTTCAAGCCTGACATTTGCGTTTGCCTAATCTAATAACCGCAGAGTTGTGCTGAGGCAGGATTTACCTTCTTCCTTCTCAACCAGTCAGTATTAGTCTCTCTGATTTTTCACTGTGAAATTGCACAAAATCCTGAAGTTATAGCAGAATCTATGACGGCTGTACTTTGAGACCCAACTAACAAATTAGAAACTGAGTAATGTGCAATACTCATACAGCCATATCTCCACTCACTGTGACCAGACTCAGCAAAGAGAGGAAACAACCTGTTCAAGTGGGCTATATTTACCTCTGTGTGGATCATTTTCAAATACAATACTATAAACTATGTCTTGCGCACAACAGCTGAACCAATCAGTGGCTGGTTTTTGAACAGATTGAACCCCAGACTGAAGCAAATAAGACAGATAGACAAACAGACAGACAAGCAGGCAGACAGACACAGGAAACACTTTCTTGTTGCTGTATAAAATGGTATTTAACAATAAAAATTTTCAAAGAACAGTGCTGGTTGTTTTTGTTTATATTTTACACCCATTTTGCTTAAATTATAAACATATCAGGAAAGACGAACATTTGTCAAAACATCTTATAACAGATATTATGAACAATACTATTTACATAACACTGCTGTTGAAGATTTTCTGATACACACTTTTTTCACCCACATTCCAGACATTCAGATTATAGGCCTAGTTTTTCATACATAGACTGAGGTTTCCAAATCCAGACCTAAATCTAGTTTTCGGTCCTAGATTGTCCTGGTTTTAGCAGTCACTAGTAGGTTTTTGTCCTGGATTTTGTAGTTGTCTTATGTTTTTAGTCCTGGTTTTAGCAGTCACTAGTAGGTTTTTGTCCTGGATTTTGTAGTTGTCTTATGTTTTTAGTCCTGGTTTTAGCAGTCACTAGTAGGTTTTCTGTCCTGGATTTATCAGTCACCAGTACGACTTCTGTCCTGGATTTATCAGTCACCAGTACGACTTCTGTCCTGGATTTATCAGTCACCAGTACGACTTCTGTCCTGGATTTTGCAGTCACCAGGAGGATTTCGGTACTGAATTTTCAATGACCAATAAGACTTCTGTCCTGGATTTTACTGTCACCAGTAAGATTTCTGTACTGAATTTGCAGTGACCAATAGCACTTTTGTCCTGGATTTTTCAGTCACCAGAAGGACTTCTGTCCTGAATTTTGCAGTGACCAGTAACACTTCTGTCCTCAATTTTTCAGTTGCCATAGATTGTCACTGGTAAGATTTCTATCTTGGATTTTGCAGTCAGTGGTAGGTTTATGTTCCGGATTTTCCAGTTGCTGTAGATTTTTGGTCCTGAATTTTACAATCACAGTTGATACAAAGAAGGGATTCTTTGAGGGACTTTTGGTAAAGACAATGGTTCTATTAAAAATGGTTATATTCTATGGTCCTTTTCCAGTTTATAACTGTTATTTGCATTTTTAGATTGATTTTTTCAGAACCATACAGAACCTTTTTGAAAATGTATGTATGTAGCACCAAAAAATCAAAGAATCCTTTTTGGTGATACATACATGTACAATACCATATATAGTATATTCTTCATGAATCTTAAGAACCATGTAAAAACCCATTTAAGCATACAGTAGTTCTAAATAGAACCATTGCTTTTATAAAAGAACCTGTGATGAACCATCTTTTAGTGCATGATCTCTGATTGAGGACTAAGCTTAATCTTTGACTGGACCAAAAAACAACAAAGATTAGACCCTGGATATTTAAATCTGGACCTCTGGAATTTTGTAATCACTAGTACTAAAATAACGGATATGATCACAAAATTCAAGCTTCAGATCTGGAGTTGAATACCTCGTTTTTGCAATGGATAGAACTATGTTGACAAAGAGGAATTCTTCTTCACTACACAGAGATCAAGTTCAACATTGTGCTTTGGCTCCAGGATTACCCATCCAGCCTGTTTGGCAGTGAACCAGGCCAAGACACTCATACTGCAGGTAAACAGGGCAAGTGAAGAGTTGCTGAAGATGAGCAGAAATGTACATTATTCCCTTTCATATAAAAAGTCAAGCATGTAACTGAATACTCCACAGCCCAAAACTGTTCCAACAACAACTTGACAGAAGATTTTGTAGACTTACAAACAGTGAACAAAGCTGATATGTCTCTGCAGGATATTGTGTTTTTGTTTGTTTATTTCTTATTTGTTTATTTCTAAGACCTTCTATGGTGTTTCCTTAATGTTTATCATATAAATATAATACTTAGGGTTTGTTATTTTGTTTTTATATCAAATTACACATGTTTAAATGCTTATTAGTTAAAAATCCCAGATATGACTGGAATGGGTCACTTTACAGGAAAGAAACTTGGATTGCGATGCAACACCTCTGGGTGACTTTAATTGCACTCCTGCATCACTGCACTATAATTCTAAGCCTGTGTTTAAAAATAGGTTTAGGTAAACAAGTTGCACGAAGCCTGCATAACTGCAACACATCATAAGGGCTCAAGATCCAAAGATCCTGCAACTCACAGGCAGAGCATCACCGCTAGTGCTGATTTAGGCCAGTGACGAAGTGGCAGCCAGTTTGCCTGGTTTGTCCTGAGCCCAGGGCTGCAGGTTCTGCAGAGCGTACAGGGAGGAATTATGCACACAGAGAGGATCTGCAGACACTGATTCACTGATGGACTTCTGCAGCGCATCAGCCTGGAGCTGGAGCAACATCCGGTTGGCCTGCTGACGTTCTGCCTCCCTCTCCTCAGCCGTCTGCCGCCTGCACATATTTTAGAATATTAGAGGAAAATCAGAATATGTTTAAATTAATGATAGATAGATAGATAGATAGATAGATAGATAGATAGATAGGAATGTGGATGATTGACAATCAAGTAAATTAAGTTATATAAAGAATAACGTTTAGAAAATCTTGGTGATGAGAATAAGTTCATGTGTATGATCATGTTTCATGGTCCTCCTCCTCCTCACATGGTGTGTACTTACCTCCATTTGGTCCTACGGTTCTGGAACCACGTTTTGACCTGAGCATCGGTCATTTTGAGGCTCTTGGCGAGAGCCGCGCGCTCGGCGCTGGCTAAATACTTCTGCCTGTGGAAGCGCTTCTCCAGCTCGCAGATCTGCACGCGGCTGAAGGAAGTGCGGGGCTTTTTCCGCTTGGGGGGCGTGCGGTTCTGGTAGGGGTGACCAACTCTCCGGGTCAGGCTCAGAGGGAGGAGAGATGGAACTGAAAAACAAGAAAGGGAGGGCAGGGGTGAGGGATATTTTGTAGAATGGAATCAATGATCAATGAATAAACCAATTGATCAACTAGAACACTTGACCACCACAAAACAGTTATTGGTGTGGTGGGTCATTCACAGCACTGCAGTTTGTGTTGGTCACCCTTTAGTCCACATATATATATATATATATATATATATATATATATAGAGAGAGAGAGAGAGAGAGAGAGAGAGAGAGAGAGAGAGAGAGAGAGAGAGAGAGATAGATAGATAGATAGATAGATAGATAGAACATTTCTATCTGTTCTGTTCTATTTCCACAGGGTAATGGCCTCTGACCTCATGCTACAAAAACTGAATGCTGTAATTGTGTTCCTTTGTCGTCCTCTCTCAAAACTAAACTACGCCCTTGTTTACATATCCTGTTCAGGAACATTCAGCACCATTTCTGTTGTTGTCCAGCCAACCAATATAAATGCCCACCCAAGGATGACATCCTGGTAACACCACCCAAATAGCACCTGCTCTGTGGTGGTCCTGCGGGGATCCTGGCCATTACAGAACCACATAAGAGCTGCTATAACAAGATATACAGAGAAACAGATGAACTACAGTCTATGATTGCAGAGCTACACAGTGCTCCTGTTAGTGTAGCTGATCAAATGAACAGTGGGTGGAGAAACAAGGAGATGGTTTTAATGTTATGGATTATGAGTGTACAAATGTACAGGTACTGTGTGAAGCACTGCTGCTGTTCTGTGGGGATATTTGGCAGCTGCTTTTACTGTTTCACTGAGGGTTTACCCACCTGTTATATGTTCACTAGTAACAGAAAATTATTTTTTTCCAAACTAATGTTTTGTGTGTCATTAAGAAACAGAAATCTTAAAGTTCTGCCTCTGTCCTGCTTACCACTCTGGGCAGTTTCCCAGCGAGAGATGTTCAGCAATGGACTAAACCTTTAAATTTGATTAAATTAAACTCTTAATATCGTCATCAGCTCTAAATAGCACCGGAAATGGCTCTTCTATTGTTATAAGGCTGACATTGTGACTACAGCAGAGCACCATATAGTAAACATCCTTTATAGAACCACATACAACACATTCTCCATCAATCTGAAGAACCAACCACCTTTGATTCTATATAGAACCATTGTCTTGACTGAAGAACATTTGAAGAGCCATGTGTTTTAAGAGTGTGTGTTGTTTGTATAGTGTTTCTGTGCCACCTGAGTGTATTACACGCTCCAAGTGTGAAAATGTTTACTGTGGTGATAGGGATGAAGATCTAGACCCAGGTGGACACTATAAATAAAGCTCCATTAGCACCTGCTTCCCACAGCAGGGGGAATAATCGAAATAGAGAAACAGCAATAAAAGGTACGAGGCTAAGCTGTGACCCAACGTGACTAAATATGAACAGTTTGGGTAAAGGCCACAGCTGAGCCCTCTCATAATGAAAGAATGAGAGCTGTTGGAGGAAAGCAGTTGCGCTGAGTTGTGCATCAATGCATTTGAGTTATTTGTTAAGGTGATCGGTCATTAAGGTCGGTCTCACTCAAAACATGTGAAACACGCTCAGTGGACTATCATTAAGCTTGTTTAATGCCGCCGGTATTCACTGCGGACTGTAATACGACGCTATCGAAACCCGAGGCCGTATTGATGCTGCCTGAATGGCGCACCACGTGATGGCCTTCAACCGTGGGTGTATGAGGGATCCACCCTCTCCAAGTTTCTGCTCTAAATCACTTTCCTTTGCGAGAGTGTGGTTTTTAAGGTTCTCCTGTAAAGCCCATAAACTCCATCATGAGAACTCCCAGCATTCTCATACTTGTCTTGGTCTTCGGGTCCTGTGGCTGGATCTTGGACCTGACCAGCACGGTGGCGCCAAACTGGCGCACTATCCACAACGTCAGCGGTCAGCCTCCGGACCTGGTCCTTCACCAGGGGATATGGGACATCTGCAGGTCCTTCACGGACTCTCGGGACGTGCTGTGCAACCACGAGGACCAAGAATACTTCAACAACCAGATCATTGAGATCGCGCGGAGGATGATGGTGGCGAGTCTGATCGTGACCCTCGCCGGCCTGGCTTTGGCCACCATCGGGACCCACTGCTGGATGGACAAGCCAGGGTGGTCGGTGGCGGTACTGGGCGGCCTCCTCATCTTCAGCTCCGGCGTGCTGGCCATCATCCCCGTGGCTTGGTACCACCACATCCTGCACTACATCAACGCGCCGTCGAGCGACATGCGCGTGGGATACAGCATCGTGCTGGGCTACACGGGCGGCATCACGGAGCTGCTGGGCGGGGTGGTGATGCTCGGCGGGATGTTCCAGTGCCGCTGCGGGGTGAAGCGCGCGGGGGGAGGCGAACTCAGCCTCGGGCGGTCACGCCGGCACTCGCACCCACAACGGAGGGGTGACGATCCGAGCGAGGGCGCGAAGAGGAGCCGCGCGAGCAGCTTACCTTACTCAGTAGATTCGCTGAAGGAGGAGAGGGACTCCCGGCGGGGGAGGACACACGCCAGTGCTTTAAATACACTGTAAACTTAGAGCTGTAATGTTATTAGCCATTTTTATTCTGTCTTTCAGAGACACGAAGTCACCGTACAAAAATAAACCTGTGATTAAACAATGTTATTTAATTAGCACGTTTAAATCAAAAGTCTTTACAATTAATGGACAAAATCAATTAGGCCAGTCTTATTAACACATAAACCCATATTTGCATACCACTGCACAAGCCATTTAGCAGTTAGTATCTGAGCTCGCGCTGAGGACGCAGGATAGGCTGTACCAAACCCTTTGCCTCACCTTAAAATTAGTGCAAAAATTTGTTTGCACTAATAATATTGGACGGAGGTCTTAGACAGCAAAAACAGAATATGTGGTGCTTTGGATGCTACTATGTTGGTCAGCAGCAATGGTAGCTGTTCATTACCACCAACAAACCCAACATGATTTGTTTTGAGGATGCTGGTATATGCTGGTTAACCATATATATATATATATACCTTCTTTGCTATGGATGAAACGCTTGCGAAAATAAAAGTATTGGTCCTGAAAGTGCACTATAGGACACTTGGTCGAATAACAGGACCCTCATAATTAATAAGCGCACCTGTTTCACACGTCCTATGACTCATAAAAGTGCATGACGTGGACAGCAGACCACATACATGAGACGAGGCAGTCTGAGCAGAGCCCAGTCTGTTACACAGTCACGTATAAAACACCATAATCAGCACCATCACAGCTAACACCACCTGATCTGCAGTTAAACTAACGATGTGCTCACCATCACAGCTCTACACACGCATATGCTGTGTTGGGTTGTTTTCTTTCACATAATGAAAATAAAACACAGCTACTCTGCATGCAAAGCAGAGAAAGAAAGAAAGAAAGAAAGAAAGAAAGAAAAGGGCACCTGGTCCTTTCAGCGACGCTGACAAGGTTGAGAAACTTTATACAGCCTTTTCATAGCCTGTGTGTATAAAGTGTGGCTGTACACTTGTAAGAATGGCCGTATTATAGAAGAAAAAACTAACAATAAACACCGCTAGAGATTTATTTTCTATTTTGCATGCTTTACATTGTAAACCTGTGAAAATACTAAATGAATTTCAGAGTTTCTCGGTTTTTGCTGTCTCCCTGTATGAGCACCAGAGCTGGCATGAACTCCGCAAGTTTGAGTTCAAGTCTCTGATGATTAGAGAGTCTGATCACGAGCTTTAATTGAAGAGATTAGACTAAAAATATAAAAACGGGTAGTTTTGTTTACATGCCTTAACGCGGCCAGTGTCATAACTCAGCGCCAGCTTGAATAGTGATGTACAGATAATACAGACGCTTCAATATTTCTTCATTCTTCATTTAACCTGTCACTTCCTTTGTTTAAAATGTTCATAAGTCTAGGATTGTTCTGGGTTTTTTTTCAGGTTTAAACAGCACCTAGATTTCCAGCGTGATCCCTGACTGCTGGATCACGCTGTCACTCTACAGATCCCTCTGTCCCTGTTTCCCACTAATAAAACATGTGTAAAAGACATGTGAAATGAACAGCTGATTAATTTAATGCTTAGCAACATCATCTGGTATTGTTTTGGTACATTTGATGAAGTATGTGATTATATGATGTTAAATATTGTGTATTAAATGACTCCAAGTCTAACCTCTGAAATTAATTCAACTCTATTAAACTGAACTGAATTTAGTGGAATTGAATTCAACTTTCATTATACTTATTATACTGTCTTTATTATAGAGAGTATACTCATTATACTAATTAAATTTAATATAATTTCATTGAACTGAACCATACTACTGAACTGAATTCAACTGAATTCAACTGTGTGATTATACTTATACGTGGGTACAGTATAAGTTCGGGCTACTTCGCTGATGCTGAAATATTGAAACATGGACATGAGCTCATGTACTAGTGATGGCAGACAGTATGTGTATAAAAACAAAAAAAATATTTATTTGAGTGACTGTCTAAAAGAATGTAAAATGTGCAAAAAAAAATTATAATAGATGCAAATTATACATCTTTTTCGACTGTCATTCAAATAAATATTTTACACTACCAAATAACTTGCCAAAAAATAACCAAATAATGCATTACATAGTAAGATGTCATAGTTTCACTTTGTATAACTAAAAAGTCAAGCACTAGAATATAGAAGATATTAGGACAATGACAGTGAGTATAAACATATATCAGTGCATCCTCAATAAATGTGCTTTCTTATCAGGCAACAAAGCTAATAAAATTGTCAGTGAAAACGAATTCTAACAGCAAAAGATAATTTAAAACATTTTTCTAATTCCCAATTCAAATCATCACTTATATAAAATCACCCATATCTCTTTCACATTTAAATTCCATTCTGGGCTCCACTAAGTGTCCTGCAGCGGAACAGGTGGGCTTTAGATGTTGGGCATTGCTGTGCTCGAGTTCGATTGTGAAACAAAATGAGCTCGCATCAGATTTTACAACGTTTAATTCACATTACACAGAATTTACCTGCAGGGCGGGGGTGTCCTTTGTAAGATGAAGGGCTGAGGCTGAGAGTCACTGTGGATGAACAGAAATGTTTCAGGCCTGTCTGTACATGGGATAAAGGCAAGAGGGTGTATTCTATACTATTAGAGGTCCTATATATATTTCTGAAAACTTTACAAAAACATAATTAACTGTTTTCCATTAAGAAGCACTGGACCTCGCCTTCACTAAAGAACCAATGAGGAGCCGTTTTTAAACAGAGTATTCTCTAAGGTTAAGTTTGAGCCTCTTTCACCCGGACAAGAAAACTAACCACAGAGAGTTAAGTCTACAGACAGGACTTTTTAAAAATTATTTTCTGGCCTCTAGGGTGTGCTACGACCCCCAACTGACACGTCACGCAGGTTTAGAAAAACACTTCTTCCACAGATGCCGAGGAAAATAAAGCTGATGGTAAGCGTCCAGCCTTAGCACTGTCCAGCACTGTGAGTGTTATAATACTGACTCACACTGAGGTATCTGGACCTGACCTGCAGACTAGATATTTGCGGTATACTACCTCTGTTAGAGCTCAGAGGAGCGACTGGAAGTATGTGGATTTTCTCTGCTCAGACAACGACGTGATCGCCGTGTCTCCTTCATTCAGGTTCCTGAAGCACAGCTTTCTGAAAACTCACACTGACAGTTTGCGCAGAGCTGCTCGAGATGCTTATTTAGGACCTCACTCATGGACAGAGCCTGCAATGCCCTAACTCTCTCCCCCACCGGTAAATTCCTGAAGCAGGCAAGTTGTCTGATACAGGCTATCAAGCTCCCGAGTAAATAAATCATATGGAGATGTCGCTGATTTCTAAAGTAACTGTCTTTAACTATATCTGAGATGATCAATTAATGATACATTTAACGATCACTGATAAGTCTTTCATGTAACCTAAACCTTTCATACACCTGAGTTAATCCACTTGACCTGCCCTCACTGTATCACTGTATCGATATAAACCTCACGCGTACACAGCACCAAATCATTTGACATAATAGAAATAAAGCTTTTAAATACACAAAGATAGTTTTAATAATGGAGACACAAAAACATTATTATTATTATTATTATTATTATTATTATTATTATTATTATTATTATTATTATTACACGACTAAAATAATATATAATATAATATATATATACATATAAAAATAACAATATATAATAATTTTAATTTTAAGAATTATAATATTTTATTTTTGCGTGTGTTTTAATTTATTTTTAGAATTATAAATCTCTCTATAACTCCAATAATAATATTATAATCTTATAATGTCTCTCTATCTATCTATCTATCTATCTATCTATCTATCTATCTATCTATCTATAGATAGATAGATAGATAGATAGATAGATAGATAGATAGAGAGAGAGAGAGAGAGAGAGAGAGAGAGAGAGAGAGAGAGATTATAATTAGTGTGTGTGTGTGTGTGTGTGTATTGCTGACATGTCCTCATTAGAAAGAAGTTCCTTCGTGTTCATATTAAAACGTATTACTACAACTTCACAACATTCATGTCATTTATGTATAAGTGTACTGAGACCCAGTGCTCCGGTTTACCTGTAAGTCTCTCTTTGGTGGTGAATCTGCGGCTGTGATCCACCCAGGGGAAGCAGAGCGCCCCGAAGCCCCCCGCCGCTGCTGCTGCTGCGCTCACCATGGGCGGCGGGACCGCGGTGGTCAGCGGCCTGTGAGCGGGAACCCTGATCACCCCGCGGTGACCCACCGCTCTGCTGCCCCCGTACAACCCTGACCCCTCCAAAGAGCCCGGTCCAGCCACCCTGGAGGCGCGCAGGGAGGTGAGTGTCTCTGTGGTGGTCCCGGCCGGACTCCCCGGGGCGCTGTCCGAAGAGCCCAGGATCTGGTCGATGCCGAAGCGGATGGGTTCGTGCGTGCTGTGACAGGACCGCTCGGGCCTCGGGCTCTGGACGCGGTCCATGTTGCCCGTTCTTGTTCAGGTGAGATGAAGTCTAGTCACGCAAAGCGGCGCGGATTTGGCGTCGATTTATGGCCATGATGTTGGGCCCCCTCATGGTCTTGGCGGTCCTCTTGCAGCAGCGCGTGTCCCGTCACATCTCGAGGAGCTGCTTTTCTTCTCAAACTGTAGTTTTTTTCTCTCGCATTATCTTTTTTCCCCCCACACCCGTATTCAGACACGCCCCGCCCCTGTGCTCAGGGATTGGCCAGGATGAGCGCTTGTGAGTGTGGACTATTAGGGGGAGAAATAACTCAAATATGCCCCCCAAAGTCACCAACAAGTGTTTTTATTGGCCGGAGACGTCACAAATCTACGTCTGACTATTGGTTAACATTAAAGTAGGCCTAAAATAGATTCAGTAGAGCAGATACATCACACCTGGCTAACACCTCAAGTTTTCAACACTTTAAATTAATTAAGCCTTTATTTGTGCATTTATTTTACTCATTCTAACAGCAGCTAATACCGCCGTGCGAGTGATGAATGTTCAATTAAATCTACTAGAACATTTATATTTCCAGCTTTTCATGCTGTAGACTTAAAGAGAGATTTTTAAATGTTTCATTATAAGGTGTATTACTTACTGAGGGCTTTATTCATTGTAGTGAATGAAGAGCGCTCTCTCTACAGAAGCTGCACGAAACACGGATACTTGTTCAGAATTCTATCTCAAAGCCCGAGCTCTCTCTCTCTCTCTCTCTCTCTCTCTCTCTCTCTCTCTCTCTCTCTCTCTCTCTCTCTCTCTCTCTAATGGCTTAATATGCCAGTGCTCACTGCTCTTGCATTCTGACAGCGCAGCTCCTCTTCATCAAGAGCTCAGCACAGGCTTCACTGGATCCCTTTGCTGGATGGACAGTGGGGGGGCTAACAAGCTGAAAGTGGTCTTTGATCTGAAACCTATATATGCATCATAATTTTCTCCGGCTTTATTTCTGTCGTCTCACATTCTCTAACTCCACAGTGGGGTCACTCTCGGACAAGTTCAGCGTGGATTAAAGCATCTATAGTTTATAAATATTGCCTTTTAATTAATAAATATGCAGCAAATTTCAAAATCCTTTAATCTAGACATTTTTCAGTCTTTTATTTCAGTTTCTAATTCTTCTTTAGAAAATTCTTCTATTTATTTAGCTTATGGATTATTTTATGTTTAATAATAATAAAATACCGGATCCATTATGTCATTTGTCATTGTACACACACACACACACACACACACACACACACACACACACACACACACACACACACAGATCTATTTAAAAGGAATGTAGCCCTGTGCTCGGGCGTGTGCCAGTGTGTGAAGTGTCCAGCGCTTTTTTACAGGTTATTGAGCATAACTGACTGGTCAGTGCTGTTTGGACGGTCTCTCCTCCAGGCTTAATGCCCCTTTGGCCGCTTTTCCGCGCCTTATGTCCCCTCAGCTCCTCAGCTCCTCAGGGACGAAGTCCCGACTTCTCCACATTTGTGTGAACTGTTGTTGTCTTCTATTTGCTTTTTCGTTTGGCGAGTGATTTGACTGGTTTACACACTGCCGTTTATGTTTCAAATAGAAATTACAGCGAATTTAAAACCAAATATTTGGCTTTAACTTTTATAATGATATATTTATTTGTTTTGATTCATTTTAGGTTATTAGAGCCCTTTCTGATCTTCAACACTTCTCGGGAAAACAGGTGATATGGCTTATCTAGTGTCGGCCATGCGCACATATAGAATAATATATGTAATAATTATCCACTATTTGTGTGTATGTATATATATATATATATATATATATATATATATATATATATATATATATATATATATATATATATATATATATGTAATAATAACATCTCATGTGTGCATTACAAACAAGTACCTACATGCAATATATATTAGGACTGTGCTATAGGACAACATATATGATTATTGATTATTGTTATAAATTAAGCCACAATTTAGTGTACTTTCTAAAGTCAAGTCAATTTTATTTATATAGCGCTTTTTACAACGATGTTGTCTCAAAGCAGCTTTACAGAGTTTTGAAAACAGACAGTTATAACATATATCCCCCAGTGAGCAAGCCAGAGGCAACAGTGGCAATAAAAAACTCCCTCAGACTGGAGGAAGAAACCTTGGGAGGAACCAGACTCACAAGGGGAGACCCATCCTCCTCTGGTCAAACAGTATTTATAAACACATGCTGTATATGGTCAGTACATGTAGATCACTGACTAACTGCCTATTTCATTATAAAGCGAACTATATTAGTTCAATTGATTAAGTGCAACACAGTATGTACAAATATATATAAAATAAAAATAAAATATAAATAAATATAGTGGCATATTGTTTTCGCGGCATTTAGCAGACGCTCTCATCCGGGACTTACAAAAGTGCCCACCTCTGTTTATACACATAACGTCTATGCTGACACTTTATTTAGCCTAGATCTAAGCCCAGCACTAAACTCGACTCTAGTAACCCAGAACTGAACATTTCCTTCTCTTTTAAAACATGTTGGGTCTAAAAAAACAACGAAAACTAACACAAGTCCGCGCGCGGGAGTGGCACTGAGGCGTCCCTCCGTGCAGCAGTGATTCTGGTGGTGCTGATGGTTCAGGCGGCTTCAGCTGCTGTTCTGGTGCTGCTTCTATGTTCAACTTATTTCCCCAACAAGCCCCGAGGGCAGAACTGTATCCCCGGCTTACTTTCCGTAGCGCTCCGCTGCGCTTGTTTTAATGTCACCGGTAGACCTCTATTAATAACGGCTCTCCGCTCAAGCTCTGTCGTTCATTGTTTTTATTTCTTTATTAGCGCTATTTTTCAGGGTGTTTTCCGTGTGTGTGTGTGTGTGTGTGTGTGTGTGTGTGTGTGTGTGGAGGCTACAGGGAAGTGAATCAGCCCTTAAAACGCATGACGCGCTGCGGGAGCGCATCAGATCCATCACTGCATCCTCACATTAAAAGCTCTGTTCTCCGGAGAGCGCGGGGCGGATAAAATGGGAGAATAAAGGAATAAAAGGGAGCGATTTGTCTGGGAAATTAGCCCCGCATTTCCATAATGGCGGCTGCGGCTGGAGGCCCGCGGGCTCAGCCTTTATTGCGCGTGTCTGAGCTGTTATCAATTTCCCAACTTTTTTTTTTCTCCCTCCGCTCCAGACGCAGGAGACAGACGCGCGTGGGCTTTAAAGCAGAGAGCGAGAGAGGGTGGTGGGCGGGGCGGCGGAGTGATGGAGGGTATGCGGAGCGGGGTTCATACCTTCCAAACTGCAGCCAAGATATAGTGATATGAATTGAAGGCGGTAAGTAATAGCGCATTTAAAAAAAGCACCCACCATGTTTTTATTAAGATTTACTCTTTAAGAGAGCCTCCGTGGCGGAGAAGGAGATGAACGCTCGCCCCGGAGCGAGAAAACACAACAAACATTTTGAGTCTGCATAAAACGAGCAAGAAGGCAAAAGAGAGAGAGAGCTGTACACAGATAAACAGATACCCCCACCCACCACTACCACCACCACCCCTCCTTCACAGTGCAGCTGTGGATATATGGAACAACAGGTCATCAGGCCCGCATTTAAACAGTCCTCATATTTATTCATCTGAAATTAAATACACAAAGAAACGCACTGTAATAAAACAAACCATGCAAATGTACAATAAAGGGAACCCTGACTATTAAGTCTTGTAAGTTGTGAAGAGGAACTCCACCATTTTTTAAAAATAAATACATAATGAAGAGGTTGAGATGTAAACAGAGTAATCCATACTGGCTTAGTGTGAAATTCTCCATTCTGGAACAATCAGAATTGTTCACAGTCTGAAGCATTAACATGAAATCATTATCGTCGCTGTCCTTCTCTAATGTTACGCTCTGGCTAAGGCTGGCAAGACTGAATGATGTGTAGAGTTAAATTGTTTTTAACAATAAACAACGTATTTCTACTTGGTTCCATTGACTTACATCAAAATAGTATGTTTTTGGTCTCTCCTGTGAAGTTGCAATTTTGGAGATACTTATTTTTTATTGGACAGCGACGATATGTGTAACCTGATGTCTAAGTTTTTTGATGATGTTTTGGCTTAAAATGTATTTAAAAATTTAGTCCATTCACAATGGAAGAATAAACGCAGGGTTCTGCAAGGCTAAATAGTCCCCAAATAAATCTTGTGTTTTTCAAATTAACCACTACATTTGGATGGTAAATAAAAGGGCTATTGATATTATGGTTCCCATTGCCACCAGTGTAAGGAACCACTTCATATCAAACTACTCTAAATGGATCTGTTTGCATCACAACTGACAAACAGTTTCTACTCACAGGCCATCAGGCTTGTGAACACACCTCATGCACTACCTCTCTGACCTCTCCTTTCTGAACTGGTTTTAACTGGTCTGATTTTAATTGCATCTTACACTCACTGTACTGCTGTTTACATACAATACTGTTTACATTCGCTTCTCACACAAAACATTATTGTTTACATTTGTTACTGCAACTTGCACTTTATGGCTGCTGCTCTTCATACTTGCACATTAAAATACACATAACTTATTTTTTATTCTTTAAAGTATAAAATACTTTTATTTACTTCAACTTATATTATTATACTTCATACATTTTGTATATATTTTTTATTATTTCTTTATTTGTTATCTTATCTATTGGTGAATGGAGGAACAGCAAAGTAAGAATTTCATTGTACAGTGTAACTGTCTGTTCTGCTGTACATATGACAATAAAACTTTGAATCTGTGAACAAGGACCAAACTACTTAGAAATGTTGAAAAATTGGTGGAATCCCCCTTTAAAAACAGTGTACATGTCTGTATGAATACTATTTAAATAGTAAGAATACTGGTAGGTCACTATGGTCACACTGTGATGATGTACTCTGGTATCAGTGGAAAATAAGACAAGGTAATAAGTTCTTCTATAATGTTACGCTCTGGCTAAAGCTGGCAAGGCTGAATGATGTGTAGAGTTAAATGAGGTGTTTCGTTCCATGTTCCTCACAGTGGATGAGAAAGAGGGAATAAAAACAGTAACTTAGCAGTAAAAGTAGTTTGTCTGTTTTTAACAATAAGCAACGTATTTCTACTTGGTTCATACAACATATTCAAATGGTATTTGACTTTAACACTATAATGGCTCTTCTTAATGATCAAAGCTTCCTTTAATGTTTCATTATTCTTGCTGTTCCCTCAAAATGAATGTAACTGAATGCAAAATTGTGCCATAGGTAAGTAGTAGACAGAGCACTGGATGAAACATAAGCAAATACCAGGTATTCACATCAGGAAAATTGTCTTATTTTATTCAATTAAACAAACATCTTTAGCAAGAAATGTGCCAAATCAGGTTATAGAAAGGTTATTGTTAGGCAAAACCTGCTCCTAAGAAAGAAACTCTGATCAGTATGGTTTTCAAGCAGCTGTTTTATGTTAACAAAACCTCTGTCCACTGAACTGTAACAACAAAAGTACATCTTAGAGTATGTTACTTAATGGACGATCTGTGGACAAATACTGGAAAATTCTTCACACTAATGACACACAAAGTCACATGGAATACAATCTTCTTACATTGAAAAGTAAATATTTCAGAGAAGCAAGGTTTTGCTCCAGTAGAAACAGTAAAAGTGAGTGTACAACGCACTGCTGGTTGCGGATCAGTGAGAGCTATTCAAAAAACAGACAAATGGTAGGACAAATAGGGATAGAACTCAATGATTTACAAATCCTTTTTGACTTGTATTTAATTACACATTGAAAAAATACATTTAAAAATATTGAATATGTACTTGATTTGTTTATATATTGTATTTGTATCTGTATATGCTATGTATTCTATTTTTGATGCTATGTTAAAAAAATTAATCGGACTGGCCAACCCAGCATCTGCACTCTCTGATTTTGTAGCCGAGCTGTTGTAACGTGCAGAATGTGGCTTGGCATGTCTTGCTAAGTCAGGCAGGGACGTCACCGTAAACGATGTCATCTAGAAGGCAGTATATGTTGCTTGATAATGCTTATGTACCTGGAGAACACAATGTCCATTGTTTTCAAAAACAATTTGAAAGGTCGACTTCTCAGACCACCCTACACCTTTCCACTTCACATCTGTCCAACTTAGATAAAAGACAGCAATGTTTCTGCTTATTGTTGATACGTGGCTTCTGGTGGATTACATCACCTGTTTAACATGTTTTTGTTTTTTTTTTTTTTTTACATTTTTTTAATTGAACAATACCAGAATGACCAGAATTCTTCAAAAAGGTTAAGCTTACAGGGTTTAAAATGTTAAACAACTTGTCTTTATGCTGTCTTCTTTTAAATAAAGGTAGAAGTGAATGTACACACCATGGCTAATATTAATTTCTCTCAGTTGTTTATATGGAGAAACACTAACACTACATGAACCACAGCTCCAACTCTATTCAGAAACCAAATACAAACATCTGCAGTTAGCTCAACATAGTTTTATGGTTTCATGACAAGATGAGACAAAGAACTACAGCTATCGTGGCCAAAAACTCTGCACGGGTTTGGTGTAAAAGGAATACCAGACCTTCAGAAAACAACTCCCCCCACTGCACAATATGTTGGTGAATTCCTGCTTCTAGAAAATGCTTGTAATCCTTGTCAGAAAACAATACATCTGACTCTGTTCCTGATTCTATGTTCCAGTACACTTTTGATTAAAATCTGTCTGCTTCTAATACAGCAGCTATTTTAAGTAGAGCACAGAATTGAACAGTTGCCAAAACCTAAACCCCACTGAATACAGGACTAGCAGAAGAGGAATCTGCCTGAGATCAAACTGTAAAATTCAGTTTTGCTTTGATTTTCATATTCAGAAGCTCCCAAAGGCTTTTTACACATAATACAGATACTACAGTAGAGTATAGATTACAGAGGAACATAACACATGTGTTTGTGGTTTCTAGTTTTCTACATAATTTAAACTCTACAGTTGTCCTTTGCATTGTGTCAAAAATGTATGATGATTTGATTAAATAAAAATACACACATATATATATATACACATCTGAACAAAATTGTTGTTACCCTTCCATTAAAGAAAGAAAAACCCACAAACTTAAAACTGACAAAAGTTTTAATATTACCATTACAGACAATGCTTTTGAACTGTGGTTCAACAGAATAATTAAAAACAAACGAATGAAACTAACCCTAACCCTAAAAATGATGGCACCTCTTGAAAAGATTGAAAACAATTTGACCATAGAAATGTGTGTCCTGTAATTATTATCACATAATCACACTTGTAATCAGTCAGTCTGCCTGTTTAAAGAATGAAAAGCAATAACTGAGTTGTTTGGTATCATGGTGTGTATCACAATAAACATGGACCGGAAGATAAGGAGAGAGTCGTCTCAGGAGTTTAGATGGAAAGTTATAAACAAACATGTTAAAAGTGACGGCTATAAGATCATCTCCAAGCAGCTTGATGTTCATATATCATTCAGAAGTTTAAGGTCTTCGGATCTGTAGTCAACCTTTCTGGATATGGCCACAAGAAAAAAATCAAAGACAAATTGAAGATACGGAATAATACTAACGGTAACCAAAGAGCCCAGAACAACTTCCCAAGAGATTACAGGCGAACTCCAAGGTCAAGGTGCATCAGCGTGAGATCGCACCATCCGTCACTGTTTTAGCAAAATGGGACTTAAGGGAAGACGACCAAGGAGGAAACCACTGTTGAAAGCACGTCATAAAAAAGCTAGACACAGAGCTTCTGGGAGCATGTCTGTTGGACAAAGCTGGAGCTTTTTGGCAAGTCATATCAGTTCACGCAAAAAAGATCACACAGAAAAGAACATTGTACCGACTGTAAAGCACGAAGAAGGCTTATGGTTATGTTTTAAGCCTGCTTCGTTGCATCTGGCACAGGTTGTCTTAGATCTATGCAGTGTACAATACAATCTTAAGACTATCAGGCCATTCTGCAGTATAATGTGTTGCTCAGTGTCAGAAAGTTAGGTCTCAGTTGCTGGTCATGGGTCCTCCAACAGGATAATGACCCAAAACACACAGCTAAAAACATCCAAGAATGGATAAGAGCGAAGCATTGGTCTATTCTGAAGGGGCCTTCTATGATCCTGATCTAAATCCTATTGAACATCTGTGGAAGGAGCTTAAACATGCAGTCTGGAAAAGGATCCCTTCAAAACTGAGACAGCTGGACCAGTTTGTCCATAAGAAGTGGGCCAAAATACCTATGGAAAGGGTCAGGAGTCTCGTTGAGAATTACAGAAATTGATTGATTGCCTTAGAAAGTTGTGCAATAAAATATTATGGTCAGGGTATCACCATTTTCCAATTTTGTCCAGGCCAGTTTTCATTTTTTTTTAATTTTTAGAAAATTTGTAATTATTATTACTTTTGTCAGTTTAATGTATTTCAGTGGCCAGTGTGGGTTTTTATTTCTTCAAATGTATATATATATAATTTAAAGATATACACACAAGATTGAGAGAATCATCTGATAAGAATATTCTTCTTCCATATTATTGGGTATCATTAACTCCACTAAGCTTGCAAATAATCTTTTATTGTCTTTCTAAACATCCATCTTCTGGGAAAGTTTCTGAACTACTAGGGAGCTCAGCAGTGTGAGCTGGAATGAGTAGCTCTTAGACAAAAACGTGAATCTTTTTCAAATCTTATTTTTTTGTAATTGCTTTTGCCTTTCCAAACACCTTGAGGGCAAGGGTTTGAATTGAGAGCACGAGAGAGAGAGCGAGAAAACAAGAATAGAGTGAAAGAGAGTAAGAGAGAGAGAGTGAGAGAGAGAGAGAGAGAGAGAGAGAGAGAGAAAGAGAGAGAGAGAAGAGGATCTGTTGTTTGATGGTTGAATGCATGGCTGGTTCACATGCTTGTGAACAAAGGGGGGTGGTCAGGAACTGCAGGGCCTTGAATGGACAGAACAAAAAGGATGAAAGATGATGAATGCAAATGACTGAAATCCAACAAAAGAGAATGTACTGGATAATAAAGACCAGCAGGATAGGAAGTATGTGTTTGCTTGTGCCTGTGTGAGAGACTGAAAAGAGACAGCAGCAATCCGCCTGTATCACAGACATTTCTTTGAAAAAGCCATTAGTGAGGTTAAAGGTGAATTTCATCAAAGCTTTTCAACAAATCTGTGTAATTTAATCAATAAGGTGTAAACAGTCGTTCAGAGTGGCCCTGTGTGAAATACTCTATTCTGGAGAAACTCACTGATTCAGAATCTATCAGGATCTATTCACGATAGTAGTGAAAGATTTAATGACCTGAGCTTACAGAAAGTTACTGTTATAGAATAAGTGCTTGATCTAAAACACATTAATGGTGGAAATATAATAAGGACATTGAATACATTTATTACTTTCCTATTCATTTCAGAATCACTGAGTGGGAGTGTTAGAGCATCATCAGGGGATCCATACTCTCCAAATCTCTGCACTGAAAAAGCTGTATTGATTTATATCACTTTATATGAAAGCATGATTTCTTTATGATTCAAGCACAGCACAACTACTGCTGAAAGTAAGTTAACGTATAGACAGCACTGTAATGATCTTATTTTTCTTCTTTGTCTGTAAATGATGTGTAGGATGATGTACACTGTGCATGAGTTCCTAACACTGTGTGTGCTGTTCACCTGCCGACTTCTTCACTGTCTCTGTCTCTCTCTCTCTATCTCCGCAGAGCACAGGTCACTTAATAAAAGCCGATTATCCAGTTAGTGTCTCCGTTAGCTCTTAACCTCCTCACCCCTCCCGTGGGCTGGCGGTAGGGGGTTTGATGAGAGGAGGGGGGATCCACCAGCTGCCCCCAGCCTCACTGCACCAGGCCCTGGCACGGCTCGCAATCCATCGCCCTGCTCCATCCGGCCTGCTGGGCCACAGACACCAGCAAACCAACCAACCAAAACCCACCTGTCCTGCCTCAGGATACACACACACACATACACACACACACACACAGACAGACTGTCGTTTGTCATGTCAGTCTATCACAAACCCTAATTCACATGCTCGCTTCAGGGGTGGGCAATATGATGATATGTTACTCTTATCATGATAAATTAGGTCCCAGTACATGTTCGTGGGTATATGATGGGTAAAGCTGGCACTTTTATAACAACAATTGCATTCATTATAAAAAAGACAACAGGAACCAGATCAGATGTTCATTATTCTCTTTTCTTATTTTATTCATTTACCTTCATCACTTTTTTTATTCTGTGATATTCAGGAAAAGCTTATTTATATTCCATTAACATGATTACATAAAAACACAATGCGGGCATGTGTTTTATGCTTTTCTGCATTGCAACAGACAGTCAGTGTTGGAATTAAATCTTACAGGAGCGTGTGAGCCATCTTTGCTGCTCTTGTTTTGGGTTAAAGGAGCAATATGAAATGTTTTAAAGGAGCAATGTGAAATATTTTGAGTACACAATACAGCTTGAATTGAAATGATCAGCAGCATGTGGAAAAACACCAGTTTTGATGGCATGACAAAAAATGTTTATGTATCATGTTGCAGAGATATCTACTGAAGTTAGCATACTAGCATACTAGCTAGCTCCAGCCCATCATGTTTTGTATACCAGTTCCTCAAGAGGCGACAGCGAGTCGAATCAGACTAGGGTGAAGAAGTATTCTAATTTCTTGCCAATCATGTTGAAGGTCCTACTGCCAGTTAGATCATTTAAGGATGGGTAGCCAGTGAAAGGATCAGTAAACATAACGATGGCTGAAGCTCTTGGCAAGCCACTGCTGCCGCCCACTCCCAGCAAGAATCCAAGTTCAGCAGCAAACTACAAAACATGGTATATGATATATGATAATGATAAAAATGGAAGCATACCGAGCGATAACACTAGCCCTGCTTCCCACCACTGGAGACGCTCTTAGTGAGTAAAGGGAGAAGGTTAGATTTCCTGTTTCTTCTAGACTGGTAAGTAAACAGCTGTTCATGACAGCTAACATGGCGAGGAGGGACTGTATTTTTTTAAAGTAGCAGTGGACACCCCAACTTTCTGGTATATGCTGCCCCCTGTTTGTTTGGCGTATGAATTTGACCGGTTGTGTCATCTTACATATTGCTCCTTTAAACATCTAAAGAAAGGTTTGCTCCTGGATCGTTGTGAAAAAGTCACCTGCTGCAGGTCAAAAGAAACATTTGTTAGTTTTTGTCAGGTGAAATAAAAATCATGCTTACATTCACACACAAGCGCTCGGTTAGTGTGATGTTTTTCTGTACGCTGGGTCTAATTCCCTTCGGGATGTGTGTGAGTGTGAAGCTCGGTGCTACATGAATGACGGTCGTTTGTCATGTTCAGTGTTCTGTCTGCGTGTAATTATGAAAGCCCTCCAGCCTGCGCTCTTCACACAACTCAATTTGACCATCACCCAGATACATTAACACACACACACACACATGCACACACACACACACACATACATTTTGTTGGCGTCTCTCGCTCCTGATCTTTGTCCCTGTGTGTCTTACTCTCCATTTGTCACTCATCTGTTATATTCATATTTTCATTCTTTCATTCATCCTCTCTCTCTCTCTATCTCTCTCTCTCTCTCCCTCTCTGCTGATTGCGGAGGTGGAATGGGGCAGCTGCTCTCACAGTGTTTCTGTCCATGTGAGTGAGTGTGTGTGTTCACCTTCGAGGTTCTGGTACCCAGATGGGGGTGACCCATGCTTACCCCTCCTGCTGAAGATCCACCTGTCACACATCCCTCTCAACACACCCACGTACACATACACACACACACACATACACGGATTTACGTACATTCATGAAGACCATAACTAATATGATGGTGTGTGTGTTGTATCAGTCTGTGCAGCAGCAGCCTGTATAACACTCACTCTCTTTCTAACGTAACACTCATGAAGAGAAATGAGCTCGATTAAATAAATGAACAGATAATGAGTTTGCAGAAGTATTGCTGCCCTAAAGTGTCTGTGGACATCCAAATAAGCATGGGTGAAATAATTCTTCTATATGTGCTATATATGCTATATAGCCATCGTTGCTGCTCTTGTTTTGCAATATGTATGATTTTTTTGTGTACACAATACAGATTGAATTTAAATTATCAGCAGCATGTGGAAAAATGTTTTGTATACCTCTTCCTTAAGAGGCGACAGCGAGTCGAATCAGTCTAGGGTGACCCTTACAGAAAATAAGTATACTTAAAGTTCATTTTATTAAGTATACTTTATGTAGTTACTATACTAATGTCATTGTACTAGTAGTACACTTGTGTATGTACTATTTTAATACTTCTTGGGACTAAATTGGCCCAATTTCTATTTTTTTGAAGTAATCTTTTAAGTACACTTTAAGTGTAAGAGTAGTAAACCAAGTATACAACTAGTTTACATCTTTTGTACTGCAAGTACACTAAAAGTAAACTTAAGGGTTTACTGTTAGTTTACTAGCTTGTAAGTTTTCTATAAGTAAACTTAACACTTGTAATTTACTGATTATATTATTGTTGTACTTTAAAGTATATGACTAGGTTTAAGGATTTTTTTCTACTTAAAATAGAACTTAACAATGTTTACTTACTCACCAGTGGACACACGTAAAATAAACAAGACACACTGAGATTAAGAAACATATTTGTATCTTTATAAATCTTTATAAATCAAATTTTAAATAAATATTGTACTGGATGTGTTCTTGTGCAGAGCAAGAGTACTTACTTCTACTATCTCAATCAAAAGATTAAGTACAAGTAAAGGCCAAATATACTTAGTCTGTTCTATACTTGTCAGTATAACCCAAGCATACTTAAGTATAACTGTGTTTAGTATATCACTGAGAAGTACATAAAAGTAAACTAAAAGCATACTCACTTCCTTTTAGTTTAAACTAATGGTACACTTGAATAAACTTCTTTTTTGTAAGGGGAAGAAGTATTCTAATTTCTTGCCAATCATTTTGAAGGTCCTACTGCCAGTTAGATCATTTAAGGATAGGTAGACAGTAAAAGGATGAGTAAACATAACGATGGCTGAAGCTTATGTCAAGACACTGGTTGAAGCTCTTGGCAATATATATATATATATACACACACACATAAGTCATTTAAATCCCATGTTCAGCCAAAAATAATACAAAGACAACATATCAAAAGTTCGAAGTGAGACACAGGGTCACCGTGAGACATACCTACCAGGTGGAACATCTCAGAGCTAATAAGGTTAATTGGCAGCATGTCAGTAAATGATTGGCTATGAAAAGAGCATCCCAGAGAGTCTAAGTCTTTCAGAAGTATAGATAAGGGAGGATTCACCACTCTGGGAAAGATCGTCCAGGAAAATGGTGCAAGAATTCAAGAAAAAAATTTCTCAACATAAAATAGCAAAGAAAGTAAAGATTTCATCATCCACAGTACATAAAGACATTAAAAGATAGAGAGAATCCGGAGAAATATCTGTACACAGGGGACAAAGCCGAGCACTGATATTGGATGTCCGTGATCTTTCGGACCTCAGCTGGCACTGCAATAAAAACAGATACGATTCTGTAGTGAAAGTCACGGAACAGGCTCAAGAACATTTTCCAAACCCATCGTCTCTGAACACAGTTCATAGCTGCACCCACAAATGCAAGTTATAACAGGAGCCAGGAACACCTTGCCTGGCTCAGTCTCGTTTAAGATGAACTGAGATGAAGTGGAATTGTGTCCTGTGGTCCAAGACATCAAAACTTGATTTGATTTTTGTAAATCATAGACGTTACATTCTCCAGACTAGAGAGGTAAGGAGCAATCAGGCTTGTTGTCAGCAATCAGTTCAAACGCAAGCATTCCTAATGGTCTGGGGTGGGGGGCATTAGTGCACAAGGCAGGAGTGACTTACACATCTGTGAAGGATTGTTAAAGCTGAATGGTGTATATGGGTTTTGGTGCAATATATGCAGCCATCCAGGTCTTGCTTATATTAACAAGACAATGCCAAACCACACTCTGCACATATATCAACAGCATGTCTCTGTAGTAAAAGAGGGGCACTCTGTTGCTCTGGATAAATACCACAAATGTAATGTAAATTATGTTTTGATTTTTTTGCACAGCATCCCAACCTTGTTGGAGATAGAATTGTGTAATAAATAATTAAACCACATTTGTTTTTAAAGGTATTATAGAAAACAGTATTTACATTGTTTAAGATGGAATAAGATACATAGAACTGACATACCATAAACATTGTTTTCTCCTCCTTCAAACACAAATCCTGCATTTACAAAAGAGTTTAGCAAAACCGATTAATTCCAAAATCACAGCAGTCTTGACATTTACTTTCCCAAAATGTACATATGACAGCAGACCTACACAAGACCAACTCCGGAGGAAACCCACTCAAGCACAGGGAGAACATCAAACTCCACACAGAGCAGCCCAGACCAGGAATCAAACCCTAATCGTCTTGCTGTGAGGTGACAGTGCTAACCACTACACCACTGTACCACCTGTGCAAGACAACATAGGGTGTGTCTTAAAACCTAGTGAGTGTCTAAGTAGGCACCGACTATGTGGGCAGCTGTAGCAGCGTAGTATCTCTCCTCATAAAACAGATTACTGAGACGCCTTAGTTAGACAGCAACTGCATCACGGCTTGTTCCCGCCCACTGCACACGACAGGTGGTTTAGCTAGTTGCTAAGCTACCGGTCGGCATCCAAAACAATAGCCCAAGGCTTAAAAATTAGCATAAATGATAATGGCTCAAGTATAAAAACTGCAAATAAAATACTGTTTTGTGTGATTATATGACAAGAAACACATCAAAACACCGGAGAGAATCAAAATAACTCACATTTTAAAACAACATTACTGCTTGTAGACTTAAAATCAGGCCAAAATAAGGTGCCTCAGTAGACAGCATGTTTAAGGTATCTGAGAATTTGGGAGTGCATACTGTAAAATGCTGTCTATGTAGGCAGCTCACTAGGTTTTGAGACACACCCATAGTCTGTCAAATTCATATTCTATGCTGTCCTTCTTCCCCCTATTCGCTCCTCACTGTTTACTTACCAGTCTAAAGTAATGTCAGACCAGTGTTCGCTGGATAAAACAGTTATTTCTTCACAGCTCGTTGATGATAATAGTTTATTTTAGATTGGTTTTCTTACAGATTGATTGTGTCATCTTATATATTTCTGCCTTCATTTAATTCAGTTGTTATTTTGCTCAGCACATTTAACTCTGAACTGTTTCTTAAACCGTGAACAATACTGAGCAGCTTCACTCAGCATTTAGATGGTTGAAGCAGATCATCTTAATTTAACAGTTTCATTTAGTTTATGTTGATGTCGAGATCTATAGCAAGTAGCTAGTGTAGGTAACATAAGATACTAGCCTAATGTTAGCACAGCTCACTAAATAGTATGAGCACTGAACTTATTCACATTTTATTTTCCTGTATGTGTCGGTTTTAACATGTTGCTTCTGTTTGATCATCACAGTGCCTCCTTGTAAACCAGCCAATCAGAGCGAACCCATCAAATTAGTCAAATTAGTCATAAGCTCACCAAAAAAGCATTATTTATTCTAGGGCCAAATTCTAGGGTGCAAACAGGCATGTAAAACTGCATCTGGGCATTTTAAGCCCCAACCAAAGTCACATACCTTCTATGTGGAACATCAGAGAACAACTGTTGAATAAATACATTCTATGGCACCTTTAAGAGAACATGTAGATATTTTATGATGATTTAAAGAAGACTTGTTGCTGTTTTGTTTTTCTATAATAGAAAAGAAATATTCTAGTAATGTTTCTGTTGTTTCATTCTATTTGCCACACTGATGTAATTGTGCAAACCTGAACCTGCCAAAGCAGAACATTACATCATGCACAGACTATAAACTCTTGTGCTAATTAATTCTGTATTTATTATTAAATTGCTATATCTTAGTCGTTTAAGGGTTAACGTGAATGTTTAGGTCAGGGTGATTTTATCACAGCTTTACTGGAGTCCTCATTGCTGTTTTTAAATGAGGCTAATGCAAACTCCATGACAAAAGGTGTTAAGACTATTAGGTGCTCACTGTGTGTGTGTGTTTGTGTTAAGGTGTGATTGTTATTCTATTAGACAATGTGTCATATGTTTTTGGGGGTGTTTCCCACCCCCTCCCTCTGGTGATAATTGATTCACACTGCGCTTTGCTGATTGGTGTGAGGCCCCCTATGGGCGGGGAGGGCTCAACAGCTGCCCTTTCTCTCTCTCTCTATTCATTTCTGTCTCTTCTTTACTCACTCTTGTTAACTCAGGACACACAGACAAATGTATACTAATGTATGATTTGTGAGAAGGTAATGGCGCAACACACATGATGGCGGTTGGCTTATTTCTTCCAAATTACTCATGAGTACAAACACTTACACCTACAGGACTGTTATTATATACACTCTCTCTGTATCTCACACACATTTGTATACCGTTCTTCAGAATGCAGGAATTCTCAGTTTTATGAATGTAGCCAAGCATCACATAATCATTGGGAAAATATGCACACACACATACACACACAAACACACTCACACACACACAGGCACGCTGACACTCCTGCAGAGAGGCGGAAGTTGGCAGGGACACACATACTTGAGCAGATTGTCCTTCACAGAGGCAAGCAGAGAGTGTGAGGGTTAGGGGACGTGTTTGTTACTGATAAGTGCATGTTTGTGTGTGTGTGTGTGTGTGTGTGTTTCTGCTTAAGACTGAGACGCAGCAGCTCAGAAGAGACAGCATCTGTTGAGAGGCTGTGGCTCTGACTGAAAATGATCCCTAATTGTATCGTAGGGCTCTGTTGAGTACATCAGTCATTTTTCTTCTGAATCGTAAAATGGAATTGCATGGTGATCTGGAGGGAAACCACAACCTGATATTCACTCATAATTTCTAGTGAACACTGTAGATCTGAGGCTCTAAAATTGGCCCTTGTCTACATTTTGGCTTTATCCTTGTGTTTGGGCTACAGCAGAAAATCAGGATCTTCTGGGAGTTCCTGAGAACCTCTGCTGAGAAGCAGCAGCTCTGTGCAAACACAGTTAAATACAAAGCCCCTAATTCATTTATGGCGCGCTGCTCAACATATATCAAAAACACTTACTGGTAGAGGCAGATGGGCCCCTAGGCTATACTTTGAATAGGCCTCCACCCCTCCCACAGACTCACCAACACAAACAATGCTCCCATCCCCCCAACAACACACAAACAATCTACCTAGCTATTACCAGTCATACAAGCATACTGGAAGATAGAGAGAAAATGATGCTACTGCCAGGTGAAATGGAAAAATGCAATATGAGTCACATATACGAGTGTGCACACTCATTAATGTTTGTTGTAGGGGCAGCACAGGCACTCAGCATCAAAATGGTAGAAACTTTGAAGAAAGGCTCTGTGACCACCACTGTTGACACGTATTCTGCCATGATTATCCAAAGACTAATCTCTTCAACAGTGCCATGTATACATTAGGTAAATCTGGAAGTTGTGTGTGGTCAGTGTTTATTGGTTTGCCCTCCAGTAGCACATGTAGCACATAGGTTGTCTACATGAGCACAAGGCCAAACAACAAGTACACCTCCATCTTAAAATTTGAAAAGTAACAGTAACAGTAATGCGGCTGTTACTGTTGTCTGCAGAATTTACCTCAGTATGCCATAAGATTCTTAGTAATAAGGCTGTGTATTGGCGAGAACCTGGCAATACAATACATATCATGATAAAGTGGTTGGAATTCAATACACTGCGATATATTGTGATTTTTAAAAAAATCTTTAATGTCTTTAAGAGAGTCAGAGACTAAAACCAGCTGCTGCTGCAGCCTGGCAAACAACTCCTGTTATTAGCACATCCTTCAAGCGAGACAAATAAATGTAAAAAATCTGTTAAGAAATGCCTCAGATGGAAGCAGTTATAAATTAGTTATTAACATGCTCTTTCAGTAAAACAGGTTATAACTTCTCACATGCCTGGGCACTCCTGATTAAACTCATTGACTAGTTACCAAGCCTACAATGCAGTAGACGTCAGTGAGAACCACAGATGCATTTAGCCTGTGTTATCATCACTGTGAATATAATCTGGATATTGTCTTGCCTTGACTCAGGAAATGCCCAACACTGCATTTAAGTCATGGTGCTGCACAGCTCTTGTGTTAACTGTTGTGATGTCATGAATGTGATGTCAAAAATCCCTAATCTCCCAAAAATGTAGGCAGATAAGGGACCACAAAGTAAATAAGTTGATAATATGGGCCTGTGTGCAAACAGATTTTCTATGTGTATGAATCACTGCATCTGTGTGTGTGTGTGTGTGTGTGTGTGTGTAGTTTTCATCTGGTGTGTTTTGTGGGGTAGGTAGGCAGTTTAAAGAGTCCGGAGTTGCCCATGCACACGGAAGCGATAGATGCAGGTGTAGTCAGGATGACCCCAGTTGCTCATAACCCTCAACTGGACCACTGAATACACATCTTTCATAGACTCCTTTAAGAGAAATAGAGAGAGAGAGGTTAAGGTGGTGTGCAGATGAACTTACATGCAAACAGACTGAAAGTAACCCATATGGAGTGAATGATGTGTTGCCCTAATTCTTAGTGTTTTTAAAGGAAAGTCTTACTGGAAGTTTAAACGTCTGAATAGCTTCTCCATTGTAGTCATAGAGAAACGATCCTAGAAGCGCTCCCTCTTCATCAGACTGGTTCATTCCCTGCAGAGATGACAAGCATTTACATTTAACACCATACCCTGACTACATATATCCTTTAGTCTATCAGATGAATATATCTGTGTGTGTGACTTACATAGACGCTGAACTCTCTGGGGGCGTTGGAAATGTGTCTGTGGGGGTGTAGCTCTTTAGGCAGGTGCTGCAGGGTAACGTGGGTGATGCGCACAGGATACGATAATCTGATGGTAGCAAAACCCTGATCACCCTTAAATGGCCAGCACTTTCCTGCATACACCTCTGGCTTAAGAGAGAAAGAGAAGGTGGGACAAAATATAGAGAGACCGAGAAAAAAGAAAGAGACAGAGAGAAACACAGTAAGAGAGAAAGATGGATGGAAAGAGGGAGAACCGGGAATGCGAGGGATTGATGGAGATGGAGAAAAGGAGAGAGAGAAAGATAATAGACCGAGACAGAGAGAGAAAAGGGGCGAAAGGGAGTGTGGGTGAGATGTAGGAAAAAGAGACAGAAGGGGAGAGAGACAAACAGATAGAAAGAAATAAAAAGACAGGAGGATGGAAGAAGATATTTGGAGACAGTGAAAAAGACAATGGGAAAAGGAAAAGAGAAAGAGAGAGAAACATTAAGAGAGAAGAGGAGATAAGTTGTTATTTTAGATGATTTCTGGTTTCTTCAGTAACCTTTAGTATCAGTATTTGTATTCGTAAGACATATTTTATCATTGAAACATTTCATAAAGTTAACACTCAATTTAACTTCTCAATACAGAATCTAACTCAAATGAAGTTTAGTAGAGAACTCTCATTATTTTTTATGATCTCAAAATATACAGCAAAATGATATCAACTCTAGTCTTCTAAGGGTTAGTATGAATCTTATGTGTGTGTGTTACCTGTATGATGGTGCGAGGACTCTCTGAATAGTAGAACAGCGGAATTCCAAACAGACTCAAATATGCTGATTTGGCATGATACGTGTCTGAGCAACGAGACTTGATTATGGTGGAACCTACAACAACACACCAAACATTGTAGTGAAGTCTTAGTATTAAGAAAAGACCTGAAGAGTAGAACATATTGTGAAAGGGAAACATACAAACACCAGGGCTGTACAAAAACTTTTGAGCAGGTGGCATTAATGCTAGGACAGCTGTACTTAGTGATACGAATGAAAATTATTACAGTGCTGAAATCCTAATAAGTGAAATAATTTGAACTCTGATTGTAAAAGAACAATATTTACAATATTCTGCACACAATTATTCACACACATACACAGTGTGGAGAGATTGTGTACCTATGGTCTCCAGTGCGTAGTCTAGCATGCCAACATCATCAGCTCTGAATACATGCAGTGCTCTCCTAACAGTGTCATGAACATCCTGATACACACACAGACACATACATATCACCCACTGACCTTAACATCAGTTTAAATTCAGTTTCAGATATAGCTGAAAGTCTCTTTTATATTCATTTGTGTGTCTATGTTCAAAGTTAGTCTAATGCTGACTCTACTGTACTTACTTATTTATTACTAACTCTTTCTTTTTTGCCCTCTCCATTCTGCCGTACCTGCATGGATGGAACACTAGTGCTCTCTCTCACACTCTTCCAGAGTTCCTCCCATTCCTTTGCTCTTACCAGTTTGAAGAGGATCATCAGTCTTCTCTCCAGTGCCTTTAGTGCCTCCTGCAGCTCAGCATGCTGGACTGCAGTGTCCCGAGAGCCAGAGACTCTAGCCAGCTGCTGCTGCAGCCAGGCGAACAACTCTGTTTTCAGCTGAGAGAATGTATAAAGTTATTAACACACCCATAAGCAGGTTATCAACACACGCTTCAGGTAAGAGATTAGAGATGCGTCCTCAAGCTGGGACGGATTGAAAACCCTTTATATGAACCTGTTATTAACCCTCTGGGGTCTAAAGACATTTTCTTGATTTCTCCATCTCACTAAATTTCCCTCTCAACATGGTTTGGCATGAAACAACAATGACCTGTAGGTTTCAAATTAATATGTTCAGAACAGTCTCAGCTCTCTCTATAAAGATAAACCACCGCAACAACTTCAGCAGCTGTAAAGTTTTTGTCTTGCTAATCATTTCACATCTCTAATCTCGAGTAATGAAGAATGCAAGGTTTCTGGTGTGATGTGCAAACCCCCCATTGGTCAGTACCACACAAAATGTAGATGGACACATTACTCCACCAAGTATGCAAAGTGAGAGGCAGCTGATGTGTACCTCATATCTCTGGATGAGAATTAGAAGACTCTACAGATTGAATTGAATGAACTGTTTGAACCATATTTATGTGCTGTATTATGGCAAAGAGAAATTTCCTCTTCCTCTTGATCTGAGGGAGTTTTTCATAGCACCATCACTCGTTTTTTGCTCACTGAGGTCTGTGCCGATTGTAAAAGGAGCCATATAAACACATAAACCTTAACCTTAACCTTAAACCTATATAGAAATATAGAATAGAATTTGACACACAGGTGAGTTTATGGAAAGTTAACACACTCAGGTTATAACAGGAATTCCTGATCTCATGGGTCAAATATTAGCAGTAAAATAACGCTATAATCTCAGTCTTGGGGAGAAGAGATGGCAGGCCTGCGGTTCTGTAGGGCCAGTGTCCAGCACAGCTTGATGATTCCTGCTCTTAACACATCTACTATCCCTGGCGATGTGCTTGAGTAGGAAACCAAACTGTGCAGGACCCTCAAATAATTAACTGTATGTTACAGACACAGTAAAAGTACAGCGTAGTCTTTTAACACCATTGTCTACTTTTGGATTATGGGACATGTGAGATGCTAGATGGTAGACAGGTGAGGACAGGAATTGCCAGTCTTTACCTCAGAGATCTGTGTCTCAGCTCCAGCACTCTGCTGCTCAATCCAAAAACGGAGGTTCTGGTCCACACTAACATAGACAAACATTCAAAAGTCAAGATCAAATCAAACATGATCACCTGTCCAGTCTGTGTATAGCAACACAAACTCACTTGCTTATGGTGGACTTCAGGACACTCAGTTCAGACTTCAGCATCTGTCAGATAAAAACTGTATCTTTATTTAGCTAAAACAAGCACTTTATTTATTTTATATTTTTATATAATATTATTATTATTATATATGAATACACATTCATATATAACATTCATGATCACCTCTAGCATGTGTGTCTGTTTAAGTCTATCCTCTTTCAGGACAGCAATCTCTCTCTACAGGACACAAAAAACAAAACACGTGTCAGATCACACTTGCACAGAAACACAGAGGTTTTCACAGCATCCTCATCTTAATCTCAGTAACCTGTTCATCAAACCTCCAGTGAGAACTGTTTGACACCAACCAGACTAAAATACACACTCTGGAAAAAAGTAACACTGTGAAATGACTTGATTCAGATCTCTTGGCTCCACATGTATGAAATAGGTTACATCGACTCAGCTCTCAAGAGTAAGTCAAATGAACAACAATAACTGTATTGATGTAATAAATTCCATTTATGTGGAAACACAAATGAATCCAGCCAAAACCATTATAGCAGGCCTGAGCATCAGCTCTAAAGGACCTTGTATATTAAGGTACGTGTGTTTCCAACACCAAAATGTCTGTGTGTATGTACTTTAACTACTGGGCGAATGTCATACAGGTTATATAATTCTCATTACCTTTGCGGTAGTACAGGAGGGTGTCTGGATCATCTTAATGGGGGTAGACACATTAGAGAGAATTGAAGGGTATATCCATAATCCTACAGACAAACAGTAGCATCAGTGCTTCTGGCACACAACACTGTAACAGCTTACAGATTTGTGTGATGTTCATCAGAACTTTTCAGATTATTAATGTAACTCACCAAAAGCCAGAGTCAGAAGAAAAGTCAAAACAACTGCTGTCAGAACAGGTTTCCTGAGGTGACAAGTGTTCCTATTGGTGAAATCATTAAGTATGATTTGTATTAGATGAATATTTGTGTTTTTCAGAGCTGTGGAAATAGATTATTAATTAAGATGCTGCTGTACCTGCTGAGCATTAGAACGTCCATCAGGAAATACATAAAACCAGTCAGCAAGCCACCTAGCAATACACACATACACAAACACACACACACAAACAAACTGAGAAATAGTATTAGAGTAGATAAATCATCTGCTCACTTCACACTTCTCTGCATCAGGGGGAAATTTATAGGGTGGAGGACCACTACAGAGAGGCAAACCAACATACAAAGCCTTTCTCTTACGCAGTAGTCTTCTGTTCTGACAACGCAATACGATTGATGAGGTAGATTTAGAGGAAAATATTATCAATAGCATTATCAATATATTTTTGCTGACAAGCATCCTGCTACTGCCTACATTTCATATATTTTAAAAATAGACAAGATGTTTCTTAGTTTGAATGTGTGGTTCTACACGCAAAACTTATATAAAGTTTTTACATAATGTGAAGATTCTTTAAACTCTAAAAAGTATGTGTTTATTTAAACTCTGTATACACGTGCACTGCTCTTTAAAAAAACAAATAAAAGGTCCATGCAGGAAACAGAAAATGATTTGAATACACAAAGTTATTATTGAAGTTATTATTAAGCATATTTATTCTCTAACTATATATACTGTCAAATATCATCTTACACACATTTGTTTCTGTGAATGTTGGGAAATTACATCTATTCATCTCCATTCATTTTCTGGAAACTTATCCAAACCTTAAACAGCTACTACTAGCCTAACGCTAACATTAACCTAATTTAATGATACACAGCGTATATAAAGAGATTTGATCCCCATAATCTGGCAAAAAAACTGCTCCCCACCCCCCACCCCTCACACACACACAAACGCACACACACATCCTCACACACACATGCACACGCACACACACACACACAAATTCACACACACATACTCACAGAAGTGTGAGCTGCTGCTGTGTTTGTGGAGCTCGGTCATGGTCAGGGATTCAGGCAGGTCATTCTTCTTCTCTAAGTAGTGTCCAGAGGAGAAGCACTGGAGGCTTTGGGCTAAAAAAAACAAGTAAGATTTAAAAATGAAGGTTTTTAAAAAAACTTTAAATTCCATATTGTTGCTGTCCGAACAAAAATGAGTATCTCCAAAATAGTAAATGAGTATCTCCAAAATAGTAAATAGTAATAGAAAACAGTTAATTTCAATTAATAAAAAGGTATTTTTTCAAAGCAGCTTTGGAGCATTTTTATTGGTTCAACCATCATACCATCATACAATTCACAATAAAAAGTTCAAATTAGACAATTAAAAAAAATTGGATGGCATGTAATGTGAGACTGAAATAGCTGATGCAGATTTTTATAAATGTTTATGAATAAAATGCACTGGCACTAACATTTGTTACAGTTGATGTCAAAAAGGAGGAACCAAACCACTTCTAACTTAAAAACATGTTCTGAAAGGTTACTGTACATTAAAATATACTTAAAAAAAGATTTTTTATTCATGACCATGAAGAAGTTAAAGGTAGGCTTGCTGAGCAGAGTTCAGGGACCACACCTACATGCAAGACTAACAGAGAACAATGATATGAATGTTTGATATGAATGTTACTACTATGACTACTAGCTCAATGTTTTGGACTCTATTAGTTATATCTTATAATTAACATCTACCTGAGTATCCCTCAGTTATAGCAGGACCCTCAGTATGGAAGGGGTTGTAGGAGGAAGATGCTTGAGAAAGAGTGTAACGACATCGTTTTGATCCCACTCTCTTCTTAAAGATCCTTTACAAACACAAACATGCAATCAGGTTAAGAACAATACTTACACCTAAACCTGAAGAACCTGGATTCTGTCCTACACACACTCACGCACCTGCCTGTGTATGACTCCTGATAGAAGACGTTACGCACGTTGGTGCTATCTTCTTCATCACTGCAGTAGTAGCCGCTTATCAGCAGTCTGCTGCTACGACGCAACATCGTTGCTGGAGGCTGGAAAGCCTGCATGTCGGACTATGTGTCACTGTGTTATATAGCAATAGCAGTTGATTTCTGAGGACTTTACTGGCTGGAGAGTTCTCTGACCACTGTTGAAACAAGCATTTTAGATGGACTTTAATGCCGGACATGACCTACAGCGTTACAGGTAATAGACAGTGGGAAGGTACAGGTGCTGCACAGGCTCTGATAGGCCTGTTAACATGAGTAACAATGCTGCTGATGCACTTAGACATCAGTAGAAGAGGCAAGGTCATTTACCTCCCCCCAGACTTCAGTTTCACCTCAACAACTTTCATTTATGCTCATTCTACACAGCATAATTCACAATAAGCAGCGTTAAATGTTCAGTTCTATAAAGTGTGTGGCAGAGTTTTCATTTATGTACGATTAGATAAACACTGTAGGTGTTACTCAGAGGCGGGAAAAGCACAGAGAGGTAAAATTATAAGTACTCAGTTAAAGAAATACTGCATTTAAAGTGGAAGCAAAATTGGGCCAAAATAGAATCAAGCATATTGTCACTGTCCAAATCTGATTATTATTATTATTTTTTGCTTCTATATCATTTGAGCTTAGCAGCTCTCCTTGCTGAAAGGACCCATAGAAATCCTCCATCTCATGTGCAGGTACCATTTTGGAGACATTTGTTTATCTTAATAAATAAATAAATACATAAACGAATAAATAAATAAATAAATAAATAAATAAATAAATAAATAAATAAATAAAAAATACAGAGAAAGGGAAAAAGGAGTATGTTTTTTGTTTTATTGCAAATGTAATTGAATAAGTGAAGAATTTTTATAAGCTCTAGATTAAGCTACTAATCTTCCAAAATCCTTGCATAGGTAGTAATAACATAATAAAAGTATATGAATTATATTTTATATTTTATTTAAATGCAATCTACAGCGAAGTAAAGTGTCTTTTTGAGCCAGTGTTTGTACAACCAGCAGATGTTTATATGTATATTCTTGAATACCAACATTCAAATATGATAATAAAGTGCTCGGCGTTATTATAATGATCAGAAGCACGTGCGCCTCTCGTTAACTAATATTAATGTCGTACGTCTAATAGCATAAAATCTGAGATTTCTAACTCGCGTTGTGTGTGTGTGAGAGAGAGAGAAAGAGAGAGAGAGAGGCAGAGAAACAGAGAGAGGGGCTGGTAGACGGTCCAGTTCACAACTTTGACTCAGATAGCAGCAATAGTTTTAATAGACAGTACGCATCATGCAGAACATCAGTCTGCCGACTAAGAACACATCGGTTCTGAAAGAAGAAATGTACTGAAATTTAATGAAACAGGGCTTTTACCTGCTACTGAAACGATCCGCTTCTGAAAGTTTAATGAGATTAGAAAGCTTTGATCTCCTCTACGCTGTTATGACGTTTCAGTGGATCAGAAGAGACGCTCGTTCTACGGTATCCCAGTAACGCAGCTCCTCCATAGTACTGAGACACAGAGCTGACTCTGCAGAGTTCAAAGCTTTCATCACCGTGATTCATCTACAACACTGTAGAGGCCTGTATGACCTCAGCACCTCTCACAAGCTGAAAACCAGTAAAGGATACATCTCCAAAACCCTTCAACGTCCTCAATCAACCAAACTGTAGACCTAATCAACATTACACCATAACATTGAAAACACTGCTTTAGTTCAACATGACTTCATACTTTAGACTTCATCCACAGAGTTATTTGAGATTTATTTAACAAAGATGCTGAAAGAAAATCAAACAGTTGGAACAAATAGAAAGCAGAGCAGAGTTGGTATATGTTAGTTTTAACATATGTTAATTTTATATCAAAATTAATGAATAATTAAAAGACCACAAGACCAAAAAACTTTTACAGTCAAAAGGCTGTGTTTTGGTTCTCTTCTTTTTAAGAAACATATGAAAAACCTACACACATTTAAAAATTACTCAATGTGTTAACAAGCAAATGAATTAGTTTTATTTAACTAATTTAGTATTTTTTTCAATTAAATTATTTTTTTACTTGAACTAATTTTTAGGTTGTACAAGCAAAGCACTTTTTACGTGGTATTCAAACAGTCTGTACAGTTTTAAAGGTCAAAGAAAATGATCACAGTAGGTCCACTTTTATTCCAAGGAGTGAATACATTTTCCTTAAAACTCCACCATCCATGTGACTTTAACTGCTCTTTATAGATCCTTCCTCTATTCAGCCTTACAATCATATCCTCCACTCCTGCTGTGGTACTCGCTGTGTAAAAACTCATTGGCTACTACAGTACCACATGCTTTTTGTCAGGTGCAGGAAGTTAAATCTGGACTTAAAGTGCTCGAAAGCTGTTCCAGTATGAGTTATTTATAGTATGTAACAGAAAAACACTGCAGAACTGTAGAGTAAGCACTGCAGCTATATTTACACAAGCAAATTCAACCAATATTTATAGATATTATTATTATTATTTCTGTAATATCTTAAAATTTAAATCTCAGATTTGAATCATTTATGCAGATCATGACTTAATAATGATTATGATACACTCTTTTTAATCGTCCATCCGTTATTATTCGCTTTATCCTGCTGGTCAGGGTCACTGGGATTGGGGGGTGCTGGAGCCAATCCCAGTATCATCGGTGGGTCGTGGGAACACCATGGACAGATCGCCAGTCCATCGCATGGCCAACACAAACTCACACATGCACACACTCACATTTATGGCCAATTTAGAGTGACCGATCAACCTAACATGCCCTAACAAACCCACTCAAGCACAGAGAGAACCCAGATTGTTTTGCTGTGAGGAAACAGTGCTAACCAGTACACCACTGCACCGCCTATTTTATTTATTATATGCTGCTTTTTATTAAAAATACATACTGACAAAACCTATCAGTGTGTTCACAATCTTACTAAAATATATGTTATCAATAGGAGTATATCAGACAGCACAGACAGGTGTTAAATGGCTTTTCCAATAGAAATAATCAGAATAGACAAAAGCTTTTAAAGTGCATATGTGTGTGTTTTTGTGTGTAATGTGTAGAAATATAAAAATAATATGAATGGACTGAGAGAATATTATTTGCAATCAACATTAATTTTTATTGTACAAAATGGAAAGTACTGACATTAGTAAATGTCTGGGGTTAGCTAAACCCATTATAACAAATAAAACCCACATTAACTCCAAACCTAAAGCTAACCAACCTTAATTGAAATAAAAGAAAAAAAGAACAGCTTGCCTCCCCCTCTCTCAATAAATGCTGCTTAATTCCTTATGATTAACAAGATAACCCCATGTTTTTATGTCCACACACACCAAGATAAATCAGGGCTTGACTATCTAAACCTAGGTTAACAGAGAAAGCTGCTAACTGTCTTTGTATAATGAGTTAACTGCTGCTCCATATGGTAGAAACCCTCGTGAGACCGGCCGCTGGTGAAACAATATTTACTCAATATTTATTCAAAGAACATTGATGCTGAACAAGTTCAAATGATGTCAGGGTCCGATTTGCTCTTCTCGCCAGGTGATCTCATAACAAGGAGTGAAGCAGGACATGGTTTGGAGTCTAGAGAGAAGGGACTGAAAAATTATGGAAAACAAGGACCAGGTCATAGAATGACGACAATATAAACGTAAGAGGCTGCAAAGACAAAACATACAGAGGCACATAGAAGGAACAGAGAGTAATATTAGTTTGAAGTAGAACCTCACAGAGATCCATATCAGCCTTCTCAGTTATGTATGTGGAACGTTTGAGTTAACTGATAAATAGCACAGACAAGTAGCAACCAGCGTCAGTCAAAATAAACTGACAGGTTAAAAACTTGGGGGTGGAAAACAGCCCTGTCACAGCCCTAATTTTATCTCTCTCTCTCACACACACACACAGAGACACACACACACACTTCCATTTTGTATGAGGACTTCCACAGATTTCTGATCAGTTTCACATTGTTAAAGCCAAGTAATTACACCTAAACCCAACCTAACCTTGACCTCAGCATCCAATAGGCCATTTAGTGCTGTTTCTGATTTTCTATAAAAAGTTTAATTTATGGAGAAACAGCACATGCTAGCAAAACAATCCTCACGTCTAATGTTGTAATATTATTGTGAAGATACACACACATATGTGTGAGCTTCTGCCATGGTTGTGGGCTTCTGTCCGTAAAACAGGACATTGGGCCAAAATAAAGAAAAATATTGTGTAGATTTTAATTGAAGTTTCTCTGGCAACAATTTATGGTCTTTAAATTCCATATATTGTATGTAATGTAAACCTGAAATTGCTGATATAACTTGTATGTCTGTAAATGTAATGTTCAGGTAAATGAAAATGCATTGGTTACAGTTCTATCTTGGTAACTTTGTGGTACTTAAAATAAATATTGTTATTATTGAATATAAAAATGAAGGGGGGCTTAACTCACTGGGTTGCTGGGCGCAGTTCGGAGGTCACGCTGGACTAAAGGGGGGGGTCTTTGATATGAATGTTGATTTATTTGGAGGCCTTTAATGGCTGGACAATTTTCTGACCACAGACACAATCATAAATACATGTAAATGCAGGACATCCGTTAGCAGCATATTATGGAATTCCATGTGATGGAGTTTCCTGGAAATTATTTCAGAAATTTCTTCGTTTTTCTCTTTTTGTAATGTAATTTTCTGAAAACTCGTGAACTAGCGGTCATGTGCCTCACTACAAGGAGGCGCGCGAAGCGTTATTCAAATCAAGTCTCGCGCCCCAACACTGTAACGGACTGTAACGGACTTCACGCAGTTAGCAACTTAGCGATGGAGGTGGACTTGGTCACGGACAGCGCGGTTCAAGTACGTAAAACATGAGCTGAGCCGCCCGGACATGTCTAACCTCAAGCCAGAGGAGGCACTTGAAGTGTAAAACAAGCGAGAAGAAGTGTAGACCACTACTGGTGGAAAAAATAGCTAACTTAATTAACTTACTCAGCCGAAAGTGAAGGTCGACCGTGTTCGGTTAGTCTGTTTAGCGATAGTTTAAACCAAACAGTTCTGAGCTGGACCTGTTATTATGTGTAAACGCGAAGAAAGACGTGGCAGAAGTTAGCGCCTTATAAGACTTACGCTTTCCACCTTAAATGGAGTAGCGGTTAAACGGCGCCTGTAACTGCTGCACCTCTTAAGGTGGAGGGGGAATGCGAATAAGAAGCTAACTTCAGAAAGCAAGCAGTTGAGCTTTTCCAACAAACTGATAGCGAGTCTGAGTTTTACGGTCACCCGTTAATTTCAGTTGTGCAATTTTTTATTTTTTTTCTTAGTTTGATTGAATTCATTGACCTCAGTGATGTAGACGCTGTCAGAATCTATCTGATACCAGTTCCCCACTTTTAATTAGGTACGACCTTATGTTGAGCAGGCGTGTCTTTGGATAACAGCTGTGATCCAGGCTACCTGATAGTGTTCCTCAGCATCAGCCCAGCTGTGTGTGACATAGCAGCGAGTTACTATAGCCAGCTGGTTTGCGAGCTTGCTGTGAATTTTCTTCCTCGATATGAGACTAGGGCTGAAACGATTCCTCGAGTAACTCGATGACAAAAAAAAATCGAAGATTCGTTTAATCCATACTATCATATACACTGTTTCGCACGGATGACTTTTACTGTTGCACAGCGCGTGTTAACCGTGTTGCCAGTTGGCGTGAAGAAGACGTGATTTGATGGCGTGGCTTGCAAAATAGGAAAGGAGAGGAGGAGACGAACAGAAGAGATGGACCAGAGAAAACCACACACAGTGTCCAAAGTTTGTGTCTACTGTAAAACCGAACTAGCCGAGGGACCAGTTACTGAGCGTAAACGTGAAGAAAGACGTGGCTGTTAGCTTCTCATGTAAATTCCGCCTTTCCACCTTAAATGATGCAGCAGTTACAGGCGCCAGAATGTAACTGCTGCATCATTTAAGGTGGAACCGGTAATTTGAAAAAGAAGCTAACTTCGGAAAACAAGCAACTGAGTTTCCTGCAAACTGACAGCGAGTCTGAGTTTTACGGTAACCCCTAGCCGATCACCACATCAGTGTTTCATAGTATAATATATAGTATGTTATATAGATCTAATAATACATCTAAGTAATAGTGATTATTAAAATGTTTACTATAAAAGCTTACAATGCAATATAAGCAATGCAATGTTAAGAAACCTATCTTATTTTAATCTTATATATTTAATAAAGCAGAAATATTTTTAATCGATTACTTGATTACTTGATTAATCGAAGGAATAAATGATAGAATACTCGATTACTAAAATAATCAACAGCTGCAGCCCTATATGAGGCCTTGCGCACATACCTGTCTTTGCTCCAAAGGAGGTTTCAGGCAGGAAAAGAGAGATATCTAAATGACCAGCATGGAAAACATCATTGGTGGTAAGTGTGGGAGGGTTTAAAAAAATTTGGTGGCATATAATGTGACATTAATGCTTGTTCTAATGTTTTCCCAGGTCGGTTCTCATTAGACGTGACAAAATTGGGGACCCTGTGAATTGGGGCTATTAAAGAACCTGTACTGCCAAATGACAGGACTCTTTGCAACTGACATCATGTCACTGCATTGCTGGCGAACTGCAGATAAAGGGTAGGAAATGATTTTCTACATCTGGATCACTATTATATGGGATACTTTCAGTGACGCTCAAAAAAAGAACTGGATGCAAATAAACATATATAAATCTGCAACAGACAGTGCTGAGATATTTGTAGATTTTGGATGCACCAATACTGCTTTGTCCCTCCTGGTATAACCCAGAGTCTGGCAACTCATATGTTAAGAAGAGTAAATTTGTCCCGCTTAGCCCAAATTAAACCACCCTGGGAGCCACTGCATTTTATGTCAATTTTATTGGTGTAATATTTTGGCTTTAAAAATTTCCTGTGCTTATGTCCTAGCATGAGCAAAAATTATATATAATATTTTAGCGAGTTCAGGAAAAAGTTTATTCTGGTTTATCTGTTTTTTTAAGTACTCTTATAGCGAAGCCTACTTTCACTGTTTAGTTCAGGGAGCTGTGTGAGTTTATGACTGACAGCAAGTGTAGTGAGCTAAACAAATCTTAGGGTTCTGTTAGCATATGTGTGAGGTGAGGCTGGAGCAGAGGCAGCATTTTATAACACCCCATTTTATTCATAAACTTTGTGTCCAACTGTAATAGTGGTAAATGCTACATAAAAAAACCTAAATTGACTTTGCTGTGCTTTATGCTTTAGCTGAACTATAGCGTTTTTTCTTGCATTTCCAACAGGGCCTGCAGGATGCTTTTCCACAAAAATGTAACATTTTCATGTTAAATGTCTCTCAGCCTTCACGGTTTTAGTCAGTATTTGCTAGATTATTGTTCATATTTTCCTGTTCCAACTTAAATGTAACTGCTACAACATTTAAGGTGCAATTGGGAAATTCAAACAAAGAGCAAATGAGGAGCCTTGAATTTGGCAGTTTCCCATTGCAGAATAAACATATTGCAAAACCAGCTGGAGTGTGTATAAAGGCTACTGAGTCAGTTATACATTCATTTAAGTGTTTTAGACCATTTTTTGTTAAAACAGTGTTAGAACTCTGTGTTAGAATGCTTAGAAAAATTATTTTTAAAGCCACGAAGGGGCAGTAAAAAAGCAGCCTCGATATACACTAACTAGCTTAAGTCCTGACATTTGTACAATTAAGCTTTTGCAAGATTTATTTGAGGAATATCTATTCTGTATCACATAAAACATACTAAGCTCAAATAAATATTATTCCTTGTTTTTAGATTCTATATAATAATCAATATTTATTGTTACATAATTTATAATAAACTGAACTAAATTAAACTTTTAAAAACATAAAAAAAAACAGAACTGAGGAATGTATACACTTGTAAGCAGCATCTCTGGCTCTGCAAAAACAGTGCTGAATGTTGTTTCATATCGAATTTCTCAAGTCATTTGTCTCATATTGTGTTTATCTCTACAGCATTTTAGTAAATACTACAGTCATTCACACTTTCAGTAGCAGCAGTTAAGCCATGGATTACTTGGTTTGCATGAAGCAGAAGGTTATGTGACCACTTTACTGCATGATCCAGCTGACTGACAGCTGCTATGCTAAAGCCTAAAGAGACTGGCAGTTCCTTGCATATGTCGTTGTAATGATTGCTTCTTCAATAACAACCTTGATGAGCCTCAACTTAGTGGGAGATGAAGAATTACCTAAAAATATCCTTTGGGATATGTATAATGGTGTATTTGTGACATATTGGTCCAATTAATACCAGTGTTCCAACTAATCTGTTACCTGGCATTACAGATTTGCCATGAGTATTTTTACTGTTGCTTGTCAACCCATACTACTGACATTTTAAGGTTTATGCATAGGCATATGTGCAAGCATTTGACGTTAGTCAGAAAAAACAAGATTGCTAGAAACCAGAAATTGTGGTATCTGTCAGGGGTATCTGTATTCTCAGCAGGTGCAGATGCAGATACAGTATTGGTACTGGTGTATATCCAATGTATATCAATAATCCTCTATAGTCTGATGTTCTTTTCTTTATTACATTTTCAAAATGTAAATATACTACAGCCATCACGTTTTAGCAAAATGCTAATTGTCTGTGCTAATTTGTGTGTGCTAATAACACTTTATTAATCTGCAGCAGTCCTTTGCAAATGTTGTTATTGACCTTTTTTTCATGAAAGAGTGATTTTGACCCTTAGACAAAGATAACATGGATGTATTTTCTATCCGATAAGTTTGTTTAGCACTGAAAAAGATTCTTTTGTTGTTAACTATGCTGCCGTCTCTCCTCTTAATGTGCCAACACCATCTTCACATGCTTATGAGTGTGCTGAGGAGAGGTTGCACTGATGCATTTCTGAACTAATCATGCTTAATCACAGATTAATTGCCATCAGCTTTAATGCAATGCTCGTTAACTACACTAATTAACATAACACATTTCTGATTACTGCAGGTGGGAGGTGCTATTTCATTTTTAAAGAGGATGTTAAACTGCCACTGCGCATCCTATATGTGTGCATTTGTATGCGAGAGAGACAAAAGAAGTAGTTGACTCCCTTACTGCACTCTAACGCCAGTAATTGAAGTTTTAAGTGACCACCCACTGTACCCCTTACATACTGGATAAAAAACACAAGCAGCAATCTATCATTTTTAATTGCTGAGAAATGCATTAAAATAATAAAGCGTATTGCAAGCGGCCAGAGTGATGAATAGGCCTTGCTGTCTCTATTGCATTACCTGCACTGCCAGAGATATTGCGACCAGCATGTGCCCAGACACATGTGACTGTTATTCGATAACGAAAGTTGCATATTAAATTCCATCACAACGCATAAGGAAAAAAAAAAACAGAGAGAGAGCGAGTTATATTTTCTGTTGGTGGGGGTGGGGGTTGGTGCTGAAAGAGAATAGTTGTTTTCAATTAAACAATACTGCTTTTTGGAGTTGGGCCCTCTTTCCCCTTTGGGTTACAGTGATGGAAATTCCAGTAGAGACTTGATTTCCAGTAAATGTTAATCTTGGTAGTTTATTCTCTGTTGATATTTTAGGGTTTATTTGATTGATGGGTACTTAAGTATGACTTTACCATAGCTGTTTGGACCGTCAATGACCTCACAAATGTTCACAGTTGTAATAATTCACAATTGAATAGGCATTAATTGCTAATTAGCTTACTAATGATTTTCTTTGCTAATGATTAACACTGTGAAGCACCACAGCATGTAATCATGTCATTATTTTATACTTTCCATGAAACAAACATTTTCCTCTAATTTGGTTAATCAGTGTTAATTGACAGATTAACACATGGGTTAATTGTGCTTAATTGATCACACTTGGTTTGGCCTAATTGGTTTTGCTGTTTGTGCTGCATGGAAAGTTTAGTGATTTTGTTTTCTCCTCATATTCCTTCTTTACTTTAACAGTTGTGGGCTTTAATTGCTCCAGTCAGTTCAATGTATTGTTTAATTCCTGCTGTGTGTTGAATCAACAGCCTTGTTTTACATGTTACAGCATGATATGCTGTGTTATGTCGCTCATTACTCACCAGATATTTTCAAGGCAGTACCAATGATAAACAAGTAAATTAAACAGCAATCAACACAGTGTATAATCCAAACAGAATAAAAAAGTAATGAATTGCACAGTATAATAGCATGTAAAATATTTCTGTTTAATGTTGTGAATACACTGTATTCTGTGACAGCTGCTTGGAGAAGTGTAACATTATATATTATACTGTGTGGTTAAGGATGAGACTCTGCTCGGGTGTCATCAAACATTCAACAGACTTTAGCCAATAATATACCAAGTTTTGCTTGTATTATGTGAGGTGCAACAAGTAAATAAGTAAGCCCACAGCAAGATGAGATAATCCTTTCCCTGAAAATAAGCTGCTAAGAAAGTAGTCTGAATGGCTCAGGCAAACACCAGCTCTGCCGTTCTGAAGTCTCAAATTGTGTATTTCTGATGTTGATTTCCTTAACAAACTGAAACTGGTAACAGTGATATTAAACAGTTTCAGGCTATTCTTTTTTTGCTGTATACATAGTGACCACTTCATGATTACAAACAGAATTTTGTTTTTTTGTGTTTGTGCAGCAACATGCAAGAAATGTGGAAATTCTTTGTCTGACTGGACACTTTTATTACGCTCCTTTTTACACACACTCATGTCTTCATGCAGAAACTGATTACAGATACTGATTCCTGCTGGACCCAAGTGTGTTTCTTAGTTGTTCTTTAGATTCCCCACCCAAACACTCTGCATCCACTGCCCTTTCTTCATCGTTCTCTTCATTTTCTTTCTCCTTTACCTTTTTCTCCCCCTGAGGACAGGATTCTGGAGTGTGTGTGTGTGTGTGTGTGTGTGTGTGCGTGTGTGCGTGTGCTTCCATATTCGCCCACATTTATTTCTTGATATTTTGATGACGAATTTTGATGATGGATAGCTTTTGTAGAGAAGAATGTGTGTGGTAGTGTGCCAGTCTTTGATAATTTGATGGTAAAAGAGGCAGTGATAAATGATTTTAATGTACTGTGGGTCATCAAAGTGAGAAATAGATGGAGAGAAAGAGAAAGAAAGAAATTACAGAATGGGAAAAAAGTGAATAGATAAAATGGACTGGACTGGACTGTCTTTATTATGCTCATCCTGACTGTGTGTCTCTGGATTGTACCAAAATGTTGGTCTTTTTATTGTCCACATCAAACACCATAAATTTAAACAAATGGGGAGTTATACCTGTTAGTGATGTTTCAATATATATTTTTGTGCCTCCAGATTTAAGTCCTTTAATTCTCAGGGCTGGCCGCGATATATCTATATCGTTGCTGTCCTATGAAAAACATTTGTATTTTTCTGCATCATTTAATCGTAGCAGATGTTGTTTATATTGTGTGACAATTTCATGATGAAAGGACCAATAGAAGTGCTCCAGAATAGTTTTGAAAAAAATCTGGTTCCTTTGACTTATATTGAAAGTGAAGACAGTTTGTGTCCTCTCCTGTAAAGTTACTATTTTGTAGATCCTTGTTTTTCATTGGACAGCAACGATATATATGATGGTTGTCATTTTAAACTGTACTACTCTGTACTACATTTTACAATGTTTTGGATATGCAGTAATTCATAATATTGGGCCCTATTTGCCAAAATCGTCCTATGGTTTTCTTATATTTTTAAGAAATGCCCAAAGTCAGATTGTTCACACTTTTGTGCTCAATCTGTGTGCGTAAATGCTGTTTGTACCTCAAAACATATCCCAAATAAGAAAGCATTGGTGAATGTTAAACTCTTCATTAAAATGGCAAAACGTAGGCCTTAAAAGAAATTCCTTGGTTAGCTAATCAAGTCCATTGCTCTTAGAGCGGCGATACAATTAATTTTAACCATATGTGTGCATCCACAGCAACTACTTTCTTGTTGTTCTTACTAGCACACTTTTTGTCTGTCTGGGGGAGTTAAAAAAACTATGATGCCAGCATAAGAATGCCATCTTGATTATGTCTTTTCTGTTTAGCAAAAGAAGACCAACAGTGAACATGGCAACAGCTGGCGGCTTAGAAGACCACATAATTGTTGATCATGGGACTTATAGATATATGCAAACTACTCTTAAAACAAATTTGGGGCATTCATCTTGTGCACACACATGTGCATAGTTAAAAACAAGTATATGGTCTCTGTAATGCTGCTTCTACAGCAGTGCTGTTCGTAGAGCAGCAAAAACAGCTCAGAAGTGGATTGATGCTACAAAGGATGCTTTATGTTTAAATATGTTTTACACTAAAATGATCTAGACATTTTCTGTGTAAGAGTTCACAGCAATAAGCAATCCAGTGTTAATATTATCTATCTCTGTAACATGATTCCGTTTTTGTAGTACATGCTCTTACTGTGCATTCACATTTTGGCTGTGGCACATTGGGTGACCTCTAGAGGGCAGCAACAGGCACACACAGCATTCCAGACCTTTTTCTGCTAGAGTCTTGGTCAATGTAGCCTACAAAAGCCTGGTCAAATGAAGTTTTTTCAAGTAGCCTTCCATTAGTCATCTTTCTTCAGTTAGTCTGGTAGGACCCACTTGAAGCTGATTGGTCATATTACATGATCATTGGCTCAGGGGACAAAATGTCTCTTTAGATTGTAGCTGGTTTTAAAAACCCCTGCAAAAGATAAGGGAAAAAATATCTCAAATATCCCATTTCCATATCAAACATGTTTATTCTAATATTATATTTAATTTCATTTTAATTACCTACCTTTATTACCCATTCCTGCTGTTGGGATCAGTGTTAGGAGATGGGGTCAAGCTCAGGCCAGGGCGCAGCATCCGGCCTTTATCAAAATTTTATGAACTAACAAAAAATAAGAGAGAAGCAGAGGAAGAGGTTGGAGTGGATCAGAGCAAATCTTTGATAGATATAAATTCAATTTAGATAGTATTCAATAAATTCAAAGTGCATTATGTTAAATCTAATCAATATATGTGTAATTTCTCAAGAAATAGTGCTTGAAATAATCAAAATGACTTTGAATAAAAGAAATAGTTATAAAAATCATATGATATTTCCTATAACAATCACTAATGTTATTTGTATTGAGTAATGTTATATGTAATGAGTAGATCATTTTGCTTGTCAGAATAGTTTTTGCAGTTTACATATTTATTTATTTATTTATTTATTTATTTATTTATATTTTTGTTTATAGCATGCATGCAGCAATAATCATAGTCTGTTACTTCCGAATGACCTTGTAATGTAGAAGACAGAGTTACAGAAACTTAATAGGGCAAAGCATCACGTTTAGAACCTTTCTGTGGGACAAATAACACCATAATTTTCCTATAAGAAAAACTAGTTGAAACCTAGAGTTCCGTATTTGTGCTTGTCACACAAGTTTAAGCCAATTGCGCCAGATATTCTGCATCTCATTGCAAACCTTTGTTATTAATGAAGTTTGTATAACCTAGTATTTTTTAGCTTGCATCTTTTAGCCTGGAAAAACTGACTGTTTGTGAAGATGTAGTTAACTGATGCCAAATGTGATGCTAAACACCTTGTTTCTTTTTATTTAGTTCACTTAATTTAGTACAGTGAGAAAATAAACTTTTATTTAGCTAGTACCGGCTCTCCCTGCTGGCATTGTATAGCAGCATGGCATGTCTGAGGTGTGGTGGCCTTTAAAGGTTTATAGTTTTTTGACTGCAGTACCTGTTGTGGCCATTAGACAGGACAGTAACCATGGTGACAGCTGTCCCATTGCTACCGTCTCTCCTCCCTGTGTTCATGTCTTGCAGCATCATACAGCCCCCAGGCATAAGCTCCCCCCTACTGCTAGCAGGGGTGTGTCCATCCATCAGTCCCACCTCCACAGCTGGAGGGGGTGTTCCCGTGGGTGTTTTACCCCCCCTCCTTCCACACAGCAGCCTGCCATAAGCTGACCTGAAGTCTCTGTTGAGGGCTGCATAGAGGAGGGGGTTTAGAGCAGAGTTTGCGTAGCCTAACCACAACACTACTGAGTAAGCTGTCATTGGAAGATTACTCTCGGCTCGTATCCCCATAACGGTGAAAAATGTAAAATATGGAAACCAGCAAATAACAAAGGCTCCAAGCACCGCCGCTAATGTCACTGTGGCTTTGTGCTCACGCAGGGCTAATGCAGTCACTCCTGGAAGTGATGAGGAATTCAAGGCAGCGTAGGGTCCACGGTGTGTGGAGACGATGCGTTTGGCCTGCGCACGTGCAATGCGGAACACTCTGTGGTACATCCAGCACATGGCCACCAGGGGGAGGTAGAAAGTGGCAAAAGCATCAACTACCACATAGGTGGGATTCCACTCAAATCGGCAGCCTCGAGCTGGGTCGCCCTCGCCATGATTCTGCACAGTGTGGTCCACCGTGTTCCATCCCAGGTGAATAGGCACGAAAGACACACCAACTGACACGAGCCATATCGCCGCCAAGGAGGCGCCTACAAGCTTTGGCAGCAACAGGGTTGGGTAGCGCAGTGGCGCTGTTACTGCAAGGTAACGATCCACACTAATGGCCAGCAGGTTAAGGATGGAGGCAGTGCTCAGCATGACGTCCAGAGAGATGTAGATGTTGCAGAAGTGTGCTCCCAGTGGCCAATCGTTAGTGACCTCCAGGAGGGTGGAAAAAGGGAGGACAAGAATGCCCAGCAGGAGATCAGTAACAGCCAGGGACACGATGAAGCAGTTAGTGACACTGCGCAGGCGCCTTGTGACGAAGACGGCCAGACACACCAGCACATTCCCACACACCGTTAACAAGATGAGGAGAGACAGAGTCATGCCTAACGCTATTTGGGACAACATTCTCACACACTGTCTCTGTGTGTGTGTGTGTGTGTGTGTGTGTGTGTGTGTGTGTGTGTGTGTGTGTGTGTGTGTGTGTGTGTGTGTGTGTGTGTGAGAATGAGAGTCAGTGAGTGTGTTTTAATTTGTTAGGTGAATGTCTGTTTTAAACATATCGCATGATAGCTAAATTGCTACATATATGGCATGTAGCCTCTGTCACAGTATAGTTTGATTGTATCTGATGTTCTTTAAATAATCGTAGAAAAAAAGTTCATGTCCCAGACTTTTTTGTTCCAGTGCAAGATGCTTGGTTGCTACATTAGCAACGGTTATTTGCTGTATTGGTCTTGAGTGTTTTAACATTTCTAATCGTTCACACAGCGTGTACTAAAATGATGTAAGTGCTTTAAAATGCTTCTTAAATGAGAACAAATATCCACTGTGTGTTCTTTCCCTGAAAAAAAAATCTTCTGTGAATCCACCATGGCTTCAGCAGATTTCGTTTTATCAGATCAGACTTTGGTGCCATCTTCTGGTGACTGCAGGTCAGTGCATCATACCTTTCAGCTCACTCCTGCTGATAAGAGAGGGGAACTTAGTTTAGTACAGAGAACCATATGCTTTATAGTTACCTGTGTGGGGAAAGTTTCTGAGAACAATAACCGCATCCTACTTCCTCATATGTTCACAGGTAGAAATTGGTTTCCTTTGATAAAAAGGCAAAGACTAAGCATGGAAATTCTGTAACACTGATAACGTGATAAATCGTGTGTTTGTGAAGGAGCAAGAAAGAGAGCGAAAGAGGGGGGTTGTGTGATAATGTGGCCGAGGGGTTGCGTCAATGTCGTTTGTTTGCTTTCACTGTCTATGATTTAATGGAAGTTTGGCCACAGGACTAAAGTGTTAAAGACTGATAATTCCTGCCTAATCACTGAACTGCGCTCAGACACCCACTACAAACTGAGATAGAGGGAGAGAGAGTGAGAGCAAGAAACTGTGCGTGTGACAGAGAAAACAATGCAGTGCTCATGTAACCCCATTGCCCAGGCTAAATCACAGAGAGGACATCAGGATCAAAGCCTAGGCACAGATAATGTCTCATATCCGCACATTATTTTCACTTTGTTCGCTGTTCAAAGCACATATGCAATCTCTTTCATTCTTTCTTTTTTCTCTCTCTGTCTTTCTCTCTCTCTGACACACATACTCCTGACTCCCTTCCACGTTCTTAGACAGTCATTAATGTTCTTTGTGAAATGGGAATATATATAGATCTCTCTCTCTTTCTTTTTCTCTTTCTTTCTTTCTCTCTCTCTCTGACACACATACACACTGTTGACTCCCACATTCTTGAGCAGTCATTAATATTCTTTGTGAAATGGATATATTTATAGGTCGCTTTCTCTCTCTCTCTCTCTCTCTCTCTCTCTCTCTCTCTATCTCTCTCTCTCTCTCTCTCTCTCTCTCTCTCTCTCTCTCTCTCTCTCTCTCTCTCTCTCTCTCTCTCTTGCATGCGCGCACACATGCCTATATGCACTTTTGGCTGTGGTGTGTACCCAGTAAACCCTCTCCATATCTGGGCAGCCCCCCTACCTTCCTCTCCCCTATAAGGACCCTTTCCCACAGCCTGTGTATCGAGCCGAGAGATGGAAAACCTGAGAAGTGCTTCCTTTGGTGTGATTTAAGAGAGATTGTAAAGAGGACCCAATACACTTTTTTTGTCTTCTCCTTTACCTTTACTGTGTTCTGTAGCATTTTGTGCGTATAAACTGTCAACAAAGTTAGAAAGTCCAAGGTACACGACAGAGGGTAGGAAAAACTCCTGAACCACTTTTCTTAGCTGCTTGAAGCGCTTTGTTGGAATTCCAGTCTTTTTTTCTGTGATGTCATCTTGTAACACAATCTTTTTGCCTGCCTACCGGCTCCAGTCTAGCTTGCAAATGTGGTTTACCTACTTGTTTTACCAAATTTTTCAGGATGAGGCACAAATTGATACAGCAGATCTGACTCCACTGTAAGAAATTGTTTGTTAAGCTGTGTATCGGCCTTCATGTCCGGGTTCCAGCCTCTACTGTAAAGGCTAAGGCTTTTCTTGTTTAAATAGATCTGGGATTTTTGTGTCCCTTTGAGTCCAAAAACCACTCAGTTATCATTCTAGCACTTTCCTGGTGATGTGGAGGAGACAGTTAATAAGGTGAGTTATTAGCAATTCCAAAACGACTGAAGAACAATTAAGTTTGATGCAAATAGGCTTTAGTGTTAGCTAGCTTGATTCCCTTGATATAGACTGTAGGGGTTTATAAGGTGTTTCTTGCAATTAAACCACATCCTCTGGTTGTCAGGCTTATTTCCAGCTAGATGAAGCTAAGACTAGCTGGCTAGCGAAGGCAGAGATACTCATCTAAGGCTAGGAACACAAAGATGTGCGTTCATAGCAAGAAACACCCTGTTAAACCTATAGCCAATATTAAAGAGATTCACAAAGTGCCAGTTTGGCTTTTGCCAGTGGGTGCTGTCGTTAGCTAGTTAATATTAGAGCCCACCAAACTTCAGACGAAAACTTTTGTTTCTCTTCATTCATTGAAAAAATGTAATTCACTTTGTCAACTGCAGCAATGTCATCTTTTCTTTTTAATCACAAGGACAGTGCTAGAATGATAACCGAATAGTTTTTTGACTCAAAGGGACACAAAATCGCAGCATGCTGAAATGATGAGAGCCTCATTGGCTCTGTAGCAGTTTGGACCTTAATGTGTTAACAAGCAGATTGGAATTTAAAACATTTTGACCTTTTTAACCCATAGTGGTTTCCTTGAACAAACACGAAAGCAACTGTGAAAAGGTTTGCAGGTTTTGTTATTGTCATCTTATTTAAGGATCTGCAGGTCCAGAAATGATTATTTATGTCAGACTTAGCAGAAGGATAGCCATATCAGTGTAGGGGCAGAACTTGTAGCAAGATGCTGCTCATTGAGAGGGGCTTAAAGACTAGGAAGCTTTAGACAGAGGGTGAAAATGGATGTACAGTTTGTGAAAAGTTTTGTGTTTGGGGAACATTGAAGCACACTTTAAAAAAAAGTAGTTTTGCCTTTAAAATATGGAGTTTTTTGCATTTCAAATAGTAAGTTAACAGAACAAGGTGTGTGTGTATGTATGTGTGTATGTGTGTATGTAGCCTACACATGTCTATGTCTGTTTGCTGACCTTTGCCTGTTCTTGGTTTACGATTTTGGATTACACCTTGACTTTTCAATCTAATGTCAGCTACACACATCTGTCTTTGTCTAAACCTTGACAGACACTTTTTTAACGCCTCCTTTTCTACACTGTGCAATGAACATTAAAAATCAGCATAATAGTAAAAGAGTGATAGAACAGAAGTGCTTTCTGACACTGTGTACTATTATCTGTAAATGCAGGGTCCAGCTCACAAAGTATCTGTTTGAGATTAGAGATTGACTTAAACTGACGTGGGACATTTTCTGCAATCTGCAAACATAATGTGCAAACATGATATATTAATTATTTGTTGTTTGGAATTGACATATTATCCTTGTTACACCACTGGATTGAGGCAAGTGTGTGATGATTTAGGCATGCTGTTTGCTCAGTCAGTTATAAGCTTTCATTACTTATTAGCTACATTAACCTCTTCACTTAAGTGCAAAGCTTGGAAAAACAATTTTAGACAAACATGTCCAAACATGTCTTGGCTGATCTCCTAAATTTGGTGTGGAAAGGAAATTATATAAATTAAAAAATAAAAAACAGTAGAAAAAATATGTCTGAAATATAAAGTGCATCGTCTAGAAGCCTTGATTAAATGGTGCACATTCGGATGTCCTTTCAACTTCAGTGACCACGCATGCACAGACACTTTGCATATTGAGTGTGTACACAGTGGTCTGGCACACCTGGCATTGTTTTTTCTGGCCTTCGTGCTTCACACATTTCCACTGATTATGTTGAACCAGTTAAAGCAGAAAAATAATTACAGCTATTTTAATTGAATAGGCCAGAACAGTGGCATAACTGTAGCCACTGTATTGTGTAGAATGGGCAATGGCAGTGGGGCTCAAAACCCAGGGGGTTGTGGTGTCAGGATAGCTGTCCGAGCTTTATAAAACTGCACCCATTGTGATTACACAAGTAAATTAATTTATTTATTAAAGGTAACAATTTTATTTTCATTTTTGGCACTTGGGTAGTATCCTAGTTATGTGACTAAACCTGAAAAATGTGACTTGTAGTATATTGTAACTCATAAACTCTTGGAACTGGATTCACTTTACCAGGGAAGATTTCATAATGTGTCCAGGGGTTTGACTGGTTAAATTGTATGGAATAAAGTGTCTTATGCAGATTGAATCAGACCGTGTGTATCATATGTCATGTTCAATAACAACATCACAGCTCATGGCCATGTTTATTAGCAGATTTTCCTATTCCGTTACAGCGAGGTCGATCTAAACAGGGTTGCTATTTCTAAAGGAAGAGCGGTAATTAGTTCCACTGTCATTACTGTCAAACTGTAAAAAATTAGAACCCTGGATTTTATATGTAAACACCTAAATTATAGTACCTTTTCCGTACCGTTTAAACTACTGCATATCAGACAGGGCTATATCTCTTTATAGAACCCGCATCATTGGTGAACACTATCAGTATCCACTCAGTGAACTAAGCCAACAAACTGAAACTGGATCCTGCAGTCAATAACAGATGGTCGTCCTCTGTGCTACTCAGCGCTGCAGAAGGCCATCTCCTTCCGAGTAATGCGCAAAGCTTTTGTTTAGGTTGGAGCTGAGAGGTTATTCTAAACCTAAACAGCTCGAGGGACCACTGGTTCTCAGGAGGCTGGTAGACCATGAGGACAAGACCATGGCCTCGCAAGAGTTTGCAAGCTCTGCTGTCATGTAACATATGGGCTGTGACTGATTGAAGGTCACAGTTTCTTTATGTTTGGAAATAAGTCTATGTGTTATGGGAATGACTGTAATAAATGACTTCAAAGTTTATGTGAGGATGAAAAGGTTCCTTATCTATCTCATTCTCTCGCTCATTTTCCCTAGAGTTTTCTTATACTCCCCGTGCCTTAATAATCTTTGACCCTTGGCTTGTTACTGCAGGTATCTCCTCATCTATGCTGTACTTGCTTGAAGATTGCTCCCGCATCTCATCCACTTGGGGCTTAGAGGTGTGTGACATGAATGCATCTGACAAATTAATCACCCATCTGCACTGGCTATGAGGAAGCACTCGATGGAATTAGAAGGAAGAATAAATGTCGGAACATCAGGTTTTGGTGGAGAATGTGGTTTACACTTCTGCTTAGAAGTTTGGGGTCATTGTCCTATTAATAACTGTTATTCAGTAATAACTTGTAGATCATATATATATATACATATATATATATATATATATATATATATATATATATATATATATATATATATATATATATATATAAATTATTTACAGCTCTGTTTATCATTATTCTTAAGGTTTCCTACAAACTATTTGAGACTTGCAAATAATGAGTTTCATTGTAGATTTAATAGACATTTAAATGACATGTTTTTATTAAATTAAAAATGTGACCTCCAACTTCCAAGTGGTAGTGTATATGTATATATATATATATATATATATATATATATATATATATATATATATATATATATATATATATATATATAAGGCATCATTGGCCACATTTTAAGTAAAAAACCTTTGTAAATACAATTTTTAATTTTCATAAGAATAATCAGAAGAAATTTCTAAGCATAGAGTTCTCCTGGTTCCCTATGTAGTCATTCCCTTTAAAAAAGAACCTCTTTTTTTAGTCAGCCAAACCTGATGTGTATTTATTTCACATCTCTAATACGTAGAAAGCTGAATGCATGGAATCCAATTATATGCCTTTGAGTTATGTTCACATTAGTATGCGTTTCAAAAGCTCACAAGCAAGCAGTTTGTCTAAGTGCACAAATTTGATTAAGTGAAAAAATAGACTTGTAAAACAAACTTAATTTAACTTGCTGTCTATACAGCCAGTCAAATCACATCTTACCAGAGCATCTGATGTCTCTCTCTTCTTTTCCCGTAACGTGGAAATTATTTCAGTTTGAATTCGCAGCATTTTAGAAAATATTGATGAGTCGTCACTCTGTGTATGTAGTCTCATATGAGCAGGCACAGGCTGTATGAGACTGTAGTCACATGAACTAGAAAGATAAAGTTGAAGGAAGCTTGACCTGACTGATTCATCAGAGAGTTCCAGGTAAAAATAAATGCTGCAGCTTTAAAAGAATGGTAGGATGTATAAAGACACAGTGTATAGTCAGTCACAGCCCAGCTGTTTTGCTTATATTGTTATAGGATTTTTATAAATGTCAAAGTAAAGAACAAGAATATCTAGCGAGGCAATAGGTTCTGCCATTGATTGTTTTTCAATAAATGTGATAATCTCACCAACCCTGGAACCTTTAAAGGGCCCAGATGTCCCTTTAAAGGTTCAGATGAGAAACTGTTGGAATACATTTTTACATAGCAACTTTCAAGCCTTTTTCCTTTTTTGAATTAAATAGTCTGTTTATGTTACTATGGCTGTTTATGTTACTTTGTTACTTCAAAAAGGTCCTGCAACATAGTCATTTATCCTGAAGTAAAGAATGTGCTCAAATATTAATATGCTTTCATTTCATTACTGCTACTTATTATTCTAGTAAAAGTATAGTGAACTACTCCAACATTTTACACACAAAGTGGAAACATGTTATTTGACCAGCTGTTATATGCCTTAGATGTTCTTGTTTAAGCTAAGCTGTAAACCACCGCCTAGCTTGTCTTTAACATTTGCAGTGATGGATAAACATAGGTCATTTAAAGATTAATTTGGAGGTTTTTGTATCAACATAACTGTCATCATGTACTCCATTTTTACCCTAAGACAATAGCATGTGCTACGTCCACTGCTAACATTTCCCCTCCTTGCCAACAGAGGTCTCCCTCACCTGAATACTAGTAGCTCTCCTCACCTGCCACTCTTTAGTCAATCACTTGTATTGTATTTATGAAAGGTTCAGTTTGTTGTTCCTCGCGTTTGGCATGTCCCCTTGCATTCATGAGCCTTGTGGATATTTACTGTTTTTGGCTTTTTCCTTAGACTTTGTTACTCCTGCGTGAATTTGCGTTTGTGTCCGCGTTATGTTGCCCTGTTTGTTGTCGTTGGGAATAAACTTGCACTTGACTCCTCCCCTGTGTAAAGTAACTCCTTACAGAAGACTTCGCCTCCTATGGAGTCAGCAAGTTTAGAGGATCGTTTGTCAAGGCAGGAACAGAAGATGGAGGAATCGATGGGACTTATTTATGAACTGGATCTAGTAATCCTCGTGTTGCTCTGTTCGTGGCCTTCCCTTAAAGGTATGGCCAGTCTCAGAGTATGTGCAAGGGGTGTTTAATGCAATGCAGCTTGTACATCAATCTTGATCAAAGGTCGATAAAATAAATTTTGTCATCTCTCTCTTAACTGCCAGGGCTAAGGCATGGGCTACGGCCCTATGGTCACAGAACGGTGAAGCATTAAGATCCGAAGTCCGCTTTTATTCTCCCCTTAAAGTGTTGTTTGATGACCTCGGAGCTGGGAGAGGCATAGGTGATCAGTTGTGTCAAACTGAGCAGGGTAAAGCGCACAGCGGCTAATTATGCATTAGAGTTCCGTACTCTAGCGGTTGGTAGCGTCTGGAGTGAGGCAGCCCTGCTAATGGCTTATCACAGAGAATTGCGAGCTAATTTACAAGCATAAATGGCTTGTTGTAGCAAAGAGATGTTGTTGGACCAATTTATCCAAACTTCCATATTGCTGGACGATGTGCTGGGTGAAAGGAGACGTCTCAAATCAATCACCGACACTTTCCCTATTGGTGTACAACCTAAATCAGAAGCAGAACCCATGGAATTGGGGCAAGCACGGGTTACAGTAGAAGAGAGACAATGCAGATGACATCTGTGCTTCTACTGTGGCCAAGCTAATCATCGACTCACTGATCGCAACAAATGTCCTAGTCTTGCTAGGATGTTGGAAGTGAGTTCATTGAATCTGTTTCAGTGTTGATCGACTCCAGCAGCTTCATAGACTGGGGACTAATGAAACAGCACCACCTACCACTGGAACCTTTACAACCAGCACTGCGTCTTTGAGCTGTGGATGGTCACTGAGCGCACTCTTCCTCTGACTATGCGAGTGGGAATGTTACATGAGGAAAATAGCTACTTTTTTCTATCGACTCCCCCAAGAACCATTCGGATTGTTTTAAACTATGTTTCTCGTTACCCCTTAGATTCACATCCTATAGAAAGCCCCAATATGTTGACGTCTTTAAGCAAACCCTCATGTTACTCATATCAGTGTTTTCCAAAGCCAAGGCCAGTAAACTACCTCCTCACTGACCCTGTGATTATGCCATTGAATTGTTGCCTGGCACTATGCCTTCCAAAAATCGTATTGGTCCATTGTCACAGCCAGAAACACAAGCTCTCAAAGAGTATATTAATAAAGCTTTAACGTTGGGTTTCATACGTCCCTCTGCCTCTCCCGCAAGTGCCAGTTTTTTCTCTGTTGAGAAAAACAATGGGGGTTTATGGCCGTGCATTAACTATAGGGGATTCAATGCCGTTACTGTTAAATATCACTACCTGTTACGCTTAGTCCCAGCAGCTTTGAAACAATTGCTTGGCGCTGCCTACTTCGCCAAATTAGATTTACGGCGTATGTGCAATTTAATTCGTATCAGGAAAGGAGATGAATGGAAAACTGCTTTTTTGATCATTAGAGGGCACAATGTGTACTCTGTAATGCCTTATGGCCTCGTAAACTTGCCTTCGGTATTCCAGGCTTTTATTAATGACGTACTTAGGGATATGTTGGACTGCTGGGTCATCATCTACATAGATGACATCCATGTGTATTCAATCACCTTGGAATAACACAAGAATTATGTGTGACAGGTCGTCCAGAGGTTATATGACAATGAACTATATGTTAAAACAGAAAAATGTAAATTCCAGCAGACAAAGATTGAATTGAATTGTATGTTTTGGGACCTGGTGGAGTGCACATGGAAGAGAGAAAGGCGAGTGCAATAGTTCATTGGCCTACACCTCGTGCCATCAAAGAGCTACAAAAGTTCCTGGGTTTTGCTTTTTACCAGTGTTTTATTAGGGCTTTAGTTCTTTGGCTGCACCCTTAACCTCTCTCTTTAAAGTAAAATGTAAATCCCACACAACAGTTAATAGTGGAGGTGGATGCTTCGAGTTTAGAAGAGGGGGCAATCCTTCTTCAATGACTCAGTTCACAACTCAAACTCCATCCATGTGCATTCTTCTCACACAAGTTGTCGCAAGTTGAGCGCAACTATGATGTGGGAAATCGTGAATTGTTGGCTATGAAGCTTGCTTTTGATGAATGGAGACACTGGTTAGAAGGGGCACAACACCCGTTTGTAGTACCAACTGTCCACTGTATATAAGTATATAAGTACCGACAAGAGACTGGGCACTAGACAGGCACAGTGTGCCTTTTTTTTTTTAAATGCACGCTTCAACTTCTCTGGCACTTGTCGCCCCGGATCTAAGAACACTAAGACAGACTTTGGGAAGCAGATGAGATTTTACAGTCAGAGCAAATTCTTATTCTTATTTTTATTCTTTTCTTCCTACATGTATAATATTCTGGGTATTTTACTAAAAAGGAGCATCAACATCAGTAGAACAACTACTTGTCAATGACAAATGTATAAATATCTCTAGGGTTATTTGCAAAACAAAATGTGGCTCTGCCTTTGTTTATACAGCATGCCTTTAATTTGCCTTTCTCAAATTTCGATTACAGAATTGGTTTAAAGTCACAGTCACATTTTTAAAGACTTTTGATGTAGACTAAAATGTTTTTTACTTTGAATGACAAAGTTGTATCAAACTTTGTCACAGACATACTCGTGGTACATCTAGTAGTGAAATAGTGCCTGCTCATATTCAACAATACAATAATATAAAGATAGTATAATTGAAATAGTAAGAAACACACATAAAGTAAGAGCAAGATGAAATAAACATAAAATAGCAAAAATATTTTATATAATATAAATAATTACTATATATCTTAACGTACAATATATAAGTAGAAAAAGGATAGAAATGTGCAGTGTGGATGAACATTTCTGAATAAAGTGCAGAGTGGAAAAATGGAATAGAATATATTATTAAATGAATGGAAGTTCAACTAGTGCTCTGCAACTGGGCAGTAGCCCTGTGTATGATGCGTATGAGGTGGCTTTAGTAGCTGCCTTGATTGGCCTGCAGGAAGAAGCTCCTCTTCATCCTCTCTGTGTTTGCCTTCAGGGACAGAAGTGCTTCCCTGAACTCAGTAACTTCTCTGACCAAGTTAAACAAGTTATTAAAACATAATCAAATTATTAAACATTCCATGTAGTCATTACCCAAACTACAATTAATCTACAGAAACTAATGGTTCGGTGGTGACTGTTTCACGAGTCAATACATGACTAGCAAACACAGCTTAGATCAATTAAACACACAAAAATGTTTAGTTTGTTGCAGGAAATCTAAGTTTTGGTAATGACGATTCATACTGATACACACAGATTTTAATAATTTGGGGCGCATTTACTTAAAAATTATGGGGTGCAGTCTCACGTGGGCATGGCTAAAATAATGCTCCTCTCATTGGCTAAAAATCTTTGTGTTCTGACAATGACATTAGAATGTGCAGCAGCATTGTCTAAATAAATTCATGATAAACCTAAATCTTTCAACTGCACTTTAAATTTAGGGGTTAGGGCTTGAGACAGCCACCTCCAAATAAAAAGTACTCTTTAAATGATAGATTTAGCTTTGGGGTTAACTGATCATGACATAACATAAATACCAAAGGTCTGAATACTAATTAGATTTTATATGTATGCAGTTTTGTACCTTGAAGTTGCAGTTAAAACTAATTCATTAGAATTATCCATGTTTAGTTAAACTTCCCCTACATGTGCTGATAAAAAGATTTCGCTGTAAAAATATTATAATATTGTCAGTATGTTGTATTGAATATTAGAAAATGTATAATATAAAAGTTAAAATGCATGAGTTGGTGGTTTTATATTTTGGGCATACATTTTCTTTGATGTTCCAATTGATCTTTTATTGTTCCCCTAGTTGTTTCTAGCCTGTGGACCATCTAGCTAGAATATTGAGTGTGAGAGAATATTATTACGATCGTTGCCTTGAAATGTAAAGTAGTACTCCAACCAATAACACCCTAAAACAGCTGTACAAACACCAAAATATCCAGTACATCATGGGATCACAATGTTACTGCATAGTGGGACCTTGCAAAACCAGAGATACGCTGCATACCTAAAAAATCTCTTTAGAAACTTTAGTTTACTCTAACTTGAAAATGCATGGATTGTAGTGGATAGAAGTGTCACAATAACAGTATTGAGAACTGCAGCTATAGCTTAATATTGAATATTGCTACATGTCTTCCATACACATATGCAGACAGTTCTACACTGTTAGTCCAAACTCTGGTATTACAGTATGATGATGCGTACTAGGGATGAGATACACAAACTAGACAGATCTGGTATCCTGCTGATGCTGATTGTTCCTCCAGATACTGATTAGTCAGTAGATTCTGAGGCGTTTCTTTCATATCCTTTCTTTCTTTCTTTTTTTTTTTCAAAGTTTGATTTTGCTGTTTGGGTTTTTCTTCACAGGCTTGAATCTTTTGAGCTATCTGATCTGACCTAGTTATTGTGGGAACGCTCTGATGCTTTTGATGCAGCAATCAAATCCCAGTTATGAAGCCTCTTTTTTTTTTGCTGTCAATCGGGTTTTTCAACATCTTCGCGGTTAGTCTATCCAGTAAGGCCACAAGGGTGTTATGTTGCTAGGTAACTGCATCTTCTGTAATAGCGTGGTGGTCTGTGTGTGTGTACATGTGTCACCGTAGAATGATAATGAGGTGTGAAGGAGAGAGGGGATATTCCACATAAACATGCATACATACTTCAAAGAGTCTTTCCTCTTCGTCTCTTTCTCATTCACTCAGTCTCTCCTTTCCCTGTACGTCCTCACTCACACGTGCCCTCCTAATTGCAACCCAGCGGACTTTGTACACTTTCTCTACTTGAAAACGCATTAACATATTTTCCAAAGTTGTTTAAGGATGCAGATGTGTACACACACACACACAGATGCATATAGAATAATGACCTATATAGTCCAGCACCTTTCCAAGATAGCATGCGCTCACTGTCACGACAGGAGGGAAAAAGTTTGTCGGACTTAAAGAGGAAGATGATTAAATACTCTTGTACTTCTCGTTTTTATTCTGTTTTTTTTACTGTCTTTCAGTTACTTTTTTTACATTAGGAGCACTTCCACTGCAGATTCAAAACATGTGCTAAATCCACACTGTGTAAGTCACATTAATAAAAACATAACCATGGCTGACCATTAACCCTCATACAACAAATGCAGTCAAGGAAATGTTTCCTGAATGTTTCCACAGTGTGTTCAAGGTTTTAATTCTTTATCCAGGTTAGCTTTAGAAACGTAGCTGCATTCTTTGGCAACATCCGTCCCGTAATGTTTATATGATACACCAATCACACTGAAAGTAGTTTTTAGATCAGAATAGCAGCAGTTCAGTAATGCCACAGGTTTACTTACCCTAGGTGACCTCCATTTCTTTGACACATTTGTTCTTTCCCTCCTCTGACTCTCTCTATCACGCGCTCTCAGCAGACTCCTTCCCGCAGCCCAGCGCAGGGCTAACTGGTTTCCTTTTGAGTAGGCGTGCATGCCTCTTAGTGTATTTGCATGAGAGAAAAAGAGAGCGTGTGTATGTGTGTGTGAGAGAGCCTCAGATAGAAAGTGCAAGAGATAGGAAAAGAGGGAGCCAGAGTGAGTGAGTGAGATGGAGAGCAAGCGAAAAAAGAGTGAATGAGTGACAGTGAGAGGAAAAAGGAGAGAGAGAGAAAGAGAGAGTGAGTGAGCAAGCAAGCAAGAGAACTCTCCCCCCTCTCTTTTTTGCCTTGCTTGTTCGCTCTGAAACCAAATCAAGTGTACTTCATAGACAGGGTAAGATATTTATGTAGCCAAAGCTGTTCAGTGCTTGTTCGTTGAAGTCATTTAATATGTAAATAAATACAAGAAGTTCATAAGGATAAAAAAAAAGAAAGAAAGCTTGTCTAGTCTGCAGCTATACTCATAGCATTCCTCTGTGTCTCTAATCCACAGACATACTTTTCCAAGAGAGTAAAATTTTGTCACTCCAAATTTTGTATGGATGTGTTTGTATATGTATATATGTCTAGATATATACACACATATGTATGTATGTGTCTGTGTAATTTTGTATGGAGTTCGTTTTTTTTCCAAGTTTTTCTTTTTTTTGTTTGTTTCTTTTTTCCCTCTATCTCTTTGTCTGTCTGTTTGTCTGTCTCTTTTTCCTCTTATTCCGTAGATAAAAGCACTGTAATGGGACGAAGGCTAAGAGCGGATCCATTTGGAACAAAAATACACATTTTCTCTTCTGCCCCATCATCGTCGTTATTCTCTCAGTACGGAGCCAACTCACGATGCTTTGTTTACAAGTCCACAGAAAAATATCACTGATGGAGTTGAAAGATGACTGACTTGTTATGTAATGTATTTGTTAACATGAAAACAGCTGATAATTATGTTGTCTGTTACTGCTAATGGTGTAATAACTCCTAGTAACGTAAATGACAGTTTACAGCTGATTTGACACTTTCTGGCTTTCAATCTTTTTCTAGACATTTTTGATGTTCAGACATACATACTTGTTTATGTAACATGAACAGAAGTGAAAAAAAAAAATCCAATTTTTTTTTATGTATAGGAAATAATATAGCTATACACAAAGGAATACCCCTACAGATTTTTTTTATTTATTTTTTTATAGTATAGTAACACTGAATGATTTTTCATATGTCTTTTTTTTTTTTACATCAGCCTTGCAGTTCACACAGATGAACATGATTATGCTCTCTTCTTTAGAGTCAGTGTCCTGTGTAAACCCCTAGTCATTAGTTCTGGTGGGCAGCCGTATGTGAACTCAAAACACACACACACTCACCTGTGAGCTCCTCCCATCTTTCTCCTTGCAGCTTATGCCTAATGTTCTTCAGCTATCGCTGATGTTTATCACTGTCAAACACAGGCTCACACTATGGGGTCACTTTGACTGCACTTGCAGGTATGTGTGAGTGTATGTGTGTGTGTGTGTGTTTCTGAAACACATTTTATTCATATCATTAGTTCCACATGAAGAAAATAAATTACCTCAACACTGTTACTGGGCAGGGTAAATAAACAATATAATGTTGACATAATGTTATATATTAACAAAGAAATTATGCTAACATTTTTATCTGGTACAGTCAAGTTGGCTTTACATTTTTCACTGAAAATGTAATGGTAACCTCCATCTCTATGTAAAGGCTTTTAGATGTGTACAGGTTATTTTCTGAGATGTTAGTTGTTACATATTGTGTTATGTAGGGCTTGTGTGGGTGGATTGTTCTAGACCACTGCGTCAGACTGACTTGCACTGCAGCGCTTTGACAGGCTAATCCATGAGCTAGTTCTGCCAAGAAACAAACAAAGTTAAACAAACAGCAGTACAGGATTTCTAGATACTGTTCCTCTAGCAACCTCTAGTGGTTGGGGTGTATTACCTTTACTTTTCCTTCAAACAAATATCACTCTAACCTATTTATTGTATTATAATTGAATTATAATTGTATTTAAATTTAAGTTTATGTCTTAATGTATTTATAAATTGTAAATGTATTCTTTAAAATAAAAAAAACATTTTAAGTCACACTTTTTTATACTTTTTTGTACTTTAGCTCAGTTTAGTTTTCTTTAATAAGTTATATTTAAATGTTAGCGAAAGAGAAAAGGAGTGTCTTCATTGGCGCTCAAAAGTTTGGGGTGACTTATTTTATTCAGATGTGTATAAAATGATTCTTCAATGAAACAATTTTTTTTCCAAATAGTTTATAGGAATCTGTAAAAAGTTTTATGACAACAAGCTACAAAAACATAAAATTTTAGCTTGTTTTTAAAACAAGAAAACAATTTCTATCTTTCAAGAAAAAAACAAGAAAACAATTTCTATCTTTCTGTCTATTTTAACTTTTCAGGAGAAATCCACGTTAAAACAAAGGTCTGACGAAAATCTTTAAACAAAAACTTTAGTTTTGCTCGTCAGTGAGAAAGGTGAGTGTATGTATCTGGATTACTGCAGCTCTGGGTCATGACCTTATTTTCAAGACTTGTCAAAGACAATATGCGATATATGAAAAATGTCTGCTTAATCACTTTTTGTGTGGCATGCATTTGCATTAGCTTTGCACTCTCAAAGCTAACCTGGGTTTATTTAATTAAGGATTGTTCTTTGATGTTCTTTGAACGAATATGTAAGTTATAAGAGTCATGAAATAAAGTTGGTTAAGGGGCTAAGACAGTAACATGAAGCTGTAGCATGTCCATCTTCATAGGAACCAAGTATAAAGTTTCTTGCTGTTGTTTTTGCTCAACAACACTAAGCATTATCCCTTGTTTGTTTATTATGTATGAATAAATGAAATGTGGTGTGAGCTAGAATAATTTTCAGAGCTTTTCTTATGTAAACAGTGCCTTGAATTTAATCAAAGGACATTATACAGATGCTAGTCTGTCCAATTCTGGGCCTTGAGCCAGAGTGCAGTGTGGTTTGGTGATTTCCCTGTTCATATTTGATTAAACTAATGAGTTTATTGCAAACTTTAGCAGACGTGTTTAGCAGAGAAATCATCAAACTGTACTCCTGCCATCCAGGAATGTGAAAGGTCATGTTATAGAAAAAAGAATGGCTGAAGTGTAAAATGTAATATATATTGTGTATCTAATGTACAAAATGTTTTGTGTTTCCTTGTGATGGTCACAATTCTGTGTTTAGAAATTTATGTCAGGCCAAACAAACTAATTTTTAAAATATTTAATGCGGTTTTGGTCTTGCACTGGCCATTTCCCTTTATTGAGCAACAATCCAATAGATTAAATTATGCAGTAAATACCTTGTATTTCTCTTTATGTTTTTGCTGTGTAACAAAAATCATTAGCTTGACTAATTGCTAAGACAGAAGTCCCCCTAAGAAGCACAGGACAAAGGTATTCACATGCTCTAGTTAAATTCCTGCATACATAGGAGCAGCTCCTAAGTCTTACTGGTTATGAATGAATGGAATTAGGAGTAATCCACAGCAGTGCTAGGGAGGAGATAAGGGATGTCCTTTCACTCATATGAAAATCCAAGGGATTTAATAGCTGACATTTATTGATGTTCTTTTAATGGAAAAACTACTTTCATAACCCAGTATGTGCTCTTGATACACAGATATAGATTAGATTTTTCCATGCCGTTTCCATGTGACACAGTTCATAAGAGAAGACTGTTAAGCAAAGCAATTCAGAGTGTTTTGAAACTTTAGAGAAACCAACAAGTCAACATTGTTCACAGTGGTGGTTATAGGAACCAGATGTCTAAAGGATCTAATGCCTCAAAAGGTCCACAACTGAAACACATTAAGTGGTTGTGAATATGCTGCCTGAGACATTGTTTATTGATAGTTTAAGGAAGATTTTGGCCTGAAACCTGTAAAACACTTTAGTGAAGTGGTAAATGCAGGGCTAAAACAGTACCCACTTAAGATTCACCTCTATTTTACCATTATTAACATAACTTTCTGAAATAGAAGATGAAAGGTATGCCTACAAGTTGTTTGGATAGAGACTTTTGTTAAAATGAAGGACTGTTCGTCTATAGTTTCACATTTAACTATTCTAAATTGCATTGTTTACCTCAGTAGTTGAATTCTGTAGATTGTTTTGAAAAATTGGTGGAATTTCTCTTTTATGTAGCCTCCAAAATGCCAAGATTTAAATCCATGCAGTGCTATACATTTTAAACCACTAGAGGGAGAAGATCATATGGGAGCTTACTTCACAGAGTATGTAGAACTTTGCTGTCATGATGTTAGTTATAACAGCCCAAGGCAACAATTTAAAATGTGGGTAAATTTTAAATGTGAGTGTTATAGTAAGTATTTAGCAAGATAGAAATTTGATAAAACACAGCTTAGAAAACGCTTATCAGAGCTTTCTAAGAACAGTGTGGTCATGGCTTATCAGCAGCTTGATTGATAGCTCTCTGTCCAACACGCCTAACCTGTTTTTACACTCAGTTACAATTAAAATCTTTATTCAGCTTTAATGTGACAGCGACTGGATAAAAAGTCATTGACAAACAGATGTGCGGCCAGACAGAAGAGTGGATAAATGAATGATCGAACAACAGGCAGCTACAGGCAAGTGGTCTAGCTTGCTAGTTTTGTTTTTGCCAGGTTAGCTTTGGTTTATGAGGTTTTTCTGACTCTTAACTGTTTGTTAAGAGTGGGTGGTGCACGATACGTCAGCCTTGTGATTGGTTAAGGAATGCATATGGAAGTGTTACCCAGGATTAGGCCCCAACCATATTACAGGAGGAAATATGGTGCACTGAAGCAGAACTGTATAAGACTTAGTACATATATGTTGTGGCCCAGAGAAACAAGATTAACTTAATTTGAATGAAAATATAGATTTAGGTTCGCTGGAGCTTTAAAATATGCACATATTTTATGTATATTTTAAGGAGATGCAATGCCGTTAAAGTGCTGTTGGCAGTATCCTTTATTTTGGGTTTAGTGCGTTTTGCAAATCAAGCTGAAGCTTGATTTGTCCTCAGCATCTCCACTGTGCACAGGAGCCTGTCTGCCTTGTCATGCTGACAAGCTACGCAGTAGATTATCAAAAATGGTTTTATTTTCCTGCTGGAGAACCTGTTTCATATGCAGAACTTTGTGTCTGCTGTCTTCCACATCTTGCTGCATATATCTGTGTTTAATGGTACTGTCATCTTCAGAGGTAGGTATAGGATTTACGCTGTGAGGAAACGGCTGAGTACAAATGAGTAGAATTGAAAAGAGGAAGGAAGAGAGAGAGGGAGGAGCACCTCGTTCTCGTTCTCTCTCATGCACTTGCCAGAAAAAGAGACAGGCCTGAGCAATAGAGAGCAAGGAGGAACTTGAGGCGCCCAGAGGCAAAGCATTGTTTTGCTCCACCATGGCTCCGTGGACCAGGACCACCACTCAGAGATATGGAGTTGGTACGTGTGTGAGTGTACATGTTTGAATGCAGCAGATGTGTAGACTGAGCAATGTATGTAAATCAACATTGGTCCTCGGAGTACGGTCTGTGGACGCGCAGTTTGCTTCCTGCTTCACAGGATGTGGGCAGGTGTTGGTTGCTAGATTGATCCATAAGCCATCATGTTTTTAAAATGTAATAATAAAAAAAAAGCTAAACACAGACAGACGTTCATAACGTTACATATGGGTGCACAGTGATATCAAGTGATGGGCTGTTGTAGGTTTGGCAGTATTGGTTTTACAGACAATCCATGGATGTGGGTTTCAGTGTGTGTAATTCAAGGTGTCCCTTGCATGCACTCAGGGAAGAGTTTACACTGAGCAAAGTCAAAGAAAATGTTTTTGTTCAATCAGTGGGATTTAAGTTGTAACTTTTTTAGTATGAAACTAGTTGCTGTATTTTCACTCCATCCAAGAAATCTTTTTTGAATTAAACATCAAAATGTGATGCTAAAGTTTGATACTTAAAACGAATCAGGTTTTTAAACAATCTATTGGTTTGTTAAATATTAGGATTGCGTTTAGGGTTTTGGTGCAAGAGATGTTGCAGTAAAGCCAACCTGTTGTGTTTTTCACATTATTGCCAACCCACTACCTGCAGCATGGGTGCAGAGTACCTTATAAAAACTGCATACCACTTTACCCTGGTCCGTTAAAGCGCTGTAAATGTAGTTAAAGGAATCTCAATGCTCTATTTTACCATTTGTCAGGTGACCTGATAGCCGTTTGTATCTGTGTTTATGTGGTCTCACAAAGGAAGTTGACAAGAGAGGAAGTAGGCCAACGAACTCAGAAGTGCAGAAATGCAGTGTGTCTGTGTATCTGCATTGCTGATGCACAAAACAGACTGTTTTAAAAACGTTGCTCTGTTCATTTTACTATATTTTTATCATAAGTACTGTTAATAAAACTTCATGTAGAGACATAGGTGCTCGATCTATGTTTTTGATCAAATCAAAGGAAGTGATGCCACACAGCTACTGTATTTCTGACACGTTATTGAGGCATAAATTCGCTTTTTTGCGATCAGGTTGATTTTGCTTGGCTTGTTTGAGGTTAAATTCTGAGTAGTCATATGATATCTTTTTCCCTCCCTCATTCTTACCCACTCACTCACTTTCTCAGCAGTGCGCTGCATCTTAGCAACAGACAAGCACATAGCTGACTTTGAACAGGGCCTGGGCTTAAATATCCTTTCCATTTCAAACCTATTAAACATGTGTTTGCTGTCCAGGCTTTAAGCCTGTTTATAGAGCGAGCAGAGACTGTTTGTAAAACTGGGCACGGTGTTTAGATATTACATTTGTTTGGAGTTTCAATAAAATTTTTGGTATTATAAAGCTTTACACAGTAAAGAAAGATTACTATATTCTGAATAAAATTTTCTGCCTGGCAGAATTAGATCTGCGTTTCCAGCTGCAGTAGGAATATGAGGGCCACAGTTAATGGATCAATTTTATTTTATTTTATTTTATGTTTTTTTTGGAGCATTTGTATTGATCCATTCATCAGAATATATATATATATATATATATATGTTATACACACATCTCAGCCAGGCCCATATTTATCAAACTTTTGATTGCCAATGCTTAGAATCTCGGTTCACACATCCCAAAATAGGTAAAAATGCCAAAAGCTAGTCCAGGCTGTAGTTTAATGAATTTTTAGGAGTTTGTATACCTGTATATTAATAACAGTTATTGTAAATTCCTCTTTTGTTGACTCTGGGCTTAATCCTGCTGCAGCAGCCCGTACTCACCTCGTCGTTTAAACTACTGAATAGTTAGTTTAACCTTTACCAAGCATGGACATAGTTAAGTTCTTCCATCCTTATTCTATCTTAATTATTGACATGAAACAGATAGACAGTGATGTGCCATTTTAACATTTTAATTAAACTATAACATGTACATTGATTCCATATGAATATAGCCAGCCAGGACAGCAAACTGAGGTTATCCAGACTGTTTATCTGTTTAAACAGAATGTAATAGCGAGGTAATCTCAGGTTAATCTAAAATCGGTCACCAGCTAGCCAACCTATCTAAATCAGTGTCATGCCTCATTCACCAACCATTCCTAAAATTTTATTTCTTCTTAAACCCAGTTTTCAGGATGAGCAGATTTTTGCAATGAAAATTGGGGATGTTGCAGTTTGGCAGCTAGTGTGTCATTAAAATAGCCAATGTTTTGAGCACACCGCAAAGAAAGAAAGACACTAAAATAAAATTGCTCTCAGAAATCAAAATCTAAATAATGCTCACTAAATCGTGGCTTAGACATAGGCCTGAGATACTTTTACCATCAAAGATGCTGACACTGCAAACACTGCTAGGGTAACTGTTTGGTCTCGAGATGTCTGTTTAGTTTTGCGAGGACAGAAATAACCAAACCGCTCTGTCTCCACTCACTGCACTTCATCACAATCAGCAATAATATTAAACATAATTTCTGTTTCTTTGTTGGTTTAATCGCTCAGGTCTCTGATGCTTGGCCAAAAATGCACTGTGATGCTAAAATGAAACACAGGTCTTTGCTATTGTTTTATGGGTCGTCAGGTTTTTAGCAGCTTGTGCTGCAGGAACAATATGAGGATCTGTAAAGAATCAGACATTAAAACAGGCAGGTTATTATGACAGCTCTGTCGCTAGCTAACTGTCTGCATCATGAGTAAGCCTGTGGGCCACTAGAGGGTGCTTCCCGATGACAGCTTGAGAAACTTTCTTTGGGGTCATGCGTCAAAATACTATTAATTATGATTCAGTAATAACTCATACAGTAGATTGAACTACTATAAATTAGACACCAAAATCTCAACCAGTAATTTATTCACAGTTTACAGTATTTTGGGAACAACTTAAAAAAAAGCTGCAATTTTATGTTTATTGATTTAATATGACTTTAAAAAGTTACTTTTCTTATTTCCTTTGTTTTACAGTTAAGTGGAATTTCACGGCCAAAGAAGAGAGGCAGCTTTCTCTGGTCGTTGGTGAAACAGTCCACATACAAGAGGCCTGCGAAGGTAGGATTTTAAAACAATGCATATCAGAGTTTAGGAATTATCATAGTGATTCTGAAAGTCACAATGAGAACCCTTTAGCAGTGTCACATTTATCATGATATGCTGATGTTGTGACTTACAAGAAGTGTATCTCTTATAATGAGTCACAATTAGACACAAAAATCAGGGAACGCTAACTAGGACAGCCAGTTTTAAATACTGTCTGATTGCTCATGCATAGTCCCATAAATTCTGCCATTTAGAGCCTGCAGGCCTTTTACTTTGACCCCAAAAAAGAGGCTAAGCATCATTTAGCTTTGCTAATTTTTCTACTGAACCACTTTGCATTTGACATTTTAAGGTTTGCATGCTAAATGATCAGCTACCATGAACCAAAATCATGGCAACAAAGGGCCAGCCTTAGAATGAAGTGTACTAAAAAGCAAAAGAAAGGTGAAATCATAGGCTCATCATGAATGGCATGATTTAGAGAACACTAAGCAAACAAATACAAAAAAATCTGTTATTGTGCCTTATAATCTAATTTTATTTGCATAAGCGCCCACCTACTTTAAAGAAAATGCTGCTGCTTTTGCTATTTCAGGCTGGTATAAGGGGTACCTAACCCGGAACAAGGATCAGAAAGTAAGTGAAAGTTTACTTGTACTTCTGGTTCTCTCGCTCTCTGTTCATGTCCAGTGCTTGTTCCTCTATCTTCTTGTCTTGCACTTGAGTTAAAACTTCTGTAATGTGCATTCTGTCCTGCAGGGGGCCTTTCCTGCAAACTTTATTGAGCTGAAGGAGGTTATCGTTGAAAAAAGGGGGTGAGTGATGCCTTACATTCCTTAAGCAATGGTTGCGTCTTCCAGTTCACAGTTCTCTAATCTCTTCTGTTTGTTCTTTCTATGTGCAGGGATGAAGAGGTTGTGATTTCTGCAGAGATGCCTCTAGTCAAGGAGGTCACCACCACATTGAGAGAATGGGGCAGTATCTGGAAACAGCTCTTTGCGGTACTATATTTATGGTTGTTAGTGTGTGTATTTGGATATGAAAGGGTAAATCATTGTGAATAACCCATTAGGCTCATTGTAAGGACAGTGTGAGTACAGGAAGCTACACCTCTAGAATGCATGTGTGTAATATTTGTGATTATATGAAGTATGCGTGTATTGGTGATACGGCTGTCTTGCTGTTGATGTTATGTCAGGTTAAATCATGTGTTTACCTTCTGATTGTGTTTCTGACTCTGTAGGTCAATAAGAGGGAGCGTTTTAAGCAGGTGCAAGGGTTGATGTGGGACCTGATGGAGTGGCGCTCTCAGCTGCTCTCTGGCACGTTGCCTGGCGATGAGTTTAAGGAACTCAAACAGAAAGTCACGTCTAAGATCGACTATGGAAACAAGTACTTGTCATCTCTTTTTCTGCCTGTTTTATGATGCTGGTTTACGTCTTTGAATCCTAAGGGTCTGAATTCATCTGTACACCCACATTAATCTCTCATAGCTTCATAACTGACATGTTAGTTCCATAGTAGTTTATAGTTGTTGCTGAATACTAACTTGTAAGGTTAATAACTGAGTAACTTCATTGGGGTTCAAGGGTTAAGTTATATCCACACTGTGTGAAAGTACAGTTGTTTTGTCATTTCAAATGGGTTTTTCAGATATATTTTTTTTAATACGGCAGCAAGCACTGTTCTTTGTCTACCCTTTTGTTAGGTAAATAGACATTAAGCAGTGGTATGTATGTGAGACAGGTTGTTTGATGTCTTATTCAGATTTTTGTCGTCATTACTGATTATTAGCTGATATTGGTGTATTTTATGCATTCAGAGGAGTTTGAGAGGAACAAGCATAAGTCTTTCCTCTAGAGCAGGCTTTGATAATGTAGCATAAGTCTTTAGAAGATGAAAGTTCCTAGCCAAATCAGTGGGAGAACTGCATCATGAGAATAACTTGTTAATCTTTGAAAACCACTAAAAACAAACCACCACCAGTTGCGCCGACATACAGTCCCACACTGTAATATGTTGTTAGACCGCATTTAGCTTTGATAACTGTGCATTGTTTCAAAAAGCTTGTGCAGCATCACATTTATTTATTTTTATTCACGGTTGCATTCATTTTTGGTTGAGATCTTAGGAAAGTCCAACCACTCGGTAAAGACTTCTTTAGCTTCTTTCTTAAATATAGCAACATCTTTTTCATGACTGTGCTTGTTTAAGAAATGAGAAGCAACTTGTTGCATCAGTTAGGATTAAAATAATTGTTGCCAGCTGAAACATTAATCGCTACAGTAATTCTAGTCAAAGGCTCATAAGCATGTGCTTATTTAAATCCAAACAGCGACTGGTATTTTGGCTAGACAGTGTAAATGTGTGCATGTTTGTAGGCCACAGGTTCCCAACTTGGTCCTGGAGTACCTCCTGCTCTAACACTCCCACTCCAAGGTCAGGGTTTGGAACCAGAAGTATAGTGTTTATCATATGTGTGATTAAAAACAGCACAGACAAATGCAGAAATGTTTTTTATCTCTTTCTACACAACAGAAGCAGTTAGCTAAGCAAACTAATCCCATACAAGGCATGTAGTGGAGGTCACTCACATCTAACATTTGCCCTGTGTTAGTGATATACTTTTTTTAACCTTTTTTCCAAATGTTTTAACTTTACAAGTACTTTTTAGTTAAGTAAGAAAGTTTTTGTAATAGATGAAATCTGGATATAGTGTGTCGCACACAGCATCTCTGTCTGAGGAGCAGGATTGGTAAATTTTTTTGTCTCTATCTCGTCCTACGTGCAGGATCCTGGAGTTAGATCTGGTAGTAAGAGATGTTAATGGCAACATTTTGGACCCTGATAATGCCAGTGTCATCAGCTTGTTCAGAGCTCACGAAGAAGCCACTACAACCATCAATGAACGCATCAAAGAGGAGCAGGTCAGAACGAAAGCACAGAGATTTCTTGTAAAGTTGTTGTCTGATGTTGAAAAGCATTATATTATATTATATTATATTATATTATATTATATTATATTATATTATATTATATTATATTATATTATAACTTTATGCAAACAGATGTAGTGGAAAATTCTAACCTGCATTTTGCAAACATGCCTATTATTGAAGTCATAAGAAAACCTTTCTCTCCTAAACTGATTTAATGTAATAGCTGTTAATATAACTTTCAGTTTTTTTGCATATATTTTTGTATATCTATGATTAGGTATTCATACAGAGTCAGCTGGCATTTTTAAATTGCAGTTAAAAAACACAAACAATTGTTATAAGGTTTTCTAATTTCACCAGTTCCATGTTGATGAGTCTGAACTGGAGATAAGCCGGAGCAATCACAGCCCAATCAGGCAGTGATTAATGTGGCTGAGTCAGGTGATTTGTTGGAGTGATTTTAATTTACACAACTGCATCTTACTCTGATTCTCATGTTCTCCCATTATAGTCTAATGTCCAGATGGATCATTCTGGAGTCTCAGCACGCATTCAGTCCTCCCCCACACACAGCCTCTACGTCTTTGTGCGCAATTTTGTCTGTCGCATTGGGGAGGAATCGGAGCTTTTCATGTCTCTGTACGACCCCCTCAAACAAATGATTATCAGGTGTGTTCCATAGTAATGCTTCAGCTGCATATTTTAACGAAACAGTTCAATTTGCATTTGTCCTTGTTCTTTGCCTTGACCATTCAGTGATGGAATAATTTAAAATGTATTCCAATATAAGCAGACAGTATGGCAACAGTATAGCATCATAACACTTGAAGACTTTTTAGATCCAGCAAAACTGATAAGCTATGAACTCAGTGATTTTTCATTCAGTAAGGACTAGGGGGGAAAAAAGCTAAGATGTAACAGTCTCTCTCTCTCTCTCTCTCTCTCTCTCTCTCTCTCCCCCTTGCTCTCTCTCTCCCTCCCTCTCTCTCTTGTTGCAGTGAGAATTATCTGGTAAGATGGGGGGATAAAGGATTTCCTAAAGATGTCGAGATGCTCAACAACCTGAAGGTGGTCTTTACTGTAAGTCAACACTAGAGGGGACCATTATCACACTCATTGAATCAGATATTTTGTGTTAAATAATAAATAAATGTTTTGTCTGAAGCACAATGGCAACCTTACGCCTTCCAAGACCTAATAGAATGTAATTGTCTTGCTTTGTCTCTCTATAGGATTTAGGCAACAAAGACTTAAACAGAGAGAAGATTTATCTGATATGTCAGATTGTGCGTGTTGGGAGAATGGACTTGAAAGACACCAGCACTAAGAAATTTACCGCAGGACTGCGCAGGCCCTTTGGTGTTGCAGGTAGACTGGACTAATAGGAAGAATAGAGTTAATTTGATGTAGTAAATACAGGATCCCTTTGATGGACGTCTGGTTAACTAAATAACTTTTAGCATCATTATTAGTGTGTTTAGTTTGTATGTTCAGATAAGACAGTTGTTCAATATTTATTTTTGTTTAGAATTATATATAATAAGCTATAACATAGTTCAGCATTTAATTACATATAAAGCTGATATGCAGCTTGTTTGACTGTCTAAAAAAGTTATTAGTTAAAATGTGAGCCATCCCGTTTGTTTCCTTGCTAGTGATGGACATCAGTGATATTATCAAAGGAAAGATGGAATGTGATGAAGAAAAGCAATATTTCATCCCTGTTCACCCGTAAGTCTTCTCTTCTCTTCTCTTCTCTTCTCTTCTCTTCTCTTCTCTTCTCTTCTCTTCTCTTCTCTTCTCTTCTCTTCTCTTCTTATTTCTCTATCTCTTTCCCTTGTCTACTGCATGTCACTGCTTTAATACAACATTTTTGATCCTGCGACTCACCTGACTGTCTTCTCCTTTCTCCTGCGTGTGCATATTGTAGGGTCTTGGCTGAGAATGACTTTCTCCACACACTCCTGAACAAGGTGACGGCCTCCAGAGGAGACAGTGGAGGCCAGGGTACGATAAAGTGCTCCTGTTATTTCTCGCTCACTGTGCAGTATCGTGGAGTTATTTCTCTCTGCTAAAGGTTTATTATACCACAGCGTCCAATAAGCCTTCCTGCAGACAGTGAGGGAGCAAGGGTCTAGATTTTAATGATTTACCTCAGAGAGAAGAGCTAAGGTTTATAGCTTCATTAGCACAAACTAGTGGCGAGGAGAGAGGGAGAGAGAAATTAAGAGAGAGGGGACAGAATTGGTTGGATGCAGTTCAGTTATATAAACCATACGAACCCATTTTTATGTTGTTTTGAGTGGAGTTTAATTGGCCTTTACTTGGAGATGATGGACTGCATACTAGGGGTGGCATGACTTCAGATTCAGATGACTTCAGAGTCTACTTAAACTAATTATTGATTACGTCATAAATACAATCACAGGAGAAGAGAATGGTTTTTCTCATGCCACTCAAAATCCAACTTAAAAACTCTCTGATGTCCAAAAGGTCCACTGTTAGCCTTCAGGGATCTGGGTCCCTGAATCTCACAAATCTATGTCCGACTAGCACCCTAGGCAGCCTTGCTGAGACTCTCGTGAGGTCTGAAGAGCCAGAAAGATATATATATATATATATATATATATATATATATATATATATATATATATATATATATATATATATATATATATATATAAATATAAATTACATAATATGTGGGATATTAAACAATACCAGACATAAGGACCAGCAAATCACCAGACCTCTTACCTTAAGTCTTTTCTGATCACATGATCTGTATATACATACCACATATTCTGTGAAAGGCATTTTCTACTACTGAGGGAAGTTTATTGGGGTGGCTCATGTAATGATACTTATTGTTATCATGTTAGATTGTCACAGTATGCTTTTCTGAACATATTTAGAGGATAGCATAACACCAACATTGTAAACAGTGCATAATAAAAATGATTCTATTCATTCAGTTTTTGAGAGTATTTTTAAATGTTGAACTACTGTTTCATTTCTTTTTTCCTGTTACTAATGTATTCATCTTGGGGAAATCAATATGCAGTGTAGTATGTATCTGATATGGTAAAATGTTGTAAAGGATTGTGATATATTTTTGCCATATTGCCCATTCCATTATCATTCTAATCACCTACAAATTTACAGGGTCATAACAGCATTCAACTAAGCCTAACAGTAAATCAAGTCATTGCAAAAATGTAAATATCATGGTCAAAGGATGTGCACTTATTTTCACTTTAACAAAACAACAGAGCATGCAGTTTGATTTGCGTTCTGACAGAACGTCTGCATGCTGCAACTGCACAACAGTAAATTTTGAAGATAGTTTGTGACAGATGGCTTCATTGGCTTTCTCTGTTATGTCTTCCTCTGTTATATCTCCCACATCCACCTTACAGGGCTCTGGGTAACGATGAAGGCACTGGTGGGTGATATTGTCCAGATCCGTAAGGAATACCCGCACCTAGTGGACCGAAGCACGGTGGTAGCCCGAAAACTGGGCTTCCCCGAAATAATCATGCCGGGAGACATCCGCAATGACATCTACCTCACGCTTCACTCTGGAGACTTTGACAAATACAACAAAACCACACAAAAGAACGTGGAGGTCATCATGCTTGTATGCGATGAGGAGGGAAAGGTTGTGCCGGTGAGTGTGGCGGGACCTTGGACTTAAAATGATAGCAACAAATATTTTCTGCACATATTTTCCATCATTTTTGCTTAATTCTAAATGAAATACGTCAACCAAGATATGCTTAATGTCTAAAGATTGCTCCTGTAGTTTGTGTACTGAAGGCATAAGGCTAATGTAGCTAACAAGTAATTGCAGTTAATAGAGCCTGTTAGCATAATGCAAACTGCATGTCTGAGTCACCTAGCCCAACTTGTGTCTGGTTAAGACACTGTATAACTATCTGTTATCTAAAATAACTGACCCCTAATATGAAACTTCATATTGTAATGCTTGTGTACAAGATGACACAAAACATTGTGCATGTGGGAAAATGCTCTTTTATTAAACAGACACTTTAACACTAATCCTATCATGAACGCACATTTGAGAAGAGTAGAAACTTCACATTAGTTACATTACAAAGCCCTCCCTCTTGGACACTACACTGATAACAACATTAACATTACCAGCAACAGTAATAACAGTCCCTCCACCACATAAGCACATCTACTAAAGTCTCAACAAGAGTGTGTGATGATGTCAGAAGTTCACCCAGTGTTTGTTGGTGTGCCAACTCTCCATTAGCTAGCCCTACAGCTTTAGGACAAAACAAATGTAGCAAAACATGTCAAACTTGGCTGATTGGCTGCTTTTGAATTGAAAAATTGTGTGCATTTGATTTTTTTTACCAAACTATCATATAAAGTCAAACAGCAGGCTCTGCATTGCAGCGTCATAACTTCTACTATATTTTCAAATAAAAATAACGTAGTGATGTTTTTCTACAGGCAGACTGCAGAGCTGTACTCCATGGGGAGCTTTTCGCTGTAATGCAGTTAAGATCTACTCTGCTTTGAGTAAACAGCTTTATGTAGGAGGATCGATCTTCTCAGATTTTTAGATAGAAGTCAGTGATCGCTGCTGCAATCTCTGTCATCACCTTTCAAGCATAAATTGCTTTTAAGGTGTCTTTGTGTGTATCTGTTAGAAGAAGAGAGAGAACACAGAGTCAGTCAGAGTGATATTAAATATACACTTCACTGAACGTGCTTACACATGCTCTGCATTACAAAACTCTGTACAGTTATATTTCACATCTGAAAACGTCTCAAGTTTTTTTTTTTTTTATCTCTGCCAGCTGTGAGTAGAAGGGAGAGGCTATATGCAGAGTTTGAAAAACTGATTGACAGCACTCTTCCTTCTTGATCTTCCTCTTCAGAACGCTATCTGTTTAGGTGCTGGAGATCAACCGGTAAACGAATACAGATCTGTCATCTACTACCAGATCAAACAACCTCGCTGGATGGAAACTTTCAAGGTTGGGCTGTTTGTGTGTTCTTGTCTTATTTCAGCAGAAACATATCTGGTTAAAACCGAAATAGAAGCACAGCTGAAATTATAGCGCGTTGACAAGCGCAAGACAGTATGACTTTGCCGCAACATAAACACAATGAAGAGAAACATGAAGACAAAACCATGACAAAGCATAACAAACGTTACCAATACTTCTATTGCAGTATTGTCTTGAATAATCGACGATGCTTCAGCATTAAAAAAAAAAAACAAATGAATCAGCAGCTAGACTACATTAGTTGTAAAAGACTTTCAAAACTTAGTGTAAAAATTGTATCAAAATTTTTTTAAGTTTCTAAAGCTTAAAAAATTGTGCAATGTGTGCAATTGTTTCAGACACTTTCCAGGTTAAAGGGAGTTAATTAAGATAATTGTTCAGAGCATTGTGTAAAGAAGCCAGCAAAAGAAGGTACAAAGAGTGCAGTTAAAGTAGGAAAGACATCCAATGTAAGTATACTTACCCACTATTGGCGTATGTTGTAATATGGTTCTCCTGTCTGTAGGTGGCGATCCCCCTAGAGGAGATGCAGAGGATTCACCTGCGCTTTATGTTCCGCCATCGCTCCTCTCAAGAGTGTAAGTGCTGTGTTTTGGCCTTCCATTTCAGAGCTATTTTTAGAATCTTTAAATGTATGGGTCGTTATGTTATTCATGACAATGTTTCAGTTATTATAATAAGCCTTTGAGCAGGTTTTTATCCTGAAAGGCATGAAACGGAGCTGCCATGTAGCCTAATGAACTTGATCTACGCTAAAATGTTACATCAACATCATCGTAGACTTTAATGACATAACTGCTGCTTCTCACACCTGCCCATAATATGTTCACACCATAATATGTTCTCCAAAATCTCCAAAGGCTTCCCATAAAGTACTGTATACATTTCAAAACCCTTCTAACCACATACAAAGCTCTTAACAACCTCACTCCTTCTTATCTGTCTGGTCTTCTTCTTCCCTACAAACTCACTCGCACTCTTAGGTGTTCCTCACCCTGGCTACTCACCAATCCTTTATTCTTTTCGAATCTCAGTGATGCCTTTTATAAACCAGAGCAATGCAGTACTTTACATTGCTTCAAGGAGCAATCTTTGTAACAACACAGAATTAAAATAACTACAATTATCATCACAGTGTGAATAATTAACCATTTTGACAGAACGTCAAAGGTAGCTTTGTATCGTGTTGGGGAGATATTTTCTGAAGTTCTCTCTCATAATGCCACTTTCTACCCTAAGAGGTGATAGTGAGTCATTGTAGTGTTGAGTCTGACTTCAGTCTGCCTTCAGCACAGCCCCGATACCTCTCTTTTTCCCATTATGTAATCCCTTGAACATGCACACATTACACTTCCTGCCACATAGTTCTCCAATTAATCAGCTGATTTCAATTAATTACATTGAAATAAATGGTATAAAATAAAATGACAGTACTTTCTTGCTACCTGAACTTCATTTCACCTCAGCATGACATTTCCACAACCTAAGTTGGAAGCCTACTTAAACATGGCAGCAGCCTGATATCAAAGAGACAAGCGTTCTGCTCTAAAGTCAGAGCATATTGTCTTTCTGAGTCAGACTCAGTTATGCTCAAAAGATCAGACCATATGCAGCAGAAGGACTTTCTCTCTCCTCCCTGTTTGTTCATCTCAGTCCTCTGAAAACAAATATTGTGTATGCAGTATTATCCTGTATATTTCTTATATATATGTATATATATATATATATATATATATATATATATATATATATATATATTTTTTTTTTTTTTTTTTTTTTTTTCTGTAGCAAAGGACAAGAGTGAGAAGAACTTTGCCATGGCGTTTGTGCGACTGATGAAGGAGGATGGGACAGTGCTGAAGGATGGAACACATGACCTAGTCGTGTTTAAGGTCAGATGCTAACAACTCCAGCTCAAAAGTTTAGAGTCACTGATTTCATTCATATAAAACCAATTTATCTAAAGAGGTGTTAACAAGAAAATAAAAAATTTAAACATTTAGATGATAAACAGAGCTGCAAGTGATTTCATGATAATTGAGAAGACAGCAGCATTGGGAATTAATTTCTAAATATGGATTGTATATACTGAGGAGTGAACTGTACGCTTTGAAGCTGTAACAGTGTTTACATATTACAACAAACTTGTTTGTTTCCTTCCTCTTTGCAGGGTGACAGTAAACGCATGGAGGATGTGAGCTCCTATCTGTCTTTGCCGTCAGAACGCAGTCATACTGATGTCCACAAGGGGTCCACACTGATGAGGAACAATAGCAGCGTGGGTGGCCTGTCCGTCAGCTCGCGGGACAGCTTCACCATATCCACCCTTGTCTGCTCCACCAAGCTCACGCAAAACGGTATGTGTTCAAATGTGTGAGAATGAGAGAGAGAGGGTAAGAGAAGTGTGGTTTGTATGTTTCTAACTGTGAAATGGACATTAAATCTTTCATTCATCTAAGTCACCAAACACACTCACTCACTCACACACACACATGCACACTCACACACACACACACACAGTGAGGTGTGCTACAACAGCTGTTCTTGAGAAAGCCCGTTAATCACATTAATGGATCTTCCAGAAACATCAATCACACCACACTGCTTCCGCTGGGTCCATATGGACACACACACACACACACACACGTACATATACCTGCATAATATTGTCATCTTCTGTGAATAATCTTTAGTTCTAATTTTAGCATATACTATCTAAAATGTCTAAAACTGGCCAGTGTACTACAAATATCAACATTTTGACACTGTCATAAAAACAATTCTGTTTCAGTTAAATGTTTTTACTTACATTTAAATCACGTTTTTCATTTTCAAGCACACAAACTATTCGTTCTACATTATAAAAAAATCATGGTGGTTGGGTCAATATAAATGCTCCAAAAAGCCTGAAACTAAATTTTACTTTGACTTACATGAAAAGTAAAGAAAAGCTTTTTTTCCTTCTGCTGTAAAGTTGGCAATTAGTTTTTTCCTTGGACAATAATGTAATATTGCGGCTGATTTTAAGGAACATAAAGATGATACGTACAGTATAGATTTTTGCTGTATACAGTACTGAAAGTGAATTTTCGCCAGTCAATGTTAGAAATACAAATAAAAGTAACTGGAACTGTGCAAATACTGGTCAACCTCAAGGAGAAGCTTGGAATTAGTTAAGGTAACCCACTGACATGCAAAATCACATTAAGTTGTTTATTTACGTGTACTTTTCTAATGTTAATGTTTTTGAACAAAAAGATGCTTCCTGTCCAGATAAATTCACCACCATTCAAAAGTATCAAAAGTCTATAAAATGATTCTACGATGAGACATATTTCATCTGTTGTCTTAATTGTATTGTTGTTTTTATTGTAAATAAAGTACTGGTTTGGGTTCTACATTGCATGAGTGATTACTAAATATATATATGTATATATAGAGAACAGAGCATATCTTACTAACTAACTAACTAAAACAGATTTGATCAAACTACAGAATGTAGAATGCAAGAAAAGAAGCAGATTAAAGCTGAGATGGATGAGCATTTGTGTGTTTTGCAGTGGGCTTGCTGGGACTGCTTAAATGGAGAACTCGGCCTGAGCTGCTCAAAAGTAACCTACAGGACCTCAAACTCATCGATGGGGAGGAGGTGGTCAAGGTGTGTCTTTATGGTGTGTTAGTAGGTGTTTGTATTTTGTGTTTAACAATCTAACTGTACGTGTGTGTGTGTGTGTGTGTGTGTGGGAGTACAGTTTCTACAGGACACACTTGATGCTCTGTTTAACATCATGATGGAACACTCGCAGACGGACGACTATGACATACTGGTGTTTGACGCCCTGGTAAGGAACCCACACATGCTTATTAAAACTGAATCAAGTTTCTGTTCCCATTTCCCAAATGTCTCTTCAACACTCCTCCTATCCACACCTGTCTATCTCCCTCTCTTTCTGTTCTTTCACTGTCTCTCTTTCTCGCTCTGTCTCTCTCAGATTTATATCATAGGACTGATTGCAGACAGGAAGTTTCAGCACTTCAACACTGTGTTGGAAGCTTACATTAAGCAGCATTTTAGTGCTACACTGGCATACAAGTAAGTAAAGATAATACATACATACATACATACATACCATGACATGAATCTGTTTCTTATATATTTGGTTTGAATAAGTTGCTCTAAAAGTATCCTAGAAGTATTTCTCTGTTTTTTGGTGCTTTTATAATGCTTGTAATGTTTTTTGTGAGGCTTATAAATCATTTTCTGATTAATGAGAGTGACCTACTCAACTAGATTAGAAGCAATCATGTCTCTTTCACTGTGTGTTTATTTGGCTGTGTGTTACATGTAGCCATGTCATGATTAATTGATTAAAATTCATTCACTCAATTAAAAAAAATAGTTTATTAAAATGTGCCATCTCAGTGCCCTGGCCATGATTTTTGGCAGTTTGCGTTATGATAATGCAATTTTCTTTCTACTGGCTCATATAGTAAGAAACAGATTCATTAATATGCATTGTGTTTATGCTTTTTGAAAGGTTTCGAGTTTGTCTTTAGAGTCCATTTAAAAGGGTGTGCATGGTTTCATATTGTTCCTTTTTTTGGTGTTTAACATGCATCATTCAACTTCTCTCCTCTTTGCTTAATTGCTAATATAATTGTAACATAGACCTTGCTGTGAAAAAAGTCAGAGACCACCCTTCATTTATTTAATTTCCAATCAAAATGGCCAAATACTCTTTTTTTCCTGAGTTATTTCCGAGGATATTATATACCATAATGTATACACATGAAAAGTGTTGCTACCCCCCTGTTAAAGAAAGAAAAAACACATTATGGTACTAAAATAACTTTACTCTGACGAAAGTAATGATAAATAAAAAATGACTGAAAATGAACTAATGAAAATCAGACACTACATTTGAACTGTGGTTCAACAGAATAATTTTAAAATACAAACTAATGAAACTGGCCTGAACTAAAATGATGGTACCCATAGAAAAGATTGCACATAATTTAATGTGTGCCCTGTAATTATCATCACATGTATCTTTAAACTTATAATCAGTCAGTCTGCCTATGTAAAGGATCAAAAGCAGTCACTGATTTGTTTGGTATTGTGATGTGTATCACACTGAACATGGACAACGGAAAGCTTAAGAGAGAGTCGTCTCAGGAGTTTAGAGAGAAAATTATAGATGTTAGAGGTGAAGGCTATAAGATCATCTCCAAGCAGCTTGATGTTCCAGATACTGAAGTTGCACATATCAAGTTTAAAGTCTACTGGACTGTAGCCAACCTCCCTGGACATGCCTGCCAGAGGAAAATTGATGACAAATTGAAGTTACGGAATAATATGAATGGTAACCAAAGAGCCCAGAGCAGTTTCCGAAGAGATTACAGGTGAACTCCAAGGTCAAGGTGCATCAATGTCAGATTGCACTGATTAAGCCAAAGTGGACTTAATGGAAGACGACCGAGGAGGAATCCACTGTTGAAAGCAAATCATAAAAAAACAAGATTGGAATTTGCCGAAATGCATATTGACAAGTCACAGAGCTTCTGGGACAATGTCCTTTGGACAGATAAGACAAAAACTGGAGCTTTTTGGCAAAGTCACATCAGCTTTACAATGAAGCATACAAAGAAAAGAACATTGTACCTACTGTGAAACATGAAGAGGGCTTTGTTATGTTTTGGGTCTCCTTACTGCATCTGGCACAGGTTGTCTTGAATCTGTGCAGGTTACAGTGAAATCTCAAGACTGTCAAGGCATTCTGAAGCAAAATGTGCTGCCCTTTGACAGAAAGCCTGCCCTCAGTCACAGGCCATGGGTCCTCCAACTGGATAATGACCCAAAACACACAGCTAAAAACGTCCGAGAATGGCTAAGAGCAAAGCATTGGACTTTTCTGAAGTGGACTTCTATGAGCCCTGAAGAGTGGCCTTTCTTTTGTCCACATGTGTACTTGCTTTGGGAAGGTCAAAGGGAAATAAATAGCAGGAGTTTTTAAAACTGGAGTAAAAATATACAGAAAACTTGGACTTGTCCTGCCATGCAGTTACTGGTAGCTCTCTAAACCTACAACCCCAGGTACACAGTACCTAAAGATTTCATCTTTGAAAGAAAGCAGAAAATCAAGCTCTGTGTTTGCTTCAGACCTCAACAAATACTATAGTGTTTCTGTCCATCCTTCCACAGTGAAAAGATAACTTAAAATTATGAGTGTGAAAGGATGTGCAGCTGTCAAACAACCCTTGCTACAAATAATAAGAAAAATTACATAAGCTGCTGGGTTTCTCAGAAGAATGGACTGACAGTATAGACTTCAGAGTAGTTTAATGCGCTTGAGATTACTAACATCATGAGAAGCAGAAATTGCAGCCAACTTTGGAGGTGTGGAAAACTAAAAGCATGACGCCATGGAAGCTGTAATAAAGGCAAAGTGTAGACAAACTTAATACTGAGCATTTATATATTAAAGAAGATGTGTTTATATTTAAGGTGTGTGTATGTGTGTGTATATATATATATATATATATATATATATATATATATATATATATATATATATATATATATATATATATATATATTTATACAAGTACATATATATGTACATATGCATGTACTTACATAAACATTTGATTGGAACTGAAATAAATGATGGATAGTCACTTTTGCACCATACTGCACTATCAGTAGAATTAGCAGTAATGAGTTTAACAGTCTTTAAGATGTGCAGTATTTGTCTGAGCGTGTGGTTGCGAGCATGTGTGAATGCATGTTTAGTAGACTTTTGCAAGCCTAACACATTTGACAGGTGTCATCTGCAATGCCCTCTGTTTCTACACTTGTTCTTTTTCTATTTTTTTTTCTTTCTTTCTATTTTGAGAGAGTGAGGAAGGAGACAGAAAGGGACAGAGACAGAGGAAAAGTGAAAGAAAGAGTGACAGCATGAGTCATGGCCTTTAGCTCAATGTCATAAACAGAACTAACGACACCATTATAAATTTCTTATAATTCTGTTCTACATGAAGAAAATCCACCTAAAATCCTCCATTAGAAGGAAAAAGGTTAACAGCATCTAAATAATGCATGTTACATCAGAGTAGAGCGTGTGTTACACCCTCTCTGTTTATCCAGCGGGGAGGCGGCGCGTGTGTCTGCGGATTCATACAGTACTTTAATGTTATTGTTTAATCCTGTTAGAGCAACCGCAGTAATATGAGGAAAGAGCATCTCTGGGGGCGCGGAGATATAAATGAATTACGCTTTTTATGAATGCACTCTTTTTTACATATGTACACTGCAGCACAGTAATGTCAAAGACATATTTGATAACCAGAACGAACAGACAAAAAAAATTCCAAGCATTAAAATGATTGACTATTCTCTATGGTTCTGTTTTGTTTCCCTTTATTCCTCTTATTGCTTGTTCATGTCTTTGATAGTAATGTAACTTACTTCAGTGACAGTAAGCAATGTTGAACTGAACTGAACAATAACACACACTCTCTCTTTGTTTCTCCGGTAGAAAGTTGATGTCAGTGTTGAAGACGTATCTGGATGTTTCCAGCCGTGGCGAGGCGTGTGAGCCCATTCTTCGCACTCTGAAGGCCCTCGAGTACATCTTCAAATTCATTGTCCGCTCCCGCATGCTGTATTCCCAGTAAGTGTGTGTATGCCTGGGATTTGTTGTGCGAGTACTGGATGTGGTTTTGTGTTTGTGAATTGCGATGGTTGTTGGGCATAATTAAAAGTTAAGCTATAACTTGGATGTTTATCAAAAAGTCTGAGCAAATCCTATGTGTAGTAGTGCCTTGAAGAGGCATTTAACTGCAGTTGCCTCATGTTCTTCTGGGAAAGTAATGCATTCTGGGAAGTCTGGGAGTCCTCTTAGTGTCACATCAACATTATGTTTGATTTCGTGCACTGAATCCCAAAAAGTAAAAAATTCTTAAGAAAACCAATGTAAACAATTTTTGCATAGTTTTGCACTGAGCTATGAGGTTAAGGCAGCTAACAAATAATGAAAACTATGTGCACAAATGATGTGCAGCAGGCAGTCATCATACACTTGCCACAAACTTTACAGTAATCTCAAATTGCTTATGTAATATCTGACGCTGTGTGACATGCTGCGCTCTATTAAAATGGACAAAAGTTTGTAGACGAGCTGAAAATGCTGTAGCAGTCATCTAGATGCCTACACTTTATACTTCTGTCTGTTTTTATAGATAGTAACAGTGGTTTGAGGGGCATGTGGTGCAGTTTGGACTAAACGGTAGCATACACATATCTATTATAAGCCTCTCAGATTCAGCATAAAACAAAAGAAGCAAGCTTATCCACTAGTCAGTGCTGAATGCAGCAGTCAGCCACTCAGAAGTAGTCTTTGATTTTAGTAATGAAATATGTTGGTGGGGTATGGAGTCCAGATGGCTATATTGTTCTTCTAAACACAGAGCCCACAATACTTTGTTTGCCTTGGAATGAAACCAATTCCACTGTCACAAATGGTCAGCATCAGATGTGGATTTATTGCTGTGTTCCACCTTATGCAGTACCAAAATATAAGCTCATAAAATTGTTCAGTTGTAGTTGTACCTGGTGTGCAGGATCGTATTTCCCTTTTCCACCACAGGGTACAGCTTGACTTGACTCAATTCTACTTGCTTTGGGTGTCTTCTTAATTTTCCATTGCATATATAGTGCCTCCTCAACATAGCTGGTCATCAAAACGACACCACAATAAACCAGCGTCATTTGAGCTGGAGTATGTTAGCCAGCTGTACAAACTGTAGACTCGGGCCTTGGTTGGAAATGTTGGGAATTAGCTAGCATTGACAATGGCTGTTAGCTAGCTTAATTTTAGCTCAGTCCTCTACTATTCTCATAGCATATAAGGAGGTGTGATGAAGGCAGAGCACTATATCCACCAGTGTGTAGGTATATGTATGGTAAATTACATTTGAAATATACCTTTAACACCATTATTCTACAGCCACATGTAGTATAACTATGTGATTCTGTAAATACAATTGAATATAAGTTCACATATAAGGCCCTAGACCCTAGAGGCCAGCTACAAACAACTGGTTATTAGAAATAGACATTGCAGTCAAACGTAATATTTTAATTATAAAGAAAATGTTTGAAAAAAATAATAAAAGCAAAAAACCCTACTTAAAGCTCTAGACTCCTACACACTGAATGTGTCAGAAGTCCATGACCAGAGACACGGATGCTCAGTGTTACTGTACTGCTTTAAAGCCAGACCACAAATAAATAGTAAGTAACATAAGTAACATAGTAAGGTGCTTGAATTGAAGGAAGTCGCTCTGAAATCTTTAATATGAACAGACAGAATCTTATTCTGTTTACACATCCGTTAACTTTGTTAGCCTAGCCACATTGTATTTCATCATTTACTTTTCAGCTTTTAAAGAGCAAGCTTATGAAAAGTTATTCAAGGTTTGGACAGAAAAAACTCTGATCAAAACATAAGACACTGGCTCTATGCCACCCTCTGGTGGAGGACAGACACGATTCTTATGAGAATGTGTCCTGTTATTGACGAGCTCATTCATATATTGAAAAACCTATTTTACTATTTGATCTATCATTGTGAGCAATCAGTCTCGTACATTCTAGGTGTTCAAAATTATTCGACTACTGTGTCGGAAAGCCAGTTTACTGGGACTGTTCAGGTGTGACTCTTATGATGATGCTTATGGTGGTGATCCACCTTGCGTGTGCTTTGGTTCTTCACATTCGAGATAAGCTTGAGTTGAGTGTGGGATAGAAGCGTTTTGCCAAGAAAACAAAGAAAGAAAACTTTGTGTAGTGCAGTCTTCTATTTGACCAGTTCAGAGTGGCATCAGTTTGAAGAAGCTGACTGCAGCATTAATGCCTAATAAGCAGTGATGCTTCAACAGCAGCTAAATGAACAGTGAAGAAGAAAGGTGTGTGTTGGGGGGTGTGTGTGTCCGTCTGGTTGTGTGTGTGCAATGCTAAACGAGCATTAATGATGAAGCGAGTGTCTGAATTAGCGTTTGCGATAGACTGAACTGACAAACAACAGAAAAGAAAGATGGATTCATTGTCTGACTCGGCGCATGCAGCAGCATATGATAACTAGAAAGCCTTTTAATTACAGAGTGTGATGTGATGGAGATAGATTACTGGGCAAACTTCCAAGAGCACTGCAGAGGTTTGCTTCTACCTTCGTTTCTATCTCTCTCTTTTATTGTCTATGTTTTTCTCTTGTCATTTGGAGTTTGGATGCATTCTTCATTGGCATGACAAGTAATGATGCACTTGTGTTGCCAAGAATGAAAGAGTCTAAAACAATTTAGGTAAAGAGAATTTATATGTAAATTAAATTAAATGTAACAATCTCTCTCTCTCTCTCTCTGCCTGTGTGTGTATCTCTCTCTCTCTAAACTGCATTGTATTTTTTTGCTTTTGTTTACATTCACATGCTAGTCCAAAGCATTTATTTGTCTTTCTTCAGCTATCCATCTATTTGTCTGCTTCATTCCCCTCTCCTCTGGCCTGTTGTTTTCTGTCTTTGTTTCTGACTATATTTCTTTTTATGTCCTTATATACTCCCTGTGTCTCTCTAGCTCTATTTTTCTAATAACCCTCACCCATCTGTTGACCATATTAGAGCAGATATGGGGTCCTGACAGATAGCCCTGCAGTCTCTAAAGTGGGAGAGACCTTTTAATGCTTTTTCATTTCGTACAGGCCACCAGGATTAACACTCACTGCTGTAGTATATTGGTCTATGTGTGCATGCGTTAGTGCTATTCTCTTAACCTTAAGGGTGGATGTTTGATGTTATTTATAATCACTATATGTCTCAAATCTGTAGTTCAATTTTCAGTGTTTTCAGCTCCACCATTACGTTCAACGCAAACACAGGCAGAATTGCAGTGACGTGACAGAAAATGCTCTGTTGCCTTTCTCTATAAAAATAAATACACTTAACACAATTCTATATTATTTTAACATTGTAGCTCTAAAATACACCAAGAAGAACCTTATCAAATTTTGTTTTCATTTGCCAACCCAGTTATTTCACTGTGTCTAACCTGGCCACCCCATTGTGACAGTCCTGGCTACGTTCTTGAATGACATCTGTTTAAATGAAAGGCAAAGTGGTTTTCAAAAAAGAGTTGGATTGCTTAATACTATATTATTAGTGTGTGAATGTAATAAATATTCTCATTAAAATGGTTAATGTTAAATAAAAGTTTAGAAGTAGAAGTAGGTCGATGCTGCAGCAGACAATTAGATTTGGTGGTGGGAGTTGTTATAATTAATAGGTGAGCCAGCACTGTGAATAAAAAAAGAGAGTGATTGCGGCCTTTTTTTTTTTTTTAGTGTTTTTTTTTTTTTTTAATACAGTGCCTTTTATCTTCCCGGTGTTAGTCACCAGTTCCCAGCCACAATATGAATCTTTCCAGTTGTACAACACAAACCAATCAAGATCACTTTAATTGATCACTCTTTTATTAAGATTTTATTGTCTGGTAGGAGTCACAGTTTGAATTTCTGATGTATCAGACTACCTAGGTAATTTGCTCAGACTTTGCAAGTCAGTGCCGTTTTCCCCAAGCACTGCATCTGTGTCTTAAAGTATCCTGACACTATTTCTAATAAGTGAATTGAGTTACTTTAAAGTGCAGTCATTACTGACACAGGCAGAGGACTAAGGTCACTATGCCGAATGCAGAGTGTCAGCTAGAAGAGTATGAAGCTAGCCAGCACTGTACTGTAGAGCATCCACAGTGATGGAGCACCACCCTATGCAGTACCGGACCTTACTAACTCTATTAGTGGTTGAAGACAGCATGGGCATGGTGCCCCAAAGAAATTCTTCTGGTGCCCACATAATGTCTATTCATCATAAACTTGGATTTGACAAATGTATCAGAAACTGGCTATTTGTTCAAAGTGGTACAATAGATCAGTGTCTTTGTAGTTTGTATTAAGCTGGTATGACATAAACACTAGGCACAAATCAAGCAAAAGTCAAGAAATGCTGCTATCTCTCCTGTTCTAGATAAGCTTTTAAGTCCTAAATATATTAATCAAATTATATATATTATATATTAATATTATATATTATATATCTCTTCAGACCCAGAAAGAGTGTGATTTGCCTGTGCATGCATATTTAATAAGCTAGATGACAGAATTTGAGAGTAAATATGTGGCAAATATTTTCTCAGTTAAGTTAAATTAAATTTTAATTAAAAAATATTTTATTTTTATTTTAATTGAAGGTTAAACAACTCTTTCCCTTTCTTCCTGTTTTCAGTAATACATTATTTGATCATATCATAACTTCTATATAAAAAATAAAAAATCCAACATATTTTTTCTACTGGGAAATATCATCTAACTGGCCTTCATCTTGTGGTTGAAGATGTGAGATGAAAAAGTTTTGTTTTTATATTATAATTATGATTTTATGATATTATGATATTTTCAGTGACATAAACTCAGCATAAAGTATAAACACTGCTACAGGCATACACAAACACTTACTCTCCCAGCGCTGTAGTAAACACAGACATCAGAGTACAAATTGGTGTTTTGTTTATGAATGTGCCAATCCTTTAGCAGCTGTACTGCAGTGCCTGCCACGTTTTCTGACAGATGTGCCACGTTCTCTGCCAGTTGTGCATTTGAGTGATTTTGGTAGTTCCAGACTGACACAGCCTAATATGATTATTCCTGTACACTGACACTGACACTAGGCATGTGCACGGGTACTTGAGTACTCAGTTAACCGCTCCAGGTGCCAGTATTTGAATACTAAAATAATTATTTGCATATTTCTCAGAGAGAAAATATTACAGCCAGCAGTTTTGTAAAACCACACTTGTATGTTTTAACAAAACAAATGTTTTTTTCTTTTATTTACTAGCAAGTAACATAATAAAACATCATTAACTGGAAAAAGAAGAAAAAACTTTAGAATATAGAAGCTCATGAGACAACATTACCAAGATTCATCCGGCATGAAAAGCTACCAGTTCAACATGTAGTGACACTACGTACATGTACATTACACTTTAGAATTTTGGCACACACAACCACCTCAACATTTACAATTAAAATTTTAACATATTTATAAATTTCCACTTAGCTTGTTATTCAGTTATTTATATTAATGATGAAAACACTTTATCTGCCACTGGTGTGAAAGGTGCTCTATAAAGATAAATAAAGATAACCGATACAGATAGAGGGCGGGGCTATATGCTGCATGCAATTATTAGCGAAATCAAGTCATAAAACCTGGTCTATACTGTTTTTTTTTTTACCATTTTTAACAAGCTCATGTGAAACAGCATAATAATTGAAGATATATCGGCCGATCGCAGATCACATAGTATATAATATTTGATTAAACATTGGCCGACTATTCACTTGTTCACTTAACTGTAGACTATTGGAGGCTATAGGCCCTCTGGTTTGAATATTATACAGCTGTAATATTATAAAAACGAATGTGAACAGTAGATATATGTCTTATATATGACTTATCATTCATTGAGAGCTGGTTGTAGCTGCGTTGCTCTAATCGCAAATTGTGCATTATTTTGCATTGAAACTACACTGTAATCCAAAAGGTACCAAAAAGTACGTCAGGCTGGGTTAGTGGCCTTGGTCTGTCTGACAGTCTCACACAACTTGACATAATTAAGGTTCAGGCAGTCTCTTATAATAGAGTTTTCAGTGTAATCACTCTAGCATTACATTTAATGTGTACACTGACAGAATTACAGTGATGTGGCTGAATGTGCACTGTTGCCTACATGCCTGTCTGTATGATGTAAACACAGACAGGTGTGTGTCACTGCACAGGGGTTTGCAGATTGGTGATGGAAGTGTTGTTTGCAAGCATTCTAACCGGCTATTATTTTATACATAGTGAATACCGTAGACAAAGCAGGAGATATAATTGGTTTGTCCTAGGAGGACACAAGCTACCGCTGTATTAAATTTAACAGTTACCAGTGTCCATCCAAACCTGAACAGTTGGTAGTTATGATTTGATGAAGTGAATTCTTTCCAAGGACAGTCTGGACACACAGTAACTCTTGCTTAATCACCACAATCCTGTGTGGGTTTAATCAGGCATGTTAGAGCAAAGATAAGACAGAACATGCTCAGTGCATGACATTGGCTGAATACCATTGGAGTTGAGCTTAAAGGAAGAAGAAAGGGAATAAAGGAGATGAGCGAGTAAGGAAGATAGACACATGACACCAGAAATAGAAGAGGGATAGGGAAAACAGGAGGGCAAGATGTTGAAATGGATAGGAAAGAAAGAATTAGAGAGAAGAGTTTTAAAAGAGACAGGATGGTAAGGAGGGAGAAAGAGACGAGAGCGAGATGTCTTTGGTGCAGTGTCCTAAATCAGACAGCTTTGATTGAAGTGCCCGTCAGGCTGGGCTTCTGCAGCATAGTGACGAGATTACACTGCCTTACACCCCACATACCAGCACAGCAAGAGATTTAACTACTGACTGTATGAGCAGTGTATGTATGTTTGTGCGTTTTATTGTAATCTACTCATCAGGGCCTTATCAGGGATGCCCGCTATATCTTTTACATAACGATATTACAGTATGAGCTTATGTGTCATTAATACTGGCTTGTCTGTTAAATAATTTAGTTAAATATTACATTAATTTGTATTTTTTTAATTAATTAAATTAATTAAAGTACTATGTTTCAAGTAGACTTACTGATAAATACTGCTATTTTGCTGTAAAAACTCTGGAAGTTTTTAAGCAAATTCCCAAAGAACTAAACCAAAGCTTGCCACCTCTTTTCTGACATTTTCATCTCCTTCTTTTGTTATTGTTGCTGTTTGCCCCTCTTTTTCCTCTGTTCCTTCTTCACTTCGCTGCGCTGACAAAGCTGAATCAGCATCAGCTGGCTTTTATTAAGAGCAGTGCGAGCACCTGAGCTGAGAGGGGAAGAAAGTTTGCTACTCCGCCTCCCCATCACTGCCCTCAGCTTGGGAATATCTTGCATAGCCTAGTGGCGTCGCTGGGAGGTGGGGTTTGAGACATAGTCATAAGCCTCATGCCTTTTGTTTTGCCATCTTCTTTCACTATTGCGCATCGCCTTCCCACCCTCTCGTGTGTTTGACCGTGGGTCAGCTGATCGGCATGAGTACATGTTAAAATGCATAAAATCATGTGGTGATGGTTCCCTCTACTGTTCTGGGCAAGAATCTGGCCTCTGTACTGTGTGTTTTGTTTACTTTATCTTCAGACTTGTCGTTTAACAGTGCTACATTTTCACAACTTATAAATACAAGACTATATACTGGAGGAAATGATGCCACTATCTAAATGTGAGTGCTTAATTGTAGCCAGCCTCTAGGCAACAATAGTAAGTCATAGAAGGCTAGGCTGCTGTGAGAGGTGGGGGAGGAAGGATTGGATTGGGGATGTTCTATGTTGTCTCTTTTCATTATGATAGATTATGTTGATGTTCACAAAATGTATATTCCAAAAGCAATAAAGACAAATGTTTACAGAGGGTTAGGCTGTATGAACTAATTCAGACAGCAGATATGCTGAGAGGTCATCTATGTGAAATGTATACATCTCAAGACATCTCATCAGTAAAGACATTATCCATTGCGATAAAGTCAAATTCTCTTATTATTGCTGTTTGAGCTGCACAGCCCTGGTTTAAAACTACCTTTAGGAGTTTTGGGGTACATATGATGAGGCTCCCAAACTTTTAGATACATGTGATTGATAAATGTTAAAGCGGTGAAGATTTTGCAGTGTTAGTGGAAGTTTAACCTTGTATACCGTGACTTGCACTGATATAGAAAAATGATAAATTATTAGACTGCTATATTATCATCTTGCATCTGTTTTGTATTTAATATTTGGTGTTACAAAATTTGTTATTAATATAATATTAATATAATAGTTTCTACATATTACACAGCCTTCTGACTTTCTACAAATACATTTTCTCAGTTTACCCTTAAAGTATAGTTAAAGTTCTTTTTATTAAGTATACTTTATGCAGTTACTATACTAATGTTATTGTACTAGTAGTACACTTGTACATGTACTATTTTAATACTTCTTGGGACTAAATTGGCTCACTTTCTAGTTTTTAAAAGTATACTTTTAAGTATACTTTAAGTGTAAGAGTAGTAAACCAAGTATACAACTAGTTTACATCTTTTGTACTGCCACTACACTAAAAGTAAACTTTACTGTTAGTTTACTGGCTTGTAAGTTTTCTTTAAGTGAACTTAACATAACACTTATAATTTACCTCTTATATTATTGTTGTACTTTAAAGTATATTACTAGGTTTAAAGGTTTTTCTCTACCTAAAATAGAACTTAACAATGTTTACTTACTCACCAGTGGAGACACGTAAAATAAACAAGACACACTCAGATTAAGAAACATATTTGTATCTTTATAAATCTTTATAAATCAAATTTTAAATAAATATTGTACTGGATGTGTTCTTGTGCAGAGCAAGAGTACTTACTTCTACTATCTCAATCAAAAGATTTAGTTCAAGTAAAGGCCAAATATATATATATATATGTTCTATACTTGTCAGTATAACCCAAGTACACTTAAGTGTAACTGTGTTTAGTATATAGTACATAAAAAGTAAACTAAAAGCATACTCACTTCCTTTTAGTTTAAAAGAAGTAAACTAATGGTACACTTGAATAAACTTCTTTTTTGTAAGGGTATGCTCTCTCTTCTCTCTTTTTTTCTCTGTCTAGGCTATATGAAGGAAAGGAGCAGGCGGAGTTTGAGGACTCTCTGAAGGGCCTGTTTGAGTCCATCAACAATCTGATGAAAAGTGATTACACCACAACTCTGTTACAGCAGGTGTGTGTGTATGTGTGTGTGGGAGAGGTGAAAAGAGAGCAAGTCTTTGCTCATGCGTCTATATGAAACTTGCTCTTCCTGGTAGAATGTTTTAGTGTTAGCATCAAATGTGCTTATCCAGTTGTATGATTTCATCATAGCTCACTCTGGATTGGTCTAAGCAGTCTAAGAGAAGTCAAATCTTCTCAGCAGGTGATTCTAGTGTGCTAAAGCACCTGGCTTTGACAGTTTAGCTCAGCTACCATGAAAGCCAGCTTAACATAGCTTAATACAGACCCAAATAACGGCTTTGTGTGTGTGTGTGTGTGTGTGTGTGTGTGTGTGTGTGTGTGTGTGTGTGTGTGTTTATCTTTGTGTGTTTGCAGGTGGCAGCTCTAAAGTACTTGCCCGCTGTGCTGCAGGATATTGAGACTGTTTTTGATGCAAAGCTGCTCAGGTGAGTCTGACACACTTATGAACATATTATGAAATAAAATGCAGAAGTCACACTTACATTCAAGCTGTTCAGCATTAGGACCCAACCAGTAAGTACAGTAGGCTGAAATTGTAATAAGCACAAAGCAGGGTGCGGAGGGAGAGAGAGAGTTTTGGCTTGACCGATAGGTGGCTTCTGCTTGTAGCTGGAAGGCCAGATTCCCTAAAAGAACTCTACAATAAAGTCAGTAGCTGTTCAGGTCTAGGACTGATGAGGTGTATAAAGAGTATGCTTAAGGGACCTTCACAAGATGAAAAAGACAGTCTTCCCTGCAAGAGCTGGTGTTGTGGTGACAAGAACTGTAGAAGCCTGGGTATAAAACTTGGTTTGAGTGTATGCTGGTAAGATATGGTATCTAAGTTAGGCCTAGTGCACTAGGTTTCATCTGGTTTGGTTGAAAAGTTTAGCTTGGGAAGAAAAGAGGTCTGGTTAAACTGTCCCTTTGTATGAGTAAGCATGAAGATGAAGCTTGTAAATGGATTCAGTATGATAATTTGATGGTGGCATGGTTGCAAGCTGCTCAGCAGACATCCAGGTTTGAACCTCTGATAAGCAAGCTGAGGCCAACAGCAGCAAGGAAGAAACCTTGAGAGGAACCAGGACTTAACAGCATATCTCTTCTGGCTGACAATGGATTGACTGATGCAAGGTGGCTCCTGCACATGGACGTTGATAGGCATGATGATAAAGACAGCTTAATAACCCACTGCTCACTGCCGGGGGTCGTTTGACATGAAGTGTCCTGTTGGCAACAGAACAGTTGTTTAATTATGAACTGCTTCAAGGCCTTACAGGCAGGTGATTGTGAAAACGTGTGAAGGTGAGAAGGTGAATTTACAGGGTGTTAAATAGGAGGTTGGAACTAGGTGGTTTGTCTTCCAAGCTTACCAGATACCAAATAATATTCCAAAAGGATGAAGTCTTTCTCTTTTTGATAAAACTGCAGCTTCTCTTGTGTGTCCTTCTTTAGGCGTGTTGGAGCGTGTCTTATCTGAGCCACCATCTTAGCTACTTTCCCTGGTGAATGCAGTATGAATGCTAATTTGTATTGCAATGGGAGGTTGCAGCCTATATTACAGGAGAAAATAGCTTCTTTTGTAACATTATTCAGACTCATTTAAAATGACATGACCAGTGACACTTTTTAATGCAAAAAAAAAATTATTTAGAAAATGAGTAAACATTTAAATGTGTATAATGCAATATCTGTCATTGTAGTAATGAATACAAAATCATGGACTGCAGGAAGGTACATTAACAGTGAGGTCACAACAGTTGAGCGTGTTTAAACGAGCTGAAGACTGTCAGAGATGCCTTTTTCCTAAGCTGGCAGAGAGCCTTCCTCCATATGTTGTCCAGTACATAGACACAGTTTAATAAATCAATAAAAAACATGCAGACTGTGATAAATCCTGCTCCAGTGGATCAGGTGGATCAGGTCTACCAAATTACATTATCCGACTTTGAGGATTCAACTTAAACTGATTTGGCAAAACCGACGCCATTGTAAGAATAGCCACAGTGGTGTGGGGACGGAACTTGTAGGAGGACGCTGCTCTGACAGTTGACCAATCAGAACAGAATGGGCAGGCTAACCATACAGGGCCCAGGCGTAATGACGCAGCAGCTCAAACAGTGTTTTAGACAGAGTGTGAATACAAATGTAGAGTAGTACAGTAGAGAAAAATATTTTACTTTGGAAAAATTAAAGCATGTAAATCTGTTCTAGTAGACTTCAAATATACAATTATCATGGAAAATGAGCGTAATAGGTTCCCTTAAAACTAAAGAACATGACAGATTTTATAGATATAAGTAACTTTTTTTTCAGGCTAGCAAATATATCTTCTTGTGCTGTCACACAATAACAGCCAACTAATGCCTACTGAAGACTAGCTAGCTATTAGATTAATAAACAAAGGTCCCCTGACGAACATGTACATATGGAAGTGTGGATAGTCTTTTAGAGTGCATCAGCCAATTGTGGCTATTTAAGGGTAACAATACAATTAATGTTTTGTTTGCTTTTTCATCCACTTTAATAGTATTTCCAAAATTTGTAAGCCTACTCCTGTAAGACAAACAAAAAACCTTAATAGCCCAGCGCTACAGAGAACACATCTTCCATGGTTGCAGCCTAGCTTGTGGAACCCAATTTATATATCAAACAGACTGCGTACTTCTGTGGGCGTACTTCTGTGAGCATCTGAGACCGAGACAAATTAGCCATTACCAGACACATACACAACTGGAGATTTTCTGTCTGTTAAAGTCTGTATTCCCTAGTAGGTCTGTGCCCTACACGTATGAAACAGCAGATGTCAAACACGAGCCTTTGGGAAAGAAAAATGAAACGCTCCACTATTTGTAAGCTAATTTATTCTAATCGTTCAAAGTGAGGGCCACAAAACACTCGTTAGCTCCCGAAGGTCCTGTATTAGCATTATACGTGCATTCAGGTGAAAACAAAGGTCAATGTCTTGAGGACCAACAAGTGAAGGAGCAATTAACAAGAGGAAAGAAATGAAAAACCATTTGGCTCTTGGTAGTGGACAGCACATGCATACAAACTGCTGCCTACCTATTCTCCACACACACACACACACACACACACACACACACACTGTTTGTAGAAGTAGTGCAAACCTGAAATTCCTTGCTCTTCACTTCAGATGACTCTAATGAGGCAATGTTATTTTAATTAGTGTAGCTCTAGCCTAATTAAAGGTGTGTTAGCCCAGCAATATGTCAGAATGGAGGATGGGGCTCGCCTGCTAATGCGCTGGCATTTGTTATGTGCTATTGCTCTGTTTTTTTAATGAGCTGGCCATTGTGTTAGACACTACAGCAACTGGAGTTCGGAGCAGATGGGCGTCATCCAGCTGTAAACACACACCAGCCGTCTTCCACACAGCACGTTAACTTTACTGCGTTCTAATCATACCAGTTCGGTTTTCTTCACAATTTATTAAGAGGATTTTAATAAGAAGAAAAGCTGTCAATTGTTATTTGATGTCTAGATAGTGTGTATGTGACTTTGAATGTCCAGAAATGGTTTTACACCTATTTACAAGCCTAAGATTTGCCCCTGGAATGAAATGAGTGGTTTTTCCTTTTTTGGGTAAGCTCATGAATAATTTGTTGAGCTCTGCTCTGATTGGCCTGTTCAGACACCGAAATTATCACACAAAAGCAACATGTCAAAGCAGACAGAAAAAACAATGAACCTGGTAATAAGATGTCATACTGTTTGTACCTATAGTAGCGATTAGCCTTCAATCATATCACCACAAAGTAAACTAAAGTTGTTTCTCACTGTGAAACATTCCATTTAAAATGATCTACTTCAACCAGCAAGCTGAATAGAATCACACCACATGGCTGCTAATTACAGGCTGCTTTTGGGTTTTCATGCTAATAAAGGTGGAACTGCTCCTCCCTTCTCTTCAGTGTCAAATGAGTGAAGCTGCTTGATTTTGCCCATAGTTTGAGAAACTGTCAGTAGGGAAATGTTCAGAGCAAATGAACAACTCTGAATTAAAGCTGGATCTTGGTAAAGACGTGGGAGCTGTAGTTGGCTTCCTGATCGTTCCCTTGTTTTGCTAATTTTCCGCTCCGCTGTTACTTTCTGGCGCCTGTACCAGCTGTGGCATTTAAGGTGGAGTGTTCAATTAAAAAGCTGCCGAAAAGGAAGACAGTATTAGCCTTGTTTCAAACATTAACCATGTCTATAGACAGTTTCGTCCATTGGTAAAGGTAGGAAAAGTGTCAGGTTCATCTTCAAAGCCTGGAAGTCCACATAGTCTGACATTTTTCCTTGTTGCTCTGTTGTAATATATATATTTTGGGGGCATAAATATTATGAGGCTGTTACGAAGCAGCCTAGGATTTTGACGCCCCCATTTTCTACTGGCCGGTTTTGAAAATGTTGGACTTGTATTAGCGAGAAGACAGCAGTGTGTGAGGTTCAGAGTTTTTTTCAGTTCCATTTTTTGAACTATTTTTATTTAACTATACCAGAGATCAGCAATATGTGGTTCTGGAGCTACGTTTTTTTTTTTTTTGATAAAAGTAAAATAATCATGCTTGACTTAAACATTGGAGTTAATATATAACTGATGATAAGACGATATTGATCATTTACCAGATGATTGACATCTTATTTGCATTTATAAGCACTCCAACTGGTTCCCTGATATTCTGCAACAAGAAAACAAAGGTTAGCTTGACATTTGTCAGCTTCTGTTTTCCCATTCCACCTTAAATAGCACAACTCTTCCATTCTGGCACCTCGGGCACCATTTAAGGTGGAGCCTGAAAATTTAAACAAGAAGCTGACAAATGAGAAGCTGACTTCAGCCTCGCAAAAGTCAAACACTGATACATGTTTTACAAGACACTATTCTGTTTTGCAAAGTAAGTGTTACGGGGAAGTATCCTGCTGTAGATACAAGAAAAGCAACTATAACTGATCTTAAAGAGAGCTGAATTAGTCTGTGTTTTCATTTATATTAAATGACAAGTTATTTTAACCTATTCTAGGACATCTGCAAACACTGAGATATATTGACAGCCACAATAGTACAACTTCACTTTAATAAAACAGACATAAAATATGGCTTCCACCCTGGTTTGATTTTGTTAAAAGGAAATAAGTGCTCTTACTAGTGTGCCAATTACTGCATTATACTGGTATAAATACAGCCTTCCATTCTATGGCAGTTTTAAATAATCTAATGTTATTGCTGAGTGGAGACATTATGCTTGTGCTTCAAACTCCAGCATAAGTCTACATCATGAGAAATGTTTAAAACTTTTGTACTTAAATGTACATTAAATTTGCATTTTAATCTAATTTTGCTGCATAATGTGTGCATTTGTGTGCACGCTCTTGTGTATTAAAACATCCCATTTATCACTAATCACTTGGCTTGATTAAAAAGTGTTCCTTTAGGTTGAGGCTATAGAGACAGAGTACAGATTCTGTCTCCAAACACTGATCAATACACAGCACTCTATGCAATACATCTCATAGTGATTGCAGGTTGCAGTGGTTTACAGGACAGATTTTTAGTGTTCTACAAAGCAACAGTTTCTTCTGTGTCTTTTCTCTACTTTCGCTCTCCTCAGATAAGCAAGATATGGACTTTTCTCATGGTCTGTGCGGTTGGAGTACTATAGTTCTCAGCAGGGGTTAAATTGAGTCAGAACAAATCTTTGCTTTATGTGAGCAGCAAGCGGAGGTTAGCTGCGGTACTGTAATTTGATGGAAATGCAAATCGTTTTTAATACAATGTTCATGAAAGCCATTTAATTGATTGATGTGATAAACCTAACTGACAGACAGCTACACATCCACCCCCTCCTTTTTCTAATGCTTGGTGATTTATTAATTTTTTTCCCCGTTTTTCTTGAGTACTGCATGCTTTTATGATTTGAAATGACATATCCTCCTCCTCCTCTCTTTACAGTCCGTCCTTTTGTTTTATGGTGTATCAGCTTGCTACATTAATTTATTGTGCCACAATCATTAGGCAGGCAAGATTATTTCCTGTGGTACTGTTACAACTAAAGTCAAGGTTTTTGTTTGTTTTGTGTAACCAATGTAAAATAATAAGACATGACAACCATGTCAAGTCATCTCAACCAGACTTGCTTATGTGGTTTCATATTAGTATTATAGACTGTTGTCTATAAACTTTGATCAAAGTGTGTCACTTAATTAAAACCAGAGACAGCAGTCAGAACTTTTTCTGGGTTATTGTATGATTTGACAGTGAGGTTTACATAATGATTAGCATTGCGTAAACTGCACTGTTGTGTGCATAAGTGTGCATACGCTTCCATTACTTATCACTTGCTATATTAGCTCAATGTTGGTAATGCAAAACTAAAGAAGCTAACTTACTAATTGCACCCAAAAGACATGCTTGTATGTGCCTAGCTAAATATAGATCTTCTAGCTGAATAGTCATGAAAAATTAGTATAAATTACAATGAGGTTTTCCACTTTGTTGACATTCCCATCTGTTAAATCTAAATTTTAAGGATTATATGATTGACCAGTTTGTATCAATTCACTGGCACAAAAGCTCACGATGCAGTTGCCTGGATTATAAAATGGGGCACCAGATACAATTTGGAATGAATCCAGGATGACGGCTATCAGTGGCCAGATCTTATCAGGTCTCTCGGCGAAGCCTCGTGCAAGTTTGACAGGATGTATGCTCCTGCAATAAAGTACACAGGCAGCATGCAACAACAAGGTTTGAGTGCAGAGACATCCCTAGCAGGAAAACAAGTGAACAAAGTTTTGCAGCAATGACCAACATCATCACCTTATTTATTTGTAAAGATATCCAACCTTCATATTATAGAAAGCGTGTTTTGAATTTGGGATTGTGAGTGTTTTGATTTCTAGATATATGTTTGTACTAGCTAGAGCTACATACTCTGAACGAAGACAATGCACTTGTGTAAGTCACTCTGGATAAGATCATCAGCTAAATGCCATGAATGTAATGTGTTTTATTTTATCAGAGATATATAAAGAACTTTTAATCTAAGTGGAAAAAAGGAAAGCAGAAGTGAGGTGTTTACTGAGTTACAGTACTTGAAAAACAAGAATATGATGCAAAGTGACCCTTTTTAGTTGAAGTACTGTTTATATCGTACTGAATTACATAGTATCATATTCCTTTGCATGACATCGTATCATGTTGAGTCATGTTGTGTTGAATCAAATTGCACCGCATTGCAATAGAGGTGAATCTTATTGTATTAGTATTTGCTTCATTTGTGTCTTTAATGTGTTGGATCATTGGCAATACACTGAGTTGTGTATTACATCGGGCTGAGTAATAAAGAGCCCTACTAAATGTAACCTGTAGTACTGAGAATATTAAGCTTTTAAATGCCTTCAATGAGTTGTGACCATTGTCTTCTTTCTCTCTGTTTTTTGCTGTCTACGTCTCCCTCTCTCTCTCTCTCTCTCTGTAGTAAGTTGCTGTTTGATTTCTACACCTGTATTCCCCCGGAGAAGCTGCAGAAGCAGAAAGTGGCCTCCATGACTGAAATCGTCAGCAGCCGTCTCTTTCAGAGAAAGGGTGAGCAGTTACGCACATCCATCCATCTAATCAACATTCATCAGCGCTTTCTCTGCCCCAACTCCTCCTCATTTTCTCCTCTACCTTTTCTTTCACCCTCATCTTGTCTGACCCCATTATCCCTCCCTTTTCCCCTAGATCCTTTCTTTCCATTTTCGCTCATTATCTTGCTTCCCCTGTGCTCTGTTCAATTTTCTTTTTTTTTTCTTGCCATCTTTCTTTCATCATCCTTTCATTGCATTATCTCTCTTCCTCTCTGTACTGCACCATTATGCTTCAGTAAACAGTGTCCTCTGGCCTGGTGCTGTCCAATAGTCTGTTAAAAAGATGCTAATAGGTGATGAATGGAGTTTTTGTGGGTTTTAATAAAGAGCGTGATGACTTTGTTCGTGAAGCACCAGCTTGGGATTTATAATGGCCTCACGAGCTCACATTCAGGGGTTTTGTTTCTGCACATAGGTCTGTGTGTGCATTTGCATCATGATTGACACACACTGAAGGCCCAAATAGAAAAAAAGAGTCTTCGATAGCTCCCTCAGCAGAAGACTTTTGTCAGACTACAATTCTCTAAGAATCTCTTGAATGAAGCTAAAGCTGATTTAAGAGACATTTACTGATAAATGTGGTTTTGGAGTCTGGGCGTACATCATGACTAGTGTACAGTGGTACATTTGGGCACATCTGTATAACTATACACCCACCAACCCTTTCATTAGGTACACCTTCTTGTATCTATACATACCGTCTTTTTTATCAGCTCTGCTTACCATAAAGTAGCATTTTGTAGTTTTACAATTCTAAACTGCAGTCCTTTTTTTTCTTTATATACGTTGTTATTCTGTCCTTCAATAGTCAGGAACCCCACAGGAACACCACAGAGCAGGTATTATTTGTGTGGTGGATCATTCTCAGCACTGCAGTCACACTGATATGGTGGCGGTGGTCTGTTTGTGTCTGTCAAATTGGTTTTTAAGCACCTCAGTGTCACAACTAGACTGAGAATAGTCCTCAAACCAAAACTTTCCAGCCAACAGAGTCCTGTAGGCAGTGTCCTCTGACCACTGATAAAGGACTAGTGGTGACCAACACAAACTATGCAGCAGCAGATGAGCTCTTGTTTTTGACATTACATCTACAAGGAAGACCAACAAGTGTATAACCAAGTGACAGTGAGTGGCTACAGTGTTTTAGAACTCCAGCAACACTGCTGTGTCTGATCCACTCGTACCAGCACAGCACACACTAACACACTACCACCACGTCAGTGTCACTGCAGTGCTGAGAATGAGCCACCACCCACACAATACTTGTTCTATGGTGGCCCTGTAGTTGTCCTGGCCACTGAAGAACATGGTGAAATAGGATTAACAATGTATGCAGAGAATCAGAACTACAGCCTTGCAGAACATGTGGAAAATAGCAGACAAATGAAAACCGCGTCCGGATAGGTGTGACCAGACTTCTGACTGGTACTGTTTAAGTAGGTGATTAGAATTACACACTGTTGACTAACTGTTGGTCAGTGGGCTGGGCAATATGGTCATGATAAGTTACATCACATTATATCACAGTATGCTTTTGTGAACATATCATAGCAATAGTCAGTGCCTAAGGAGCAATTTGAGGATAATGCAACCTGTTGAATTCATACTCCAAACAAACAGACGACATAATAAATTAATATTTATTTGTATATTTATTTTGATATGATTTAAACTAAAGATCTTACAATTTGCCATTTCAAAGAACACTGAAACTTTCAAAACAAAGAGCATATTTAGTCCTGTTGATTTAATGCAGTTCATTATGTGACACTGATTAAAATGATCAAACCTATATAGCTTTATGCTTGTATATTATTAAAATGTCTTGAGGTATCATGATCTATTTTGTTACAGTGCCCACCCCTCATGGGTCTCAGTCACAGTTTCCACGCACAGTTTTACTTGATTAAAATGTTGTTGTGATGTTGTGCTAGATCAGTGGTTCTCAACTTTTTTGAGTATCTTCATATGGCTGACCTTTTGTAATAAGTCAATGCTTTTTGCTACAACTCCATGCACATCCAGCTTCATACATCTGCTCTTTATTCTAGTTTTGAACCAAACGTGGTATCTTTGTTGTAAGAGATGAAAAGAAATGCTGAGAATTTAGAACTACTGTGTCAGAACATAAGAAACCCTATTCTATGTATGTCTGCTGTAGGTGCTTTAGAATATAAACCAGAAAATTGAAGGTGCAGTGTTTTTGCTTTGAATGGCTGAAGGTTAGAGGGGGGATTTTAATAACCTGTTTAAAAATATGTTTTTCAGTTTTTCTCACTTTCACTGTAGCCTGTAGTTTTTCTCTCACTCAATGATTTCCTGCTTTTTGATCATTTTTTTCTTCTTTTTGTTTGTTGTTCATTCACTCCACCAGTTTTATTAGCCCTTTCAATTCCCAGTTTTTAGCTCTTACCTTTCTTATTTTCCTCTCTGGTGTTTTTTCATGGTTATTTCTTTATTCTATCCTTCTTTTCCCCCTTTACTACCCCACCCCCCACGCTTTCATGCTTGTCACTGTATAATTCATGCCTGTGGATTATTATTTTTTTACTATTTCCTCCTTTTTGCTCTATGTTGTTTACAATTATGTGATTCCTTCTTTTAATGATAAGTGTACTTGCAAGTCACCTCTAACCTACATTGCCTTGAATTTACTGAAGTATGCTTACCATGTCTTACATCTGTAATCTGTTTTGTTCACACATGGCATTAACTACATTCTGGGTCATCAGATTATCAGTGTAAAGCACTAAGTGCAGGTGTGAATGGACTACAATGAGCCCTGGACACAAGGAAACAGCCAGTGTAAACGTCTACACTTCTCACTGTCCACTTACGATCAGATAACTTAATGCGAACAGAGCCTAATACGGTCTACATGATATACACCTATGGCCATGTTTTACCTGCAAAGGTTTTGTTAACTGGAATCTATCTATTGTCACAAATACTGTGACAAATATTTACACTTATCTGATTGGAAAGATGGTGTGCAACATACCGTCAAGTGATCAAATTCCCTAGTCATCATTGAGTGATGATTATATTGACTGATTTGAAAATCTGGCTTTCTGGCTTGAAAATCACTGCAGGTTGTGAAAATTTGTCAGAAGTCACTAATTGAGAATCAGGCTAAAAAAATTGTGTTGTGTCCACCCAGCATAAAGCCTACCGTGCTATGTTAGACTGTGGTATTGTTGCTAGGCATTTTGAAAGTAAACAACAGAGTAGGGCTGATACAGTAGATGTACTAAACAATAAAAGAAAATAAGTATGAAGCCATATACATTTTTGTTGCAATTTAAATTGTTTAACTTGATGGCCATCTTATTAGATCTGTGGACAATTCACTATACTGTGGGTGCCACAACCCATGTTGCCTCTGAGAACGCTGGGAGGTGCAGCCATGCATTAGGGCCATGCAGAGAGGCAGGTGGGCCCCCATCAAAGGAATGTACAACTTACTCTTCATGTTGTGTAATGTACTCAAAAGTTGGGGCTGTAATGTCATACATAAAGCCAGCAATAATCTCAAAAGTCATCTCAAAAGAGTGCTCTGGTTTCATGAGCTAAAGCAGCCCATTCTGTTCCTACTACTTTTAGAATATAGAATATAAAGTTATTTGCTTATATCTTAATCCTGCCTTTAATGATATTAAGCACATAAAAGAAAAATCACATACTGAGTAACAGTGAACTTATGCATTTAGGTATTGAATTATTTTCTTTCTTGCTTTGATATAGTGTCAATGTCCTTAAACTCAAAGATGCAGAAAAAAAATACTTTGATGCTAACATCAACCCTTTTAGGGGAATCTTTCTTTTTCTTCTTTCAGCTTATTCCCTCCTACAGGGGTCGCCACAAAGAGACAACTTGCATACTCGATTTGGCTAAGTGTTTTAGGCCAGATGCCCTTGTGGGGAATCTTTATTATTGTAGAGAAAATGAGTTCTCTGCACGTCACAAAGTGCTTTGAGAGCACCATCGCTTCCATAAACAGTAGTTTTGTCATGTTTGTTTATACTGTGAAAAGAACAGACAACCTGTTGGCAAGTAACACACTTGGGCAGGAGCTGACTCAAGTGATTAGTTTTCAAATTGCTGATGTTTCCCTTTTACTATATCATACCAACAAAGAAAATATGCTAATTTCTATTAAAACAGTGAGAAAACACTTCGCTGTTCTTCAAGAAAGCTTCCCTCCCGAAGGTGAAACTAATAGAAATGTCTACAGTTTCCTCCATGTATGCACTCCCTGTGCTCGTTCTGATTCATTTATCTCATACTAAATGACGCATGACCCACAACGCCACCAGCACACACCATATGGGGCCCCAGCATTGCATGTTATGTGTTTATAAATCAGGCTTTTTGCCTTCTGGTGACTGGCCCGAGGCCATCCTGACATGGCAGCAATTGAGACCCTTGCTCGTTGCTCCCTGTGCAGCTGTCTGTTTGCTCATTTATTTATTCATGTACTTGTTTATTTATTTTTGAATTACCACTACCCCTGCAAGCAGCACTGACAGGCGTTTTAATTGAAATTTGTCCTGCATGTTGGTCCGTATTGCCGTGTGTCGTCTGTTAGATGCGTGAGACGGGTGAGGGACATTTAAAGTCTAATAACCCGCTCAGCCTATCAACACCAACCAATACTCATTTAATCCCTTATGAGTCCAAGCCGAGTGGGTGAGGGAGCGAGGGATGTAATAGTTTGAGTTTGAACGAGTGTTAGAGGGAGGAAAACAGGAAGATGAATTGCAGTTTTGATTGTCACTGTTGATACGTAGGCTGTTGAATAACTGCTTGTGGTCAGAATTGTACTATCTCTAGTTAATGAATATAAATTGGCCCTTTCTGCTTGTGTTTTAAACACAAAATAAATAATACATGTTGTATAATTATGCATGTATGCTATTCTCTATACAATGATGTCATGTCCTGCTCATAAAAAGCCTCAGTATTAGTAATTCCATACATTTATTTGACTATGAGAGCACATACATACCCGCATGGCATCATAGTCACACATACATACTCATAGACACCCAGACACACACATACACTCACAGATGCATTTGACAGGTTGTTATCTGATTTAATTTCCACTTGGAATGAAATTGCATTCATGAATATAATATGAGGCCAATTAGCTCAAATTATTCCACTGTCACCCACTAATGTCTGACAGACTAAAATCGTTAAGGCATTAAAAAGACATTACACAGTTGTTTTATTTAGCTCGCAGAGAGAGGTTCCGATTTTAATTTCAGAACAGAGCCTGGGAATTAGTTATACTGTGTGTTCAAGATTATCTCTTTGGTATTGAAAGCACACTTTAACATTTGCATTTGAGTCACATATTGATGAAATGGATAGAAAATATTCAGTTCAGTGACAAATGTCATAAAAGTCATTATTTCAAATAGGAATGCAAATTTCTATTCGTTATTTGTCAGCTATTAGCCATTAACCTTTTGCAAATCAAAACCTAGGATGCAGCTCATTAAAGAAAGGTTGTGAAACGTATAATTTTGGTTCTGAAATATTATTGGTTGAGCCATATTCAAAACATATCAACCAAAGTCTGTAGTATCTGCACAGAAATGTTATAAAATGTTCCTTGCATGGATCATAGAATATAGTATTGACAGGTGGGACCAGACATAAGCATGTATATGAAGTAAAGACCTGAAACCATGCTATACGTACCCTACATAAGGACCTGGTTTTGTTTAAACCAAGGAACTGAAAACTATAATATGTTTACAAAATAACCAAACAATTACGGACTACTTGAAAGTTCAGTATTCTAGAACATCTAATGCATTACTAGGTTTACTCATTACTAGCCCAAGTTCAAAGAAACACATGGGCAATACAGTTGTTTGTGTAATAGTGCTATACACATTACTTACCCAATTCAGAAAATTAGATCTAAAATGCTATTTTATTTAAACAGTGAATGTTTATTTGCTCTGTACAATACTATTATTATAATCAATACAAACAACATCAATTATGTGCCATTATTAATTAGCACCTGGTTTTAGCAGCTCTTCATTAAATTATAGCGCCAGTAATGGAATTCATAAAAATTCAACGATGGCTGGGGATTTTAAGAAAAAATCTGGAACCAGACTTGTTTTTCTGTCTAGCTTGCAAGATATTAAGCTTTTTTTTTACGACTAAAAGTCTTTTTACAGCATTAATGTTTATTATTTACTTTCAGAAACACTTACTGTCCACATAAAGTGTTTTAAAGAGTTTGCATAGGTGCCCGACCCAGCCGTCTGTAGAACACTGTACCATGTACATGTACAATTTGTGAACATTTCTCAACTTAAATGGTTTTAAACCCCCCCTCTAAGTAGTGTGTGGTTGCATCATCATGAGCCAGCAGCCAGAAAAAAAATTATACTGCATGGTTTCCCCCTCTCTCCACTAACCTATCTAATCATCAAGCAAAAACACCCATCATTACCTCCACTCCGACTGCATGAATATAAATGTTGGCAGACAACTTCTGTCTCGGCACCTCCGTTTCATTACAGAAACCACAGAAAATGCCTCAAAATATGTTGCAATACTTAATTATTTGACAAAATATGGTTGTATTGATTTATATGTTATTATTTTTTTGGTTTTCCAAATCCTAAAGGAAAAAATATCCTGTCCACATTTATAACGAGTAGCCTGATTCACTCAGAAATACATCATGTCAAGAAAGAAAAATGTGTTCTGACTGTGGGCTCATGTTGACTTTGGGTACCTGATGATGCAGAGTCCCAGTACCGTATTAAGAAACTTACCTAAAATTAAGTAGCTGTTAGAGTAAATAAGTGCCATGTACCCTAACAGTTAAATTATTAAGTAGAATATGTGCTGAATTGGGTTTTGAACAACTGGTCTGATTGTATAAGAGGAGATGCTTTATTTTATCAGAGGCTCATGCTAAAGAATTCTATAGGATGAGGGGACTATCTCTCTCTCTGTTCATCCCAGCAAAATAAGGAAGTCTGAAATGTCCAAAACAACCAGGGTATAAAGGCAGCAGGTTCTGCTGAGGACTCAAGGGCTCTTCATATAGGCTCTAAGCCTCTCCGGATATTGAAAATGTGTTTCTTTCTTTGTAATAAACTTATGTATTTGCAAGCAAAGACAATATCATGAGAAGAACTCTTCAGCCATTATTGCAGCAGCACCACCAAATAAACTACTATTATAAAAGTGCTTCTGTACAGATTTACGTAAAGGAGTTTCCATAGTTTTGATCAGTTGGCCCTCATCTGCCTCTCTTAGCAGCAGTTTCTGTATGATGGCATCTGAGGCTAATCTGAGGCATTTCCGTTTGGTTGAACTGTAGTAAATGTCCTAAGAAGCCAGACATACCCTGACATTTTAGAAATGTATGTTTGAATAGACCATTAACTTACAAACAAAGCCTATAGTTTATATGCTGACACTGTAAGACCATGCTAGATCAAATGTGACCTGTTCAGACCACTCTGTCTACAGACATTTATCAGTAAAGCTGAAACTAAAACAAGATGATTATGTACATGGTAGAACAATGCAGTTTATCTACAGCCTGTGTTGGAAAAGTGACTGCAAATATGTTTGTTTATTTAAAAACAAGCAAAAAATCTTTTTGTCTTATTTTTTACTTGGCACTCACATTGAAGTGTATATAATAATCTGTAGAATATATATCTCACATGAGGTTTGCCTCTTACATGCAGGGTCACAAACCTTTTTAAAAGTAATCTTAAAAACATTAGTTGAAATAAAACACAGCTTTTGTTTGTTTGCTGGGAAAATATATATCTGTATGTATGTATGTGTGTGTGTGTGATTCAGAGGTTTATTGAGATTATAGCAGTAAATTGCTGACCTAGTAATATACTGTATTGTATAGGCCATCATGTATATGGCTTTATTTTTCTTTTCTTTTTTTTTAAGTTAGTGTTTGTGTGTGTGTGTGTGTGTGTTAGATGGAGTATTCCCTGTCCTCTTTTGAATAGAGACCAAATCTCCTCTGTGATGTAGAGTGACCCAGATGATGAATGCAACCCTGGCTAGCAGCAGGCAGATGTTAATGAGAAACAGTAAAATAAAACCTAGATTACATAACCTCAGTAATACCTAACACACAGACACACATGTACACATTTACACACAGGAACGCAGACTCTGACTCACCCTATCTCTTCCTGACACATTAAAATGATGAATAGACTGGAAACACACACACACACACACACACACACATGGGGATGCCTCTCATCGGACTAATTCATATGCAGTAAAAGTGAATTAAAGTTTCTATCCCCAGCCCCTAATGTGGCTGTTGTTATGGTTACTGTTGCTGGGGGCTGGTCTGACTGTGTTCATCCTGCTGGGCTAAAAGCATTAAAACCACGGAGGGCATTTTAACTTTTTGTGTTTTTTTTGCTCAGTCTGGCACCATCTGTCTATTAGTCTGTGACTGTGTTTTTATCTGAGCTTTTGGCTGCATCTTTGTGTTCATCTCTTTGTGATGTTGTACATGCGTGGGGTTTTGAGAGCAAGGGAGAAAAAGATTATTGACTTGAATTTCTCTGAATTCTGCTGTAGCTGATATTGTTCTAACGATTATGAGCAAAAACATGATTTTGGCTTTGTTAGCCATGTTACAGAACAACTTTGAATATAGCCTTTACACTTTCTCAAACACACACACACACACACACACATGTGCACATTTGTTTTTATTTGGTGTCGTGTCCCTTGCGTGTACATATATATTATTGATATTGTTTACTTATTGATTCCTAATTCATGTTGATACTGGCATTTAAATGCCGCATATAATACCAATACATCCGACTAACAGCACAAAACATTTTTTGAGGCTTATGCGAACTGCTGGACTCTCTACATAATTGCTGCCTTTAGCGTAGCATAACCTGTTAGCCTCCATTGGTCAGTGGCATCACTCAGCAGCAGGGTCTCGCTGAAAGTTGCTGCTGCTGACACTGAACAGTAGTGATATTTACTGAACTCCAGTAGTGCCCAGTGCTCAGAGATGTAAGTGCAAGTGAATGAGACACACATGAGATATATGACAACATTTTTGCTGAGCCAGAGAAGCTGGTGATTGCTAATATGTACAATTATCTATATATTGCTCAGTTCTGATTTGAGCTGTTTTGCACAATAAAGGTTTTTACGTTTACCTAAGCTGTTGACTATGGTTATTAATTATTATATAGCAGTAAATGATAAATATGTATAGTAAGTAAACAAAATTAGATTTTCTTAACATGTAATAAATATAATCCAGCAAATAAATGCTATTCAGTCAAGCTGGGTATGTTTTATTTGTGACACAGAACACACATTTTAGCAAAATAAAATATTTAAAAAAGTAATTTTTATAAATACCAGTTAGCTTAGAGTTAGTATCCGTATTGAAAAGTGGTAGCGGTGCATTCCTTATACTTCAGCCAAGAGTGGAGCTTGATTTTCCCATCTCTCAATGGTGAAAGCTTTAAATGCTGTTTATGTGATGGTGATAGAGGTCTGAAAACACACACACACATGCTTTTTTTGCTATTTCTCCACAGTGACATGTGGCTTTTGGGTGCTGTGATTTAGCCTGGCTGGGTAATTGAAACGGGGTCCTATTACCATGTGAAGTGGTTCATTGTGAACTCTCCGAGATGAGGCCTGAGATGAAAAATGAACGAGCGAGGATAGAAAGAGATGAGTTATGATTTCCACAGCAACGGTTACGTTTCTTTTATCTCCTCAAGAACGAGATGCCCATATGCCTATATCTCTAACATAAGAGATGACAGAGCAATGTTTAGATACACCCTGCTAACATCTCAGAGGGAACTCTAAATAGAACATATTGTCTTAAACACATACATATTGTTATTGTAATAGTAACTCTGTCGCTTTGTAAGAGAGAAGAAAGGTTCTTAAATTTACAGTATGACTATATTACAATTTTAATCCAGGAGTTTTGGACCCATTGAAAATTTCACACGTCGTAAATGGCAGCTGCATTATTAAATAGTATAAAATTAAATAGTATATAAGAAAAAAGAAATGAAAAAGAGATTTTGATATAACGTTTACTGACAGTTATGATATTTAGGTTTATTGTGGTGTTTTAAGCCATTGATGCTGATGCATATGTTTTCTCAGATATATTGCATATTTTTGGAGTCATGCCATGTGCATTGTAGGGAGTGCTGAGATTTAGAATAAACAAAATGTCCTTCTCTATCAAGGGCCCTGAGACTGCACTGCTAACTCAAGCTTCATCTGCTCAGAAACACTGCAGCTTTACTTGGCTGCACAGTGGTTAGGTTAGAGTTGTAGGAACAGAGTTATGGACATGCTTGTGCTTATAGCAGGCTGGTTGCAGGTCACTCTGCTGTAATGTGGCCTTGAGAAAGTGCTTGGTGGCTAATTTTCACCGGTGTGTTTTTTTGCTGCGATGCCGAAGGGTGCTCGCTATATAAAGAGCCATCAGTGACCCCTGGAGTCACCTTAGATGATAGTGTCAGAAACATTTTCCCTCGCTCTGTTTCTCTCTCTCTCTCTTTCTCTCTCTCTCTCTCTCTCTCTCTCTCTCTCTCTCTCGCTTATGGCTTTGCCAAATTGACTAATTAATCATAGCGTTCTTGATCCACTAGCAATCTGTCTGACTTGTTTCCTGTTTTTATTCATGAATTTGTTATTTATTTTTACAACTGACTTATGGTTAATACCAGAGATGTTTTTGCAAATCATGCAGACAGAAAGACTCTGTATTACATTATAGTAATAGTTGTTAGTAGTGTGCATGTCAACAGGAACAAAGTTACTGGGTGCTGAGCTTTAAATCCAGGAAGGGCCAGCGTGCAGTTGCACATCTAATTCTAAAGCTTGCATTACCTTGACAGCAATGTACATATAAGAACACACACAAACACATCTGTGTTGTTTTTCTCCAGATAGTTATTTATAATTGAATGCAAATATTTAAACTCCCCCAATTCTCGAAGTGAAAACCAGTTAACACATCCTCTACAGGGAACAGTAAATAGATAGAACTAAACTGTGTCGTTTTCTGCACAGTTCTGCACAACCCCTGCGACCTAGAATGATAAGTGGTTTAGGAGTAAATGTAGCTACTACTTTGTGGCTAACATAGCTAAGGTGTAACAAGTGAACCTAGAGCAAAGTTCAGTGGTACAGTAAATGTTGCTGTACCAGCTAATGATAGTATTATAGCAAAACAATTAACCATCAGATCACCAAGTGCAGATAACTCAGCATCAGTGTTCAAGCTCAGCATGTTTCCTCTTTTGTATTGTAAGACAACAGTGGAACCAGAACTTTTGGTTGAACATCAGCATTCTTTACCATTGCTTCTAGAGGGTATATCTGTAACTCCACAGCAACCTGTTGGGAAAAGAAGACTTCGACCAATCTTGGCGCTAGTTTTAAACTCTTCAAATAGGCTACAACCAGAGAGCTGTCAAAGTAACAAAATTGGTTTTCATCCCTCTCCGTCTATCTTCATACTGTGACTGCTTTTAAAAGGAGGATGGTTCTAAACACTGGATCAGAGGTAATTTTCAGGATATGGGAATTGTGAATTGCGTATGTTTTAATAAGCCTGCCAACTTCTAGAAAATAATTTGGTGCTGCATCAATGTCAAAATTAGGGGTTGCAAAAACACAAGATGCAAAATATAAACTTGCAAGTTTTAACAATTGACGTGTCTAAATATCTCTCCCGCGAGCATAAATGTGAAACTCGTGAGCTGAAAGAAATCCTGCGTGTGTATTTCTGTGCTCAAGTGATTTTTTTTGTGCTTGAGTATTGGAATGGGGTGGTGGGGCCGGGCTCATGGCTGTTTCTGTCAGTAAATGCTATTGGCTCTGCTGGAAATTAGGTGCAAATAAGCTAGGCTGTTTGCTTTTATCAACATGATGATCTGCTTCAGCTGGCAAACAGTGATAAACTCACACAGCATGGCTGCTACTTACAGATTACTGTTGGGGTTGTGATGCTAATAACAGTGGAACTGCTCCTCTCTTCAGTCTCTTCAGTTTTCTATTCAGTGTTAAATGATGTTATATATGTTATATATTCTGTTGTTGTACGAACTGTAATAGATAGGAAGCCAAGTTCAGTCTCATTTCAAGATGATCAGTCATTCCCACTGACACTTCAGTTTTTTGCATTAATGCATTTAAAACCCTTTAGGTCCATATATCAAAATGAAATTGGGACATAATGTAAAGGCCGTTGGCAAAAATTGACAAAAACCTCTCAACTGCAAGGATATATTTAGTCAAAAAGTAGGCCTTTTGATTGACCAGAGACAGACATACATTTATTCATTCATGCTTATTTAAATAATTGCATAAATTGCATCTGTGAGTTGCCTTCACAGCCTGACCTCGACTATAGCCAAACCTTAAATGGATGCCAAAACGCTTGGCTGTAGTTACAGCTGATGAGTCCAGCTGTGACAGTTTCCTGTGCAGTAGAAAACTGCTGCTGACAGTTTGAGTAATCGCAGGGGTAAGGCAGCCATGGACAGGGAGCACACCGCTGCTGTTACACTGAACAGATGTGGTGGCAAGTGGTAAAAGGCTTCATACCAGGATCAGAAGGGGTTCTAGTTCAAATCCTTGGCAGGACATTAAGAGCTTTGGGTACGAGTGTCTGCTGCACCTCCCTAACCACTACCCCTGTGTCCTTGAGTGAAGTAATTAACCCCACATGACTCCAGGAGCGTTGTAAAATGCCACTTGCGTTCACCCTTGCTTTACCTCAACCATGACAAGCGTTTTAAAAGAACAGCAATTGCTCACTGGACCAGCTGTAGATAGAAGAGGTCACAAGCCACGGAAAAAGAAATTCTCCAAATAAGATACGTATTGGCTGAAAGTCTGAGGACCTTCTTTAGAACTTGTGAACTTAATGACTTAATTAGAACTAGACTTACTAGAACTGTGATTTAATTGATAAACAAATAACTGCTATGGTGTTTTACATGAACAAAACACTGCGTTTGTGCAGTAACTTTATGTGCATAAGATTCATTCTTTCTTCTTTCTTGGTATGAACAGTATATTTTAAGGAGTAGACAGTTTTCTTTTCTAAGCTCTTGTTCAAAGTGCATATAAAAAAAAAATCTGTTTCACTTAAAGCACTTAAAAGATTTACCTGTCGGTGAATACTGACTGAATCCTGAGCATAAAAAGTGTAAGGTGTTAATCACAAATTAGTCTTGTCACAATGTTAAATTTGTTTACCCCACAATAAACTAGGTTAGTCTGTAATGTGCTATGTTGGTGCATCAAAGAAAGAAAATATTGTGTATACTTGTGCAGACTTCTTGACCGGCAGTATAGACAGTGTGACCGTTTACATAACAACTTTGTTGCCGTGACACAAGCTCAGTGTGGTTGCATTGAATTTCTCATTGATCTGTTTAGTGGTTTTATTACAGAGGCACGTTGTAAAGGGAGCTATGTAAACTTTCTTAACTGATTTATTAAATGCAATGTAGTTACTAATGAAATAAGAAGAGCAGATTAAAAGAGGCTATTCAGCCTTTGGTAGAGTCGGTACAGTTTGTTGCGACAGTCTCTTTGCTTTGATGTGAAAATCCCACTAATCCTTTCAATTAGCATTTAAAATTACGGCTACTGTTGTCAGGGGTCATTTGTTTTATTGTGTTTTATATGAGGTGAGTGTGTAAAAGGCTCTTGATGTGAGTCTACACTCTCATCCTTTGATGCTACTTTCATAGGTACTAGAGAGCGCTGCTGCCATGTTGTGTTAAAACTGCTGCCAAGAGACAGTTCCAGTGCATAAACTTCATGATTTATTATCAAACGTAAGAGCAGGAAGTGACTGGTGTGTAATTAAGGACACTTCAGAAAACCATCAGTAGGCCTGTTGCTGTCCTTGAAATAACTAATGTTGTGTTTCAGAGAACATGCAGAGAACCAATCAGAGCATGACACAAGTAGGCTTCCTCATATAAGTAGCTCTTGAAACCTGTTCCTAACAGCTTAAAATGTTATCTTAATAAGAATTATTTCCCATTCTGATCATTTCTAGTCATTGGTTATGTATGATGTGTAGTTTTCTTGTTTTGAAAATGTTGTTAGAGCAAAATTGAATAGCATTTTTGGGGTAATTCCAAAATTCAATGACACAAAATAACAATGAACTGTGGGAGCATACCTTGGTGTCAGCACAGATTAAAATGTGGGAAACAAAGCGCTTCAAGTGAATGTTTTTATTGAACAGCAACACGGGAGAACCACTGCCAGCACTGGCTACAGTGGCCAGGAAAATATGTAGGTCACTTTTAGCCACACAACTCACTCCAACTACCCCTCAACCCAGCACAATATAGTACATTCAACATTCAACACATCTTTTAGCTAACAACATCATGACTGTCTCTCATACTGCAAGTCTTGTGCTCCCATCAGGCTCAGTGCATTGCATGGCCATGACTCCTACACATACATGAGCAAACGAGCCAATAACAAGACACTACATAGCTCCCTTTTCAATGGTCAGCTGTCCTGGTTACCTCATAAAGTCCCACCCAGGCCACATACCCCCGTGGGCTCTCCCCAGCAGGGTTTTTGGAATTTCCAACGCCCCAGTAAACAAACATGTCTCTTCGTCTACAAGTGGCCTCAGTCATTTCACCACACATTAGATGCCAGTTAGGGTGCTGCACATGTGCACTGGAGCCCTGACATTCAGTCTTAGCCAACCGCACCACCAAGCCTTCTCCAAGCATTGCTTAAGGGCCTCCAGCAGATCCTTGCAGCTGACCGCTGTCCAGACTTCCTCGCCAGCCATCTCTTTTGCCATCCCTAAGCTGGGCTCTGCTGGCAAACCTTGTGTGCTGTCTCCTGTGTGTCCTTGGGTGAATGAGCCAGTGGCAAAGCGCTACCATACATTATAGAAGATCAGAGAACGAAATTAGAAAAATATTAAAAAAAAAAAAAGCTAGGGAATTGAAAGAGGAGTAGAAAAAATGAGTAGTCTTTAAATGTCTCTTCAATAATGAAATTGAGTCTGCTGACTTCATATTTAAAGAAATTTCCAGTCACAGCAAAAGCTGACTTTCCCAGCTTTTAACTTAAATTTGCCGTCATCCAAATATGAAGATGCAAAGCTGAAAAAAAAGAAAGCTATTCGATGTAATAAGCCAAGCATTCTAATTAAAAAACAAAAAGTAACACACTGCATAATTTTGAAGGTGTGTATGTACACACAGTGCAAGCAGATAGCACTTTTTTGCTTAGGTAGACTAGTTCCATACATGTGGATTGAATTCAGAGTGTGTACTGTGAGTAAAGGGTGTTTCTGAAATGTGCCTGTGTGTGGTTGCCTTAGTCTATACTTGGGCACAATTGGCATGCACGCACACAAAACACACACACACACACACACAGTACCTGAGGACATACACATCTGTCTCACCTCCTTACCCCCTTGCCAGGTGGAGTCAGCACATTAAAAACTCGTTTAGCTTCTGGCTCGTTAGGTGTTCATTACTAACAGTGCACTTTCAGTTTCTAACGCGCGAGGGTCAGTAGACATACTCAATCACACACACACACACACACACACACACACACACACACACACACACACACACACACACACACACACACACACACACACACACACACTATAGCTGAGAGATGAAAGATGGAGCATGAGTTTTGCTTTAGGGAAGCAGCAGAAGCAACACGATGGATGGATGGATGAATGAATGGATGCGTGGATTGATGAATGGAAGTTAGTAAATTATTTAGAGGTAATTTAAAAAAAAGTAAATATAGAGTTGATTTAAATTCAGTCTAAAACTGCAGGATCGAAAATTACATCTTGATTGTAAAAAAAAAAAATCCATTGTTTAGTACTGTTTTGCTGAGCATTGAGATGTCATTTCCAGACTGCCGTGATATCCTGTTACCCATGATGCTTAAGGAGCTGAGTGGAGCTTTGGCTGGTGTGGGGGATACGCCTCAGGATGAAAGGCGGAACAGTGTGGAACTACTCAACAAGATCCTGGAGGTGCTCAGCCGCAAGAATGTGGTAAGGTCCAATCTCAGGCCTTCATAACAACGCACTGAACAATTACTTTTGTTTTATTCTGTCTCATCTGTTTCAAACAGTTTAATGAATTCATTCGTTCCTTCATCATCCGCACCACTTATACTCCTGGGTAACAGGGGGTGCTGGAGCCTATCCCAGCAAAATGCAGGGAACAGTTTGCCAGTTCATCACAGGGCACATACACAGACATACACATTCACACATACAGGGTACATACACACACCTAGGAACAATTTTGTATCTCATTGGCTGACTGCGTGTTTTGGACTGTGGGGGGGAACCGGAGCCCCCAAAGGAAATCTACACAGACATGCAAGGGAGAACATGCACACTCCACACACAAAGCAGCCTTGTTGCCCAGCCAGGGGAACAAACCAAGGCCCTTCTTGCTGTGAGGCAACAACGCTATCCTCTGTGTTCCCTGTCCTGCCCAGTTCAATTTAGTTTCATTTACTGACTTACTGACTCATCACAGTACCAACCAGTAATAGACCTGCTTATTAAAGGTTTCATAGAATTCATTCAGTCAGCATTTTAAATGGTCTTTGATGTCTACATATGTGACACCCATTTACAGCCCTGTTATTTGGCCCTAGACTGAAATGTGCTGGTTTTCCTTTCTTGGTGAGGTCATGAATAAATTGACAAGCTCTGCTCTGATTTGCTGGTTTACAGCAAGATACCATGATGATCACACAGAATCAAGGCAGAGATGGAGAAAAGAAGGAACCTCTGCGTTATAAGCTAGATCTACTTGGATAGCTCTACTAGCTATTTACTTGGAGCTTCCTAGTAGCTAAACTTACCATGATCTTGGCAACAAAACTAAGTAAATAAAAATAAATTAATTTATGATGATCTAGCTGCATATGACAAGAAGTGGACAAAATTACATGGCTTGGCTGCTAAAACTGCTTGTTTTTCAGGGTTTTTTTTGTTTCACTGTAAATGCTGCCACAGTTAAGTTTAGTAATTATTCTGTCACTTCAATTTGACCTCCACATTTAACCCATCTGTGCAGTGAAACACCCCATACACACACACTAGTGAACATACACACTAGGGAGCAGTGAGCACACTTGCTCAGAGCGGTGGGTAGCCCTATCCAAGGCACCTGGGTAGCATTTGGGGGTTAGGTGCCTCGCTCAAGGGCACTTCAGTCGTGTTCTGTCGGGGATCGAACCGGCGACCTTCTGGTCACAAGACCGGATCCCTAACCTTCAGGCTGCCCACTTACATTTTACACGCGTACAAGCTGCAGTAATTAAGGGGGATTAAGAAGCTGACAATCAGGAAGCCAACTTTATCCTCAACAGAAGATAAACATCATCCTTGCCTTTGACAGCTATGTTCATTGAAAGGGGTTTAAAAAGTGCCAACGTCCTCTCCAAAGCCTGATAGTAGATTTCTGTACATAGTCTGACGCTCTGTGGTGACTGCATGTCATTTTTTTTGGTAGTGTAAATATTAATAAGTCCAGACTGTTACGTAAAAGTTTAAAATATTGGAATAAGTAATTTTCACCAACTTCTTTTAAATGCAGGATTTGTATTTAGATGACGAGGCAACAGTGTTTGAGTTCACAGTCAGTTCAGTTTGTACTGCACTGTCCTTATTCAGCTATGCCAATGTATATACAGCTTTCCATCTTGTCTTACCTTTAAGAGATTAACCAATCCGAAGACACTTAGGAATCCTTTAATTACTGGTTTCCTTTTGAGATAGACCTAATAATTTGTGGTGTCTTCCTGGGTAATCAATATTTAATGCACATAACGATTCTACCTACACACACAAATTTAGACACATTTCACATACTCTTTCCTACAAACCTGATATTAGCCTTAATTGCCAAAATGTGTAAGGAGCTCATGCTTTGAAGTCTGGGTTCTGCTTCAGTCTCACTTTATTTACTTTGATGATTCTAATGCAACTCAAAGAACACAGATGAGAGAGAGAGAGGGAGAGAGAGAGGGGGAGAGAGAGAGGCAGAATGAGTGTTGAACTGGTGTAATGAGACGGTGGCAATGGGGAAGATGAGAGGGTGATGAGGGGAATAAGAGGCTGTTTGTTTAGGAAGTGTGGTGAACAAGATGAACGCAAGTGGTGGGTAAGTGAAGGAGAACAAGAGAGAGAGAGGGAGAAATGAGAGCCTATGCTGTTATTTAATCACAACATGCTTAAGTTTTGCAACTCGTAGGAGATGGTTAAGATGGACTGTGATGCTGATACAGCAGTAGAATAGCACACGGTTTTATCAACGCTTGGCCAACAGCTCTTGAATCCTGTTTGTGTATCTGTGGATAAAAGCAGCCATTCATACGGATTACAGCTCGCCGAGAGAAGCATTGAGACGGAGAGAGAAAGAGAGCAAGAGATAAGGAGACAAAAACAGAGATAACCACTGAGCGGAGTTTATTGGAGAAAATGGGGAGCAGTTAGCAAACAGAGCGACAGAGGCCAATCGGCTGTTAAATCTAAAGGGCACATATCATAGGAACCTGAATTTTTCTCACTTCTTAAATCCAGAGTTTAAAAAGACTGCTACAAAACACATCATTTACTCCTCAGATCATACTGTCCCTGTATGGAAACTAGGCCGCAAAACTAGCCTGTTATAAATTTGTCATATTTCTGATGCCATAACCCTGAGTACAGAGTTATTGGAGTGGAAGATGATTCAAAATTGTGCTGTAATTGGCTGTTCAGAGAAAAGCTGTAGCCTTCTAAAAGGTTCAGTTCAGGCCTTGCAGTGTGTCCGGAACATTTGTGGTTTTGAACCACATTTTTTGTTCTTGCTAGCTAGTCCGCACCATGTCATCTGCATATACAGTTGCAGAAAAAAATAAGTGAACTCTTTGCCATTACTTGAATTTCTGCATTGATTACTGATAAAATGTGATTGAAATGCCTCACATATAGACAAATATAGTCTAACTAAACTAATAACTAAAAACTAGCACACTGAGTTACATCCACAGTGCAGGCTAAAAAAGTTAGTGTTAAAGACTTCTCCAGGAGATAACCTCCAAAACATTTTAAAGTTTCAGAGACACGTCGTCTGTTAAATAATGTCAGCACACAAAGCCTGCTTACTAACAAATCTGTTATTCTCAAGAAAGTTTAGTGCGAACCATGCCGCGACACAAGCAGCTTTCAGAAGATCTCAGAAGATGTCTTATACAGACGCATGAGGCTGAAAAAGGCTACACAAGCATTGCTAAAGACCTGGGTGTTCATCAATCTGTCTACAAATAGAGAAAATGGAGGACTCCATCTAGGAGCGGACATCCTGTTAATATCAGTCCAGAGGGCCACAAGCGATCCTGAAAGAAATTAACAGCAAAAGACCTGCAAAAAAACGAACATCGTGACCCACATCAAGTCTGCCCAAGACCACCTGAAAAATCCACAACTCTTATGGGAAATTGTTCTATAGACAGATGTGACAAAAGTGGAACTGTTCAGCACAAATCCACAGAGCCATGTTCGGAGTAAAAAGCACACTATGTTAACACTAGGTGACGGTGACTCCTGCTAACGGTGAATCTACAGGTCACTTACTTTTTCTGGCCTGTACTGTGGCTGTTTACTTGGTGTGCCCAGTTTGTGTGCTGTTAGTTTATGTTATGTGTTTGTCTGTAATTGTGATCATTTCCAGATCTCACCTTATTAGTAATCAGTACAGCAATCCAGGTCATTCCACTGAGTTAACTTACTACTTTTATTTGCAAATGTATCTGTCTTAATGTAACAGAACAGCAAGATTAATTCTAGCTATAAAGAGAGGCTGCAAAATTGTCCTGCAAAGATGAATCACCTTCTTTGTTGCATGAATTCCAGCTATCATGTCAATAAAGCGGTTTTAAATCATAAGAGAGGTTCATCACAGTCGTAGAGCCAGACGAGCAGGGAAGGGCAAGTGATGTAGATGGATAGAAATAAAGAAGCTGTGGAGAAAATGTGTGAATGAAATGATTATGAGAAAGCGGAAAAGAGGTAAACAAAAAGTGGCAAAGGCCAGATGGTGATCAGCAGACGGAGAGTGAGGGAGGAAAAGTGACCGGGGGAGGTTATGGGAGTTGAGACAGGGTCACTCACCCTCTTTTCCCTTTCGGCACACTTCTTCTATCCCTCGCTTCCTCTGTTTAACTGGATTCCAGGAGCGTTGCAAATTTCAAATGAACACAGGGATGGAGAGAGAAGTCTGAAAGGGTCATCCATTCCCCCTCTCTCTCTCTCTCTCTCTTTCTCTCTCTCTCTCTCTCTCGGCTGCATTAACCTCATGGCGCTATTGCAAAACTAAGAAGCAAACGTACGGCACCAAACGCGTCTTGACTGTTCAGGTTTGCGTGGGTGGAATTTGGATGAATCTTTAAGTGGCTCTGAATCAGCACTGACGAGTTATTTGAAACAGCATTATTCGAGAATTGGTATTGTTGCTCTTGGGGTCCATCTGCAGTCGTGGAGTGTAATTAACTTTTACACCACCGTCGTGCTCTGAGCCCTTATTACTACAAGCCCTTACTGAAAGTTGTAGACGTGTTTGGCAAGCTAAAAGATACAGAATCCCATTATTGTGCATGCACGTCACAGAGGCATCCATATGCCTGCATGATGCACATCCATTAGCCTTGAGACTGGATTACTTCCTTTTATCTCTTGCTAATGTAAAAGGTATGATTTACTCTGGTCACTTGCTTGGTCACTCTTCCATTATCTCTTTCTTGCATTGTTGGTCTCTTTGCAGCCTCTGTCCATACTGAGAATACTGAGCTAGCTTCTTCTTCTAGCTAGCTTAAGAGTATTTATAGGTGTTGGTGTGTGACGTGATGCTGTAAAGCACTCCACAGTTCTTCTCCAGCGTTTCATGGTACTAGAGCAAGCGTTCCAGGCCAATGACAAAGACTCCATGGTCCCTCTTATAAGTCAGTGTAGCATCAAAATGACTTTTTAAAGCTATTATTTTAGGGTAAAATCTACAAAACCGATCTGCACCTGCTAAACGGACACTCTTTTTGTCTCTGCAGACCCTCTGCAGATATAACTAACAGGCTGTAATATCTCTGCATGAAATATTTATTGGCTCACTGAAATATGTCTTGTATTAAGTCAATACTCCTGACCAGTTAGATTGTTCTGCTACATGACCAGAGTGATTCTGAATATAAATAACTGGATGTTTTGCATAGCTATATCTAAATTCATTTATTCATTTTTAAATGACAAAAACACAGAACACAATCCACTTAAACATATTGTTGCTGTCCAAAGAAAAAAACAAGAATCTCTAAAATAGCAGCTTTACAGGGGAGGAAAAAACTTTGCTTTTAATGTCAGTGGAGCCAGAATGTTTTCCAAGCTATTCTGGAGAATTTCTGCCTTTCCGTTAACCATGTAAATGACAAATGCTACATTTTTATAGTGCAGAAAAATAAAAATCATATACTGTAACATATACTATACTCATATACTGCAGCAAAATTGTAAGTGTGTAATAGTGGAAGCATTGAGATTAATGGAAGTGAGTTTTGCAAAATAAAACGTTTTCTCCTTTTAAACTATGTTTAAGCTTTAGGCACAAGCCTCCCTACTGTGCATGTCTTTCTTTGTAGTGCTGTCACTGATAACACAGAGAAAGGTAATAATGTAGCTGCACAAGCACTGCTAATGTCACACTGCTATGCTGCCAGTTCAGATTCCCGTATGGTATAGTTAGAGTACATGCAACTAAAGAATAAACACTGCACTGTAAGTTTGTCAATGTCTTTTAAGGTAGTTTAAAGAATGAAGTTTGGGTCATTACCAGTACACCTGATTTAACAAAACGAAAGAGTTAATGAGTTAAGCCAGGTATTGAATGACTACAACAAATAATCTGGAATTTCTCAAGAGTAAAAAAAGAAACAAGTTGACGTACATCACATATGCTATGGGTTTTTTTTATATTATTTATTCTTTGTAGATAAAGAAGTAAATAATTTAAACAATATAGGTCAAACAATAAAGTAAGTAAAATGTAATGTCAATAAATAAAATAAATATCATGCCTTTCTTTAATTTAGTACAATGTACGCTATGCATGTTTTTAAATGCCCTAAAAAAACTGTGTTGCATAAAATTGCATTTGTAATAGAGTGCACTTTGCAGAGCTTCTGCTGCAGTCAGTGTAAATCTTTTATTGTTTTCATTATAATGTAGAATTGTTTTTCAGATATTCAGTATTCCTTATAAAATTTCATACCTGAGAAGAAAAACAGTCCAGGGTATTTGAACACTGTTCAAAGATGTGGATCATGTTTGAATAGTGATTACAGTTCAATTGGCTGTAGCTGACTCAGAGCCCTTATCTGCCTGTGGCGTTTGTTAGAATGCAGTGTTGTAGTTTAATCAGAATTAGAAAAAGCACATTTGAAGACGTTCAGAGAGTCTCTCTCTCTCTCTCTCTCTCTCTCTTAAAGGAAGAGAGCTGAACAAAGAGGATGAGATGAATATTTTAGAAGATGAGTGGATACAGGTGTTTCTGTATTCTTAGAGCATCCGTGCACACACAGCCCTGCGCAGGGCTACGTTTTCAAGCTCTTTAAGTGAGGAGTTTTTGCTGTGGGGATTGTGCTTGTACCTGATTAAGCTGTCACACCACAGATGGGGGTGTGTGTGTGTGTGTCTGTGTGTGTGTCTGTGTGGGTGTCTGTGTGTCTGTCTGTGTGGGTGTGTGCGTGTGTGCATGTGCTAGAACTTTGTGTGTGCTAGAGATTCTGTGTTTTTGAAGCTCGAGTGAGAGATATTTGATGTAAGTGGAAACCCAATATGAATATGAAAATTTAAATTTTCTGTTCTAAAGATTTCTCTCTTTCTCTCTTTCTATACATCTCTCTCTTTGCTTTCTCTCTCTCTGTCTCTCTCTGCTTCTTATTCTCTCTTTCTCTCTCTTTTTTTCTCTCCCTGTTTCTCATTCTTTTATTCCCTATATCTCATGTTTCAAGAGCTCAAGGGTTTGGGAGGCTTTATTGTCATTTCAGCAATATGTCATTATACAGTGAGACAAAACAGCGTTCCTGCAGGACAGTGGTGCAATATAAAACACAAAAATATATACACAAAAATATATACACAGACTACAGAGAGCAATAAAACACGAGTTATAAAACAGTGAGACTCAGATCAGACCAGATTGTACACAGTACTGGGAATATGTATGGTTGTGCAAAAAGGAATAAAACATAGTTTGATATATTAGCATACAGCCTAGCATATATGACCATAGCAGTCACTGAGGTGACTTTCTTCTTATTCACTCTTACTTACTCTCTCAGGTTTGCCACATTGGCAAAAATGCAAGATAAAGATAAAAAAAAGCAGCTAAAAAATTATGTTCCTTAGCCAGGAGTTGCAAATCAGGGTATTTGACCATCTACAGTACATAATGTCATCAAAGAAATCCAGGGAAATAATGAAAAAAGCTAAAAAAAAAAACCAAAAAAAACCTATGACCTTCAATCCTTCAGACAGTACAGCATTAAAAACTGACATGCTTCAGTGACAGTTGGCCTCACCACAAGGCCTCAGGAATACGTTGTAAAACCACTGCCAACTAACGCGGTCCATTGCTGCATCCACAAGTGCAAGATAAGACTGTATTATGTGCAGCGAAAGTCATATATCAACCACATCCAGACGCACTGCTGACATCTCTGGGCTAGAGCTCATCTGAAATTGACTGATGATCAGTGGAAACGTGTTGTGGTCAGATGAGTCAACATTCAGATTGTTTTTTTGTAATGATCTTCTCTGGGCCAAAGAAGAAAAGACCGTTACCAGCATAAAGTTAAAAAAACCACAGTGTCTCACAGTATAGGGGTATGTTAGTGGGTAGCCTGCACATCTGTGAAAGGTTACCAAATATTTTTTTGGTGCGTTCTGGATCAATATGTCTTCAATTTCCAAATGATTTTTAAATGTTGTTAAAAGGAAAGTGGATTTAACACAGTGGGAACATGATCCCGTCCCTCCCTCTTTGGAATGCGTTGCTGGCGTTAATTAGGTCATTTCTGTTTTTATTAGCATGCTGATAAAACTGGATATCTATTATTTTACATATTGTCCCAATGCTATTGAAATAAGGGTCCTAGTTTTAGAGCTACAAGGTTTTTGTGGTATAATTTGTCGTCCTATTTGCTGTAAGCGTGTTGTGCACTGCTCACTTCAGCATTTTACTATTTAGCATAACTGGCGCTTCTCACTAGTTACCATGTTGTTTACAATTCCCCTCAATTCTCTGTTTGCAGATCAAGTCCTCGGGCAGGCATTTTCTCAATGGATACCAACAAGCAACACCAAACTATTGAAATGAAATTCACAAAACCTTAATTATTTCATGTAAATCTCTTGTTTATCACACAAAATAATAGTAAAAAACACAATTGCTTTGTGATTAACAATGACTACATTCAGGATAATCAATACTTTACTAACACAAGACAGCATATTATGCAGAGACTTCACAATGAAATTCTTAGCTTGTTAACTTCAGAATACTGCAGACAGTCTACTTATAGAGACGTAACAGTACACACATACATAATGTCTAGTATCATACAGATATTACATTAGAATTATAATCATAATATTATATATATATATATATATATATATATATATATATATATATATATAGAAATAATAGTTTTGCAAATGGTTCTCATATAATATATACATATAAACATATTTAGGAGTTAGGAGAGCACCAGCACTTTTTTTCCACTTCAAACACTTTCATTGAGTTCAACTTTACCAGTTCATCCTGTATTGCTGTCAGGTGGTGATTAACAGCAGAGGCCTCTAGTGAAGTGCCTCCTGTTGTTATTATATATTAATGCAATATAAATATTGACGCCTTGTCAGCAGGATTTTTCCTGATACTATAAAATATTCAGTACATCACTGTTGGTCATTATTATAAACATGCCCTTCCCTCCTGTCTATGTGTTTGTCCATGTATTTCTTGTATTTCTCTCTCTCTCTATCTCTCTCTCTCTCTCTCTCTCTCTCTATCTCTCTCTCTCTCTCTCTCTCTCTCTCCCCCCCCTCTCTCCAACCCAGTGCCTGGCTTTATCCACTTGTGCATCATAACATTAGTGGGTGTTAATGAAACACACACACTCATACAGGTCGTAATTGTCGGATTTGCCCAGTTCAGCTGAAAGTGAAGTTTGTTGTCTCGTTTTGCCCTCCTCATATCATATTAATATCACCCTACTAAGACGTAACACAGGAGTAATAAAACACACATACACACATACTGCGTTGCGTGTTAGGTAGGGCAGCAGATGTTTCCTGGAGTGCGTAGCGTCTCTCTCTGACTCACGGTAATTCCAGGATGCTGCATATGTCCTAACCAATCAGAACACAGGTGAGCTGAACACACACTCGCACTCCAGAGTGGGGTGACACTGCAGGCCTGACATTGGGCACACGCATATGCGTGCGTATTATGAGTGTAAGTGTGCGTCTGCCTCTGCAGATCTCCTAATGACTTCCTGTCTGTCTACTTGTCTTAAAGAAGCAGACAGATGATGTCACGCTGTTTTCACCTCTGTCTCTTCACTGCACATCAGACAGAGACAAAGAGACAGAGAGAGAGATGAATGCAGAAAAGCATGAACAACAAAGAGAGAAAATATGACCTGAGAAGACAGAGAATGTGGCTTAGCAGCCAGAGGATGAGGAAGAAACACAAAACATACAGAGAGATAAGAGAGAGAAAGAGATGAGCGTGTGCATGTGCTAAGCAAAAACTGCGGCCTTGCATTTTAATATATATTTTTTTATTTCATCTGTTTTAATAATTAAAATCTTTTGTTTATTTCTCCAAATGTGGCCTCAGAACAGAAGAAAAGCACACCCTAGAGGCTGACTTCATTAAGTTGACTGAAAGGTTATTGTGGTTCACCAAATAGGAAAACTAAAACTTTTGAAGAAAGCGACATTTTTGTAAACCAAAACAGTGCAATTAACAACAAAAAGTTGTTACCCAGAAGCTAAATTAAAAACAAACACCGGAATACCATTACCATAATAAGTTAAAAATATACTAAAATAAGAAGATAATAAATGTATAACTGTATAACCTGTAAAGATATTGTAGGAAATAAGCAGATTTAAATATAAATATATTTAAAGGTGACATATTATGCCCCTTTTCCACAAGTTAGGCCAGTTTCCAATTCTATTTCTAAATGAAATGTCTAAGACATGCTTTGGTGAAAATTGAAAATACCACAATGATCTAGCACCACAACTCCTGTCTTCCCCTGTCTATACAGTCATGTTCAGAAAGGGGCACTGCACATCCCTCCCCACTTTTTCATGGGGTGTGTTCCAATTGCAGTACGTACTCTCTTATTTTACTCTCATGTTATTGGCGTGTTGGTCAGATGAAGTTAATCTTACAGACATTCAACTGACGAACTAATAACATCAATGTTTTTGTAGATTCTGCAGCGTGTTACACCGTGAACTTTGTAGAACATTACATCTCCAGTACTATAGTATCTCAGCTGTTAATGTTAGTGCTAAACGGCCAAAGAAACACAGAGCATTATTGTTCTTTACATGCTTCCATTTCCCTCAGCTACAGTTTTGCCACAGTCAGCTGCTGTTAATCCCTGTTGTTATTTTTGTTAGCAGTGTTGCGTTGCACTGATCCAGACTGGAAAAGTAGTCAGATATATACTGGGCTGAAGTTGGATGCTTAGTTGCCAGCTTCTTGTTAAGACCTTCTCGTTTAACCTTCAGTGGTGTAGGAGTTACCAGCAAGTCACTTGATGAAGGAGGGGAGGAAAGGAAGTAAAGTCTAAAAGCCTTTTTGAATCTCATGTGAAAACTTGAAAAAAACGTACTGGGTTGTCTTATTTCACAGTTTGTGGGTTTGTAGGCACACAAACGTTTGTACACAAAAAAAATAAATATTTCTTAACATGTCCCCTTTAATATGTTAATATGTCCCCTTTAATGCTTTAATGCTTGTAACCCAAAAGAAACTACAAAAAAGCTGTTTTGTGGTCTAAATGGGAAAAGTGTTTAATATATGCATGATCATATGACAGGCTACAAGTGTGGCTAATGTACAACATACAACTTTTGGAATAAGGGTCCTAGTTTTAGAGCTACAAGGTTTTTGTGGTATTATTTGTCGTCCTATTTGCTGTAAGCGTGTTGTGCACTGCTTAAAGTGGGCCAGTACTCACCAGTACTGGCACTTCAGCATTTTACTATTTAGCATACCTGGCGCTTCTCACTAGTTACCATGTTGTTTACAATTCCCCTCAATTCTCCGTTTGCAAATCAGGTCCTCGGGCAGGCATTTTCTCAATGGATACCAACAAGCAACACCAAACTATTAAAAGCGAAATTCACAAAACCTTAATTATTTCATGTAAATCTCTTGTTTATCACACAAAATAATAATAAAAAAGCACAATTGCTTTGTGATTAACAATGACTACATTCAGGATAATCAATACTTTACTAACACAAGACAGCATATTATGCAGAGACTTCACAATGAAATTCTTAGCTTGTTCACTTCAGAATACTGCAGACAGTCTACTTATAGAGACGTAACAGTACACACATACATAATGTCTAGTATCATACAGATATTACATTAGAATTATAATCATAATATTATATATAAAAATAATAGTTTTGCAAACGGTTCTCATATAATATTTAAATATAAACATAAACATATATATAAATTATATCTTCTAGCATCTATTATTCACTATAGAAATTCAGAATATAGTAATTAGTGATTGCGGTCGATACACATGCCAACATGTGAGTTAGGAGAGTACCAGCACTTTTGCACAAAAAAAGGATTTCAGTTTCCTTTGTCTCCCCTACTGTAATGCCACTGGTTAGGACACAAACCCTGTCTAAAGGCAGCTCTTATGCCTCTCTGAGGTATAGAAGTTATTAGTGTTTGATGATATCCTGCCATCTCATGTGGAGTGTGGAGAGTCTGAGCTTTGGTTTTCAGTGGGAAGAACACATTAGCAGCAAAATTGTACCTTTAGAAAAGCGTAGAACTGAAGTACTACAGCCTGTGTTCTAAACTGTTTTATTGGATGCATCTGTGCTGAATTATGCAGGAGTTTGTTTTTGATGTTTTCAGTTTCTTAGATTTTAGATGCCTAGTGTTTTTTTTTTTTTAAGCCTTGGGCCTTGTTTTTACATTCTCCCTTACTGGCTCTCTGTTTAGTTTCAAACACACCAGTTTAAATGTCAAGATAACATGACAATTTTAAGAAACTAGGAAGTTTCAGATTTTTTTGCTTGTTGCCCAAGAAAAATGGTGATAGTAAGTTGGTAAGGCTTGTGCCAAAGCTCAGCCCAGAGCTAGTGCCAGCTAACGCAACATGAGGCCTCAACAGTATTTCTGTGCACTGATGAAAAGGGTCAGTGAGTATTAATTTTCTCATGGGATAGATTGGTTGGTTGTTTCTGGAATCAGTCAAGCTGATTCACTTTCTTAAACGCTGGTGATAATGGAAGAGTAGGGAGTGGGAAGGGTATAGAAGTTGGTTGGTTAGTGCAACTTCTGTTTTCATAGAGTCACACAGAGAAAATTACTGTGGACTGCATGCTTACAATCACTTGTTAAACCATGACCTAGAGACAGTTTATGGTCTGCCATGTGCCTTCTTCTAACAAGGCTGTGCTACAGGTCCTCTTGGCCCTGGTTCATGGTTGCAAGGAGTTTTCCATGACATAGCAGTTGCTCTGTGCTCTACCAGTTGTTTCCATTTTAAATATTAAGTACTGCAGTGTTGAGGAGAAATTTGCAGCATCCTTGTTGTTGTTTTAGTTGATGTGCCACAGGCACATCCTGGCCATGCAAGATTGCCTATAGGCTTGCTTTTAACACTTCTCTGGCAGTGTTTTCATGGGTTGGTAGATATGTGTATTTCAGTTTCCAGTCGTTTCTCACTGCAGGCTGCAGGCACTGTGTATGACAGGCCTCCGGGAGTCCAAGCTTCAGATCCATTCAACAAGCTGGACTCACACACTGCATGATAGGCAGCTGCTGTGGTGCAGATCTTAAGGTTTGTATTTGCCAAAGGCCACAATCGAAGGCAAAATGGCGAAAGTGCCAGAGGCAAGGCTAATGCGTCTGGCAGTCACTGTCAGAGCTGCAGTCTAGAATGACGTCTTTTCCTAGATATAAAGCGTGTGACTTTATCCAGGGGGATGGTGTTGATGTTGATCTATTTTCAGAAGAGTTCTCTGTAAAAGCACACATGCACGCACACACAAACGCCTTTTTTCACTTCCTTACTCGCTTCTGGGAGAGGAGATAAGAAGTTCTTCAGTGCAATCAATGACTTTATCTGCAATAAATTAGTGCAGAAGAGGAAACGCAAGAGCAGTGGAGCCCCCGAGAATCGAAGGCTAGCCAGCTTAAAATTCGGTCCGACAGAACGGCTCTTTCCGCCTCTCATGGGTTTTGTTTCTCTCTCTCTCTCTCTCTCTCTCTCTCTCTCTCTCTCTCTCTCTCTCTAACTCTCTCTAACTCTCTCTCTGTCTCTCTCTCTCTCTGTCTCTCTCTCTCTCTCTCTCTCTCTCTCTCTCTCTCTCTCTTTCACACACACATACACATTTCTACACACAACTTATTCATTCTTCCCGATCCATTCTGTCTGCCTCAGTAATGATAGTCTTATTGAAGTCTTAATTGTAACCTTTTAGTTGTGTCTATGGAGTGTACGAGAGTAACTGTGTGTATGTGTGTGTGTGTGTGTGTGTGTGTGTGTGTGTGTGTTTGCGTGTGTGTATTTATGTTCGAGGGAGGAGATTGTGCTTCAGTGAAGCACTGTTAAAATAGGATGCTGCTTTGTAGTTCCCGCATGCCAGCCAGCATATATTAAATTCAATTGGTTTTGTGCTAACAACATCAAAAGCCTTTTTTTTTTCTTTGGCCAATACAATGCATTAGCAGAAAAAACATTCTTACATTTTACGCCACTTTGAATGTGCCACTTTTCAGTTTGTTGTTGCTGAAAAGACCACCTGAACCTCAACACCAGCCTGAATTACCTCCTCAATTGCTTTGTCAAAATTGCTTTTGATTTGCATGTTTTGGTGGTGGTTGTTTGTAAGGAGCCTCTCAAGGTGGTTATTTTTTTCCCCCATTCGAAACAGCCCTATGGTTTGCCGCTGCGCATGGCATGGGTAGCGCCTAGTCCACTATGTCTGAACGGCTATGTGAGTGGGCCAGTGGAATGGGTGTTATTTTTGTTTTTTACATGGTTTCTAATCAGGGATGGAGTAAAACTTCCACACCGGGAGTTATATGATGCAGACTAGCCCACCTTAAACTCTAAATATGGTCGCTGTCTAAAGAAAAACATGTATCTCTATTTTGAATGTTTTTCATTCTTCTGTATCATTTGAACACAACAGCTGTCATTATCATTGTGTAAAAGTTTCATTAGACCAATAGAAATGCTCCAAATAAAGTGAAAAGAATTCTGGTGCCATTGATACTTTTCTTTGGACAATGACGAAATACATGATCAGCCATAACATTAAAAAACATGTCCTCGTATCTACACCCATTTTCCATTTTACCAGCCCATTTACAGTACATGTGTCGTTCTACACTTACATCTGTTTCTCTGCATACTTTGTTAGCCCACTTTCACCATGTTCTTTAATGATCAGGACCCCCAAAGGACAATCACAGAGCAGGTTTTATTTGGGTGGTGTTTGGTTGATGTTGGTGGTTGGTGAGCTGTTCTCAGTCCAGCAGTGAAACAGAGTTATTTAAAAAGTCCAACAGCACTGGTGTGTCTGATCCACTCATACCAGCGCAAGTTGTGTAGAGTCTGTTGTGTTAGCCAGCACCACGTTGTTACACTTAATGTGTTAATCTCTCAAAGCTAATGTTGGCTTCCTTTTAGAATTTCTGTTCCAACTTAAATAGTGCAGCTGTTACATGCTAGTGCCCAAACAGGCGTCTGAATGCAAGTGCTACATTATTAAAGGTTTGATAAAAATAAGAATCTAACCACTGTATAAGTTACAACTAGCAAAGATTTAGGTTTGGTAAACTTGAAGTTAGAGGTACCTGGTTCAAGCCCTGCATTACTACAGGTCTACACTTTTTTTAACATTTTGTCTAGATATTTTGTCATGCTTTTACCATTAGCCTGCAATAAGCAATCCAAAGCACTTCTGGCCCACCAGTAATAAGTTGAGAAATAAGCCTGGAGGTTAGGGAACCAGCTTTGTGACTGGAAGCTCGCTGGTTCAATCCCATGAACCGTCAGGACACGACCAAAGTGCCTTCATCTAACCCCCAACTGCTCACCAGGTGCTAAGGATGGGGCTGCCCACTACTCTGGACAATGGTGCCCACTGCCCACTAGTGTGTGTTTTTTTACTGGAGTGTGTGTGTATGTGTGTGTTTTACTGCATGAATGGTTTAAATTTATCTCTGTGTGCAAACACAAAGGTAAAAAAAAAATATTAAATTACCTACCCAGCATTGTTTCTAATGTTTTCCTTTTTTCTGTTTGTTTCTTTTTTCTGTGTATGGTTACAGGGAGATACGTTTCAGCACATTCAGAATATCGTGACATCTCTGCTGAGGACTATAAACCGCACAGTCATCATCATGGGCTGGGAACACGCTCTCATTGTGAGTTTTACAATAAGCTCAATGACTCTCATCTCCTATGCCTGTTTTTCATTTGTAGATTTCAAAGCTTTACACTTGTTGTGCACTACACCCAAACTATAACAGTGTTTCTGATATGTTAGTAAAGTTTTGGAAACTTTTTTGGAAACAGAACTAATCCACTGTAAAAACATTAGTAGTTTGTTGTTGTGGTTCTCTTTTTCTCCTCTTCAATCAGCTCTCCTCTGCTCTTCTCTTATCACATTGGATTTTATTATTTTACTGATTTGCAGTCAAAGCTCTAGAAACTTGTCCGTACTCCATGTCATGTTTGCTGTTCTCTGTAGACTCGGGTAAATTCAGATAAGATACCTTTTTAGAATTTCTCTCTGGTATTGATGCTAGGTTTCTTATCTACCTATTCTACCATTTCTCATTTCTGTTTTTTTTTTTATAGAAGTATCTCCATACAAACGTTATAAATGAGGTGGCATGTCTGCTGGTTGAAATATAAAAAGGAAAGCTTGTAACGCTGAAATTGGCTGTGGTTTATGGAGAAAATCCCACCCTTCAATAAAAAGAACCATGAGCAGGGAATGGTCGACAGTACTGTGGCACTAGCGAGGAAGACTCCCCTTAGTTGTAGAGATCTGCCGAAGCAAGGTAGCCAGACAAGCCAAAAAACAAAGCATTTATTGTGCGTTATTGTGCAAACTGTTTTTAATGATGATGTCAGATTTTATCTGTTGTTTTTTGCGATGTTTTTTGAAATGGTATTTGGACCTTGAGTTTTGGGTATGTTGCTCTTAACCCATTCAAAGAGAAATGAGTCTGTTCTTATATGGCTGGAAAAAACTGGTATGGGTTTGTTACAAAGTTGGCTGCAGAATGAGCAGACTTTCCTATAATGACTTCAGTATTCTTTCCTGAAACATGTATATCCTTAAAATGGAAGAAAGCAGTGTCCCCAGGTGTCCAGTCCATCGTCCTATAGGTTTACGTACTGAATCACTCTGCTGCGAAATGGCCTCTCCTTAAAATAGAAAACAGCATTTCTCACCCCGCCACTGTCAGCAAACTGGAAACAATCACTGCATCAAAATATGTTTTATTTATATCATCCCAAATATATCAGTTACAAACAGCTGTGACAACAGCTAAAGGTAGGCAGGAAGAATGGGTAATGGGTAATGTAGTTTTAGCTTCATCAAATAGCAGTTTACAAAAATACATTAATGGTGATGTGCCTATGTTCATGACAGACAAACAAGGGAAGACTAAGTATGTGTGTGTGTGTATGCGAGCATCCAATCCACTAATGAAGTCTTACTGTGAAACTATAATGGATGTGTGAGAAAACCAAACGCATATCCACTTTCGGCCCAGTCTCTCATCTCTATGCCTGTGTGTTGTTCAATTATCATAAGTGCACCCATATTACATTAGCCCCAAAATAATCTTGCTATGGAGAGCAACTCGGGCAATTGTGTATGCGAGGGAGCAAGGCTTAAACCGTTAAACAGACTTTTCCTTTACATTCAGTTCTTCAGTGTCTGACTATGCAAATCTCGCATCCCTCCTGTTCTTGAGATTCAGGCTGCCAGCAACCAATTAAGATTAAAACGAGCGCATCTGGGATGTAGCTGTTTCTACCCATTCTAATGTTATGCTATCAGTAATTGGATGAGAATTCACGCTCTCCGTTGAGTTAGCGCAGGCTAAGTTGCGGGGAACTTCAGACATCTACATTTACACTTCAGGCAGGGAATGCACTGATGAAATATAGTTGCTTGAAACAAGGTGGCTCTATTGGATTAGCATTCTGTCAGTCACTGTGAAGGGTAATATTGATTGGGTCCAGTCAACTGAGAAAGGGCTATTGATTGACTGGAGTCTCTAGTTGTCAGTTCCCTCTGGACCTCAAAAATGCCCAGAAGGTTTTGTTGTCCTGTTGGGTTTTTTCTCTCCAGTCTTTGCACAGAAGGTTTCCCGCCATTGTGTTCCAACAGACCTGAAGCAAGAGACCCAGAAAAGAAATCCTATACAGGTAATGATGAGTATATCCACTTCTTCTCTGTAAAAGCAGAGTTTGCATTGTTTCTGCAGGTTCAGCCATACTGTGGGATTATCCACAATCTTGTTGTGAAGTTCAATGGATAACTCATATCTCCAGGATGATAGTGCTGGTGTAACTCCATAGCTACGTAAATACTTTACAGCAACAAAAAGCCATAAACACACAGACAGGTTCCTTGGCGACTGACAGGGATTCTGTAATTGGAATGCTCAGAGGCTTCAGCTCTAATAACGATGCTCATGGTAACTGTTGTTTTGGGGTTCGGTGTCGAGGGCTAAAGCCACCAGAAGCATTTCTTGCGGAGTTTCTTGACACGGTTCTTGGTCCGGGGCCGAGAGGAAGCCGGTTGTTTAGGAATGAGTGTTGGGACATCGTATTCCACTTCTAATGCTTCAAGGACACCCTGGAAACGGCCCTCTTGCAGCCGAAAATCATGCTCAACGCTAGAAAGACAGAGAGAGAACGGGGAGAGGGGGAGAAAATAATCTGTAATCTCAGGCTTCATCAAGGTTTTTCAAATATTACAAGGCATACCACAGTGAGTGTAAGTCAGCATTGAGTAATATGTCGAGTATACCGGTGTTGCAATCTTTTCTCTTGGCATCAAATGAATAGAGGAGACTGGGATGGTAGTTTATTGAGCGCTCTGTTCCAGCAGACTCTCTTGATACTGACAAACACACGCATACCCAGTTTTATGGTCTTTCACATGAGTTCACCATTATCTGCTGGACATCAGACAGGATCTGCAACAAAGTGATCTGTCGTGAAACATAGGATGTTCTAGCCATAAACACCTCCTGCGTTCCTGAAAGCTGACCATGTTTGTAACTAAGCAAACAATCTCAAATCATCAGATGTGGTCCGGTGTATGTGACTTCCAAACCTGCACCCAGAAATATCAACCCCAAATGTAAGGAGAGGATAATTCAACTTAATGTTAAAACACCAGTGATATCCTCACATTAAAATGCTGAGCGCCTGGGTGCGTAAAACACCTTGAGCTATTCCCTTAAGCACAAGCCGTAAGGCTAGGATTTCCTCTGCCAAAGGGGATTCATTAAGCATGCGCCATAAAATCCCTCAGATGTTTCTTTTCAGTCTGTACAGGTGTAATACAGTGACTGCTAGAGTCAAAGAATACATCACAGTGTTCTCTCATTAGCTGAGCTGAACATTGAAACTGACTTCTCTAAAATAAGTTTGGATAACGTGTTACTCCTGCCAAGTTTGATTGACAGCCAACATACAGAGAACCTAAACATGCAAAATATCTCTTACTTTAGGTGAAAGCTGCATTGAAGACTTGTCATCAGCATTTTGTTATATACTCAAAATAAACATACTGATTCACACATGTATTTTTAATGATTTGACCAGGCTCTGTATTTACCTACCTCGTTATCATGTAAAAGCACTCTGGTTGGTTTGTTTTGCATGTCAGTCAAACAAAAGAGGTGGACTTTAGCCTAGTTCAGATAAAGCTAAGCTTAGATTGCAAATCAGATCTTTTAAACGAGTGTCCACGCTGTTATTTGCACGTAATCAGATCCGATTGATTTGTGTGTCCAAACATCACTAACCTACCTGTTGTTGTGGTATTAACATAAGTGTCAGGAACTACATGGCTATGCTGGTGATGTGGATTTCAAACGCGGAGCAGGAGAGATGAAGGTGAATCACCTCTAAGCGCAAGCACGCAATTTATTTCTGCATCAGTCAACGGACTGCTCCTGTCTATCATAGTGCGTACAAGTGAATCATAAGCAGGAATCTTCCCAGCCTTTCTGTCACTCCAGATTAGACATTGTCATTGTTTGTCACTTTGGGAGTGATGCAAAAGACACTGAAATCTGATTTGAGCGGCCTGAGCCTCCAGTCTGAGACACATCTGCAAAAATCTAATTGGAATCGCGTTTCAGACCGCCTCCGAGCAATCTGGCTATGCCATAAATCAGATTTGGGCTGGCGATCTGAACAAGGCCTGAGATGTGTTGGAGATGTGTCTCCATATGGGTGGAGCAGAGCAGAGTGAAACTTACTTCACAACTTATAATAAACTCTCAGGTTTAACAAGCATATATGTTGGATTAGTCCTCGCAACATCACAGCACCCAGTCTGAGCGTATGATGTTAGGGTATGTTTATTCCTCTATACATATCATATACAATTAACGCATAATTTTAATCAAATTTTCATCATATAATCTTCATCAAATAGCTCATAATTCACTGAAATGCATGAAGTTTTGGTCACAGGAAATGTGTCATAAACCAGTATTTACCAGCTAACTGTGTAGCAGTCTTCCAACAACCTAGGTCAGGGGTATTTAATTAGAATTCAGTAAGGTCCACCTTAAGGAGATTTTCTCAGGCCAAGGTCCGGACCGTCATCAATTCTAACTGTTATGATTCAGTGGCGTATCCTGTATACTGAAGTAGCCTAGTATCAGCATCTTATACATTAGCAACTGAAACACCAGCACATCCTACATACTGTCCAGTATTTTTCAGTTTATTTACTGTTTATATTCTGAACTAAATAAATGCTTTTTTTATCACTAGTAAAAGCAAGTAAATACAAGGGCTACATTTATAATGCTTTTGAAAGAAGTGCATCATAAAGTGTATATTTATAATAAAAAAAAGAAATAAAATATTTAGTCTTGTTAACTGAATTTCACATCTAAACCCCGCCTTCTCCTGATGACGCTGGGATTCGCTCCAACCCGCCGATGACCCCAACTAGCGAAATAAAGCGGAAGATAATGAAGGGATGGATATTAGATACGTGACTGCTTTTAATTAGCGCCACGATCTCAGAACATATGAGACATGTTGGTTTGGAACTGTCTGTGGGAAGTGTAAATATCTCTGTCTCAGTCCATTCCTGGTTAAAAAGTCATTTTTCGTCGTCGACTTTTTTTTAGTGCACATCTTACACCGCCTGACTCGTTTTTTATTTTCCGACTGCTGCTTCTCGCCTATGTGCGCCGCTTCTCGCCTGTGTGCACTGCACAGATCTGATTGGCTGAGGAGCGTGTTTGCTGATTTTAGTATGCACGCGATTGGTCTGTGAGTTTACTGCGCCGCCCCTATACCTTAAAGACAAGAAAAGTTCTGCTAATTAAAATAATCACAGTCAGCATTAAATCGTTCTTAACAATTTATCGGTTTGGTTCCGCATTGGACAACATCTGGGTCCGGACCGCAGCACTATTAGTGACCTAGGTTATACGTTTAGAGACAAATCTGCCCTCTCTTAAACTAGTCTAGGAGAAATGGCAGTTAAGGAACCTGAAGGATTATTCAAGGCAAAGTCAAAAGACAAGGGAAAATGTAAGGATGTAGTATTTACTTTATATGCAGCCCACTTAACCTAACAGGAACCTTCACTTAACCTTTACCTTCAGCTTCAGCTTTAGTTTATTAAACTGTAAATACTGTTTGACCAGAGGAGGATGGGTCTCCCCTTGTGAGTCTGGTTCCTCCCAAGGTTTCTTCCTCCAGTTGAGGGAGTTTTTCCTTGCCACTGTTGCCTCTGGCTTGCTCACAAGGCATAAAGTGTTGTGATTTCATGTTTTTCATGCTTTAAAATTCCTGTAAAGCTGCTTTGTGACAACATTGTTGTAAAAAGCGCTACACAAATAAACTTGACTTGACTTTAGTCCTAGATTTTAGACTTTAGTCCTCTCTAAAGCTGTACAACACAGCACAGGTAAAACATTTGAAAAGGTGCAGTTGCCGTATAATTATTATATAATTAATAATTGTTGCAATGTAATAGCAATATATAATGTCCATATTTTCCACTGCCCTAATTTAGACACAGTGTAATCCAAATAGAAATATCAGCAGTTTATGGGTTACTGTAATCTTTTCATGTCAATGAAAGTTCCTGGAAGTATTCAACTGGGCTTTAACTTGTGAAAGCTGTCTCTTACTGAATGTGTTGTCAGGCCAAAAAGTTGTTATAAAAAAAAAAACTTCAAAACTAATAGAGCTTCTTCATTCTTCTGCATTTAGGAACAAAAGCTTTCTTGTCAGAAGAGTGTTTGACTTTGAAAGAGAGTATGAGAAAGACAAAGTGAGACATATATTTAATCTAATCTCTGAGGCTCTTATGACAGCCTGTTTGTCAAATTTAAGACAAACCACAGGACATGAAGCATTAATCACACACGCATATATACAAACAGAGTAGCTCGTACCTCTCTGCTGTCCTGCTTCTCATCTTCAGCGAGCCCACCCCATTGCCTTTTTCTGCATATTTCCTCTTTCGCTTGATCTAATCTCTCTTAAGCCCGTCTCTCTCTCTCTCTTTATCTCTCTATCTCTCTCGAATACTCTTTCCATTGTTCTTTTCATTTTTTTTTCTTAATTATCTCTCTCTAAAATGCTGCCTTCCGGCAACACAGACTGGTGTGGGAACAGCAGCATTGTGTTCCTCTGTGTTAGTGGTGGTGAGGAGAGCTACATAACGACCCATTTAATCCTGCTGTAGGCTCCCGTATCAAACTGCCGTCTGTTCGGGGGTCATGCACTATTGCACTCTAAGCTTGTGTGCGAGAGACAAAGACCATGTACTCTCTGGACAGTACTGCTATAAAATTGTATTACACAGTGTGTTGAAAGTTCATTGCTTTTTTAGCACCACAGTGTGGCCAACAACACAGCACTCAGACTTTATTCTACCTGATAACCAATCAAATTGTGTATGTTAACGAGCCACAGCAACATGAGGTTGAAGCCCGGATCCCAAAAAAAGGTACACGGTGCCGTAGACAGTGTCCAATGAGGACGGGCGACGGATTGCAGTATCAACAGGACAGAGAGTGCTGTTATGGGAAAAGGGGGCAGTGAAGCTTGCAGGTCGTAGTAAACCCTTATGTGGGCATGTGTATCTGCCAACTCCATTAGGTGCACCTCACGTCAGCATGAAATGAGTTCAAGGCGGACTGAAAGATGGAGAGATGGAGACTCTTAGGGGGACATTGGAGAGAGGCAAACACCGTGTAAGGAGTAAAAGCCTAATAGTGACATGGGGGGTGGATTCAGAGAGGCAGAGATGGTGAGACATAAAAGAAGGAGGAGAGATGGAGAAATGGAGGTAAAGTGGACTGAAAGGGTGAATAAATGATGAAAGATGAGAGAGGTAAGAGTGGATTCCTCTTTAGAAATCCCTGTAAACCAGAGCATCTCCAGAGAGAGAGAGAGAGAGAGAGAAAGCAAGAGAGGTTGTAAGAATAAGCTTTATCTACTAGATATCATAAACCAGTAGTTAGCATACAGGCAGCCACAGTTCTGCAGGTGTGTTTGTGAAAAAGCGAGCAGGTGATAATGCAGTGAAAGTGGGTTCCAGCTGAAAAGACAGGTGATTTGTGAGGTGCAAATGAAAGGGTCTAATAAACGGTGTGTTATCCTACAGCACTGCTGTGTAGCAGAACTTTCTGTGTGTAGCTTTGCGTGTATGAGTGTGCAGGGTGATGGTGAGGGGAGGCTGATGCACTAGACTTCTCTCTTTGTATTGTTGTGGGATTAGAAAAAAGCGGCTACTCTTAATTGATTCCTGCAGCGGCCTTTACCTCAGCCTGTGTGTCTGCCCGTATGTAAAAGCATAAAGCAGGCTTGAAGCTTGTCTGCACACAAGGGTCAGTCTGTGTGTGTGTGTGTGTGTGTGTGTGTGTGTGTGTGTGTGTGTGTGTGTGCGTGTGCGTGTGCGTGTGCTTGTGTGTGAGATTGAAGTTCAGAATAGTGGAATAATTTTTGATGCTTTTCATCCCAGCAGGAGAGAGTGCAACGGAACTGGCAGCTTAGAAGTATAATAGATAGTGAGAGAGAGGAAGAAGGGAAGGAGAGCATGTGTTCAGAGACAGAGAGGCAGAGGGGAAGAGAGGAGGGATAGATGAAGAAGGCACACAAAAGAAGGGGAAGAGAGAGAGAGAGAGAGAGTGTGTGTGTGAAAGGGAGAGATGGAGCGTTAAAGTAAACGAAGGAATGCGAGAGCAAGGAGAAGGGGTAGAGGAAAAGGACAGAGTGAAAGAGATGATGAAGGGGAGAGAGAGGGAAGGAAGAGAGAGAAGGGAAGGCAAAGAATTCTCTCTTTCTCTCTTGCTCGCTCTGTCCTTCTCTCCCAAAAGAGAAAAGAGAGTGTGCGCAAGAGTAAGAGAGTGACGGGAGAGAAGGGCAAAGAGAGACAGTAAGAAGGAAGAGTCTGAGAATGAATGAAAGAAGATGGAAGAAAGGGAGGAAGTAAAGGAACGAATAGGACAGATAAAGAAGGGTGACAGAGAGGCAGAGGAGAGCGGGAGACAGGGAAGGTGGAGAGAGTAAGAAGGGGAAAGAGTAATGGGATAGGAGGACAAAGAGAGGAAGGGAGAGTGAGGAGAGGGGGAGAAAGTAAAGGAGAGAGAAAAAGAGAGTTAAAGAAGAAGGGGAGAGTGACCGAGAGGTGGAGGAGAGGGAGACAGGGAAGGTGGAGAGAGGAAGACGGGGAAAGAGTGATGAGACAGGAGGACAAAGAAAGAGAGTACGTGAGAAGGGAGAGTGAGGAGAAGGAGAGAGAAAAAGAGAGTTAAAGAAGAAGGGGAGAGTGACTGAGAGGTGGAGGAGAGGGAGACAGGGAAGGTGGAGAGAGGAAGACGGGGAAAAGTGATGAGATAGGAGGACAAAGAAAGAGAGTATGTGAGAAGGGAGAGTGAGGAGAAGGAGAGAGAAAAAGAGAGTTAAAGAAGAAGGGGAGAGTGACTGAGAGGTGGAGGAGAGGGAGACAGGGAAGGTGGAGAGAGGAAGACGGGGAAAAGTGATGAGATAGGAGGACAAAGAAAGAGAGTATGTGAGAAGGGAGAGTGAGGAGAAGGAGAGTAAGTGAAGGAGAGAGAAAAAGAGAGTTAAAGAAGAAGGGGAGAGTGACTGAGAGGTGGAGGAGAGGGAGACAGGGAAGGTGGAGAGGGACAGAAGGGGAAAGAGTGATAGGATAAAAAGACAGAGTATGTGAGAAGGGAGAGAGAGGAGAAGGGGAGAAAGTAAAGGAGAGAGAAGAGGAGAGATGAAGAAGGGGAGAGAGAGTGACACAGAGATGCAGTAGCCAGGTTTTCATTCAGATGTTTAGTGAATGTTAAGCACGTTTATGAAATATCAGCAGAAAAAAGTCTTTTGATTGGAACGCAAGCACAGCTGACAGTTCAGCCAGCACACTGAGCAGAACCATGTTCCAAAACAGTTTTCCACTAGGCACTGCGGAATGTCATGATCAACCTTCGGAAAGCTACACACTAGAGATGGACCGATCAGTGTTTATGAGGCTGATTCCGATCACCTTTCAGCACGATCGGCCAATAGCTGATACCGATAGAGGGCAGTGTATATACCACGGCAGGATACATTTAGTTATTAGCGCAAGCAAGTCATGAAACATGGTTAAAACTGATTTATTACCATTTTTAACGAGCTCAGCATAAGATTTTTAACAAAATTAGCAGTAAATAAACAAAGTAAATCAAATATCCCCAATACTGCAGTCATTCAATTTAGACCCTTAATTTAAAACGAAACAAGCTAATTAAATAAATGTATTAAGTAATTAAAGGCAGACTCTGGTTATTTTAAACAACAATCTGTAATCATTAAATGTAGATTTTGAATTGTTGCTGCTGTTCTGTTCGAACCGGTCAGTTCTGGTCTGCACAGTGTAGCTGATACTCTCTGTATTCAGCCGTGTGCAGTGTTGTATCAGATTAGTAGTGTTAAATGTCTTTGTCTTGGTTCCCACGAGACACGCTGAGTTTACACATTTTAAAAACGTCCTGGATGAGTCTGCGACACACACAGTAAAACACTGCCAGACGGACAACATGCTTACTGTCAGCGCATGCTTTTCTCGTGACGCTGCCGCTTGTATAAAATGAAACGGTATGTATTTCCACCTAGGGGTTCCGATAGGAATTGCAGGGAGCTGGAAATACAGAAATTAGACTCATTTGTTTAACACCATCGATCGGCTCTCGGGATCGGCTAAATTGGAGAAATATCGTCCGATCACCGATTACAAATTTTGATTAAAAATCATCCAATACCAATACATAGTCGATCAATCCTTCCATCTCTACTACACGCCATGATCGGACCACCTGTAGACCAGTTGTTTCTGGTCATCGCTGCTGTGTTATACTAGCTGGCCACTGGTGCAGAGTGTAGGTGCGTGGGGTAAATGTTCTTCGTAAGTGTAACAACTGCTGCTGCTGAGAGTTTACGCTCAGCAGTGATGCTACTCAGTTTTGCTACTCAGCAGTGTCTGGCCATTTTCACCCCCGCCAGGATCAAAAGCAGATCCCGTATAAATGATCACTCCTATCTGACTTGAACATGAACGTTAATGACGGGCTCTGGAAAGCACAGCAGATCAGCTTTCACATCAGAAACCTGTACAGTATGAGGTACAGTTGCAGATTACTTATCGTTCCAACCATTGCATCCAACTTAACCGGGTAAACTAAAGACAACACTGATATTTATTTCAGATATGTTATCATTAATATCAGTGGTTTCTAATAAAACACCTTCGTTTACGTTGTAGGCCAAGACATTGTAGGTGGAATGTGACTTCAAACATCTTGTCTACAGCAGGTCTATTTAATTAAAATTCAGTTAGATTTTATTAAAGATCTAGTTAGAGGAAATTTCCTCAGGCCAAGGTCCAGATCATCATCATTTCTAACTTGCCATATCCTGTATACTGAAGTAGCCTAGTATCAGAATTTTATGTTATCAGCAACTGAAAGACAAAACTATTTACACATACCTTAAAGTATATTTCACCAATATTTATTGTTTTGAATGCTGAACTAAGTAAATTTCAAATAAACTTAAAGTAGAAACAAGGACTACATTAAAAAAACATACTGCTTTTGAAAAAAGTGCATCATAAAGTGCTTATTTATAAAAAAGTAAATAAAGCTTTTTAGAGCACGCCCTCTGAATCACACACGTGATTGGTCCCGTATACCGTAAAGACAAGAAAAGTTCCTCCACCTAAAATAAACACTGTCTAAATAAAATCCTTTTCAATAGTGTATCATTTTGGGTCTGCACTGGAGAGAACATGCAAACTCCACACTGAACGTCCCGGACCAGAAATCCAACCCGGATCATCTCGCTGTGAGGCGACAGTGATAACCACTACTCCACTGTGCCGCCTAGTGTAGTGTTTTTAGTTGCAAGCATTTGCATTCAGAATTTGTACACATTTATAACAACTGGTGGATTAAAAACCCACTAGAGAGAGGAGGAAGAAGAGAGAGGAAGAAAAAGAGTTGTTATGTTAATGTTAGTTCACCAAAGCCAGAGACATGACTGGAGCATCCTTAAACTTTGGAGGTGATTGTGCTATTGCATATCCCATGATGCTTTGGGCCACAGTGTGTGCTCTCTCTTTGTGTTTGTGTGTGGGGGGGGGCGTCCCATAGGGCTTTATTTCTCTTAATTGGCTGTGTGAACCTTCTGCGTCTTAATGATAAAAAGCTACGGAGCAGAACAGCCTACACCCCACAGCGCTACAACAAATCCACTTATTAAACTCATATAAATAACCACCTCGAACCCGTCAGCCCGTCTAGCTGAGGTGGACTACGCCTCCATGCTCGTCTGTAATGCGTCATGAATAGTACCTGTAAATGATGCAGGCCGTTTTCTGGCACGTCGTGCAGTTGTTGATGTCCTGCCCTGTTCTATAGGAGCAGCGGCTAAAAAAACAAACAAAAAAACAAAACAGTAAACAGGCTTCAGAATTCCAAACTGCCCCGCATGGAGGACTAGAAATGACACTCACGCACAGATGCGCACACATCCACTCACGGAGCAGAGCTGTCTGTCAGGGGCAGCTGATGAGAACTGACAGCGTGAGGAGAGGTGGCAAAAGGGAATGATAGAGGGGAAGGAAGCAGAAGGAAGTGAGGGAAAACATGATGAAGAGATTATGGAGAGAAAAGCAGGCAGAGGAGAGGGGGAAAAGTGAGGAGAGGTAAGGGGGACTGTATTGGTTAAGTGAAGAGGGTATATAAGGATTGGAGGCGAGAGAGGAAAGAGAGATGAGAGGAGAGAAACGAAGACTAAAAGATGAGAGGGAGAGAGCGGCGAAGGAGGGTGAATTTCTATTGATGATTTTGATTCCTGAGGGGTTGCTGTGAGAGACCACTTTCACCACGGGAATTATGAGATGTTCAAGCTGCGGAATACCGAATCAGCCCATGAGTTTCAACACCAACTGAAGTCACACACTTGCTCGCGCTCTCTCTCTCTCTCAGTTTCTGTCACTCTCTCAGTCTCTCACTATCTCTCTCTCTTCTGTTTCTTGTTCCTTTGCCAGTTTAGTGCCCCATCTTTTATCAACTTTCTATCTTTCTCTCTCTCTCCCTCTGTTTCTCTCTTTCAGTGTTCCCCTCTCTGCTTTCACTTTCTCTTTCTTCCATTTTTCTTACTCTCCCACTCTTCTCACTTTTGCGCCCTTTTACCACCCTCATTTCTTTCTTCCTCTTTTTCCTCACTCTTACTCCCACCCCTTTCTCTGTCTTTATCTGTCCTCCGTCTTGTCTCTTCTTACCCTTCACTCAGAGCTTTGTTCTTCTCCAGGTCCTGGATCACATTGAGCAGAACTTTGATCTTCTCTTGGTTGGACAGCAGGTTCTCCTCGATGTCCTGTAGAAGTCCGTGTAGTGCTGTGGGCATCCCATTGCATTGGGGGACATCTGATGTGGTCATGTCTTTGTCTTTTTGCGGGAGAGTGGCAGAGTCCACGGAGCGAGGCTTGGTTTCTGGGTCGTTCTCAACTGTAGGTTCTTGATCAGTTGGTGGAGTTTTTGGTGGGGGTTTGGTCTCTGGCCTGGTCTGAGTTTTCGGCGATGCTGCTTTTGGCGTTAACTCTGTAGGCTTGGAGTGGGACGAGTGTTTAGGCGGGAGAGTGGAAGTGGTTTTTGGCTCTGTGCCAATAGAAAGTACGGGGGGTGGGGGTTTAGGGGTGACATGCAGAGATGAATGTGCAGTCTCAGGAGCAGGAGGTGTTTGCTTATTCACACATTCCTCTGGAGGCTGTACGTCCTTCGGCGTGTGTCCTGATTCTGTAGGCTGAGTTTTCGTCGCTGGCTTTCCTGTTTGTGTGGTTTGCGTGTGCTGTGATGACTTTTGTTTAGTTTGTTTTTTAAATGATTGTGTGGTCAGTGAGTCATTTCTACAGATTTTGTTTTGTACCGATTGCGGGGTCACGTCGTTTGTCTGCGTTTCTTGCGTAGTTGTGTCTCTTTTAAGCGATGGTGTGGTAAAAGAGTTGCTCTGAGGGTGTGTATCGTTGTGGGGAGTGTTTGTTGGGGGTGTTTCGCTAGAGTGCTGCTTCGACAGCCTGGGCAGGTCCTTTTTGGGTGGCATGGGAAGAGTCATGCTTGCTCGGATCTGACTGGCTGCTCGTTTGCGACAGGCGTGCACCATGCAGGGTGGGACTTGCGATTGTCTGCGTCCACACGTGCCACATAACCTTGGTGATGATGTCATGCGGCAGGGTCGCGGGGGTGTGGCATAAGAGCTCACGACCCCGCAGTGGCCTACAGGGCGAGCCTTCTCCCCTCTCAGCGAGTGACCTCGCTTGGGTTCTTGCGTCCTGTCCCGGTTTTGGCCTCCCGCCTCTGCCGTTTCTGCCCCCTCGCTGCAGACTCCGCCCACCAACTCCGGGGCGACTATGCTGCCGTTGGCGTAGCGAGGGTTCCGCTTTAAATTGGCCTTGCATCCTGATTGGTTGGGGTTAGTCCGGACAGATTTGATCTGGCAGTAAATGCCACCGTCTTGCGACACGTCATCCTGGGACACGTTGCTGATGCAGTTCTGGAAAGCCCCCTTGATGGCAGGCCTCACTCTGTCCAGCGACATGGTCTCCGTGGAGACGGAGACTCCCTGGACTGTGCCTATCGGCTGGTTTCTCCTCTTTAGGGAGGGGAGTGAGCGTAACCCCGGGGACGTCTGCACTCCCACACTGCAAAGCGGACCCCATTTCTGCGACAGGATGGCCCGCCCTCCCGCCAGGGGCACCCCCAGCACTGGCACCGGATTGGTCGTTTCGGCTGCCCGTCGGCCCATCACCTGCTCCAGCTGGCTCAGCCCCCTGAGCGGGAGCTGGAGGGTGAGGGATGTCTCTCATCCAACATGCTGCTTGATCCAAAGATGATAATTCATAGAATGTTAAAAGTGTGTGTGTGTGTGTGTGTGTGTGTGTGTGTGTGTGTGTAAGAGAGAGATATAGGGGAGGGGGAAGAGAAAGAAAGAGAGAGACTAAATGGTCTCAAATGGTCTCATTAGTAGGATATCCTCTTGTGTCTGTGAACGTCTTGGCTTGGTATGTGGTGCAAGGTCCTTAGTGGATTTTCGACTTTGACTTGATATCACTGTGCCATTTGATTGGTCCCGTTGGCTGTCTTTGCACCTGTCCAGGAGAGGAAGAGCACATGTCAACGAAGGGAGTCCAATTACAACTCTGACACAGGAAGGCAGGTGTCCTGCACAGTTTGGTTGATTTCCCAAGTACTAACCCTGATTCAGCAAGTTTAGACTATCTAACATTACAGGATTTTACTGGGCATTCTTTTACCTAAATGTGATACAGATCTAATATTTTCAGAGCCCAAATACAGAGACATGGCCATGTGACTGTACTGAGATTGGATTTTTTTCATCATCTGGGGTTGGCACCACATCAACAGCAGCATTAACTCAATACAAAGTGAGTGCGCGGGTGCTTTGAGGTCACAGTTCTGTTCACACTAATGACAGATATGGGCCACTTGCGAACACAAAAACATTCTTGATCTCAGCAGATAGTGGGAATTGAGCAAAAAGCCATATAGTGCGAGTGCAGTCCAAGTTGAACCAGATTTGAGCAAGAAAATCACCAAACGGCTGGATTGCAGTCCTTCGGTACCATGGACTCTCTAGAATTAGAGTGTCTCCGTGATACTTTCATCTGAGCCACAAAGCAGACAAATGAAAGCTTTAGGAACTTCCAGCCCTAAACTTTTTTAAGCCCCAGTCAAGGCTTGCCTAAGCAGCAGGCTACAGTTCATTAAATAACCGCTCATGAAGTGCGACTGGCCCTAATATGGGATTTCTTTAAGCCTGTTTTAGAGCCAAGCTGCCACTTGTGCAGTGCCTGCTGGAAGCTTATTACAGGCCACTGCTGCACTCCGACCTCCCTGTGAAACGATACAGTTTGCTTAAAAGACAACGAGAAAAACACTTGAGAAGAACTACTCGAGTGAAAAATATTCTTTTTTTTAACACTTAAACAGTAGACATCGGCTGTACTTTCAGAGCCGCTGCTACCGAGAAGAAAAACTGTCTCTGCCTCCTCCAGAACAAGCTTTCTGATTTGGCTGAAACAAAAACAAATGCAACAAAAAAAAAAGAGAATCAAAGAGTAGCACCGTAAACAAGAACACGAGCAGTCCCTGTTGCCCGGTTAACAGAAAAAGCTGAGGGACCTCCAGCGTTCTGATTCTTCTAACACACTTTGCGTGAGCTTACAGGTGGCAGTGTGTGTCTCTCAGAAGCTCAGAAGTGTTCTGCTTCTGTTTGTTCCCAATAGAGTGAGTTAAACATAATACAAACCTGCTCTGAATTATAACAGCAGTGAGCAAAGTCCCAAAGTCTTCTTCCTCTGCTCTTTTTCTTTCTTCTGTTTCTCTCTCCATTCTCTCTCTCTCTCTCTTTCTCTCTCTCTCTGTAAATCTTACTTCCTTTCCTCTCTTTCTCTCTCTCTTTTCCTCTTCTCTCTCCATCATTTTATTTTCTGGCTGTCTTCACTAATTCTCTTTCTGTCCTTCATGTTTTTTTCTTAAGTAGATGACTTCGTCCTCCCTTTAATATATTTTCCTGTCTTTATTTCTCCTCTTTTTCTTTCTTTATTTTCTTTCCTTCTCTCTGGGTTTCACTCTTTTATTTTCCTTCATTGTTTTCTCTCTCTCTTTTGTACTTTCTTTTTTTCTCACTATGTCGTTCTCTCTCTGTCACCCTCGTCTCTCTGGCTCTCTTCCTTTCTCCCTCTTGTTTTCACTTTCACCCTTCCATCTTCTCAGTTTCTTGTTTCTGTGTAAGCTGTTTCTTTATTTCTTTCACATGCTCTCCATTACTTTTTACTTCTTTTCACCTTTCTCTTTTTTACCCCATTTGCTTTCCTCTCCTTTTTCTTTCTTGTCACTCGGTCTCTGCTTTTTTTTTCTCTTACCTTCTCACTCTGTGTTGTTCTCCCGTTTGTGTCAGCCCCCCTCTTTTTCTGTTTTTTTGTTGCCCCCCATCTCTCTCTCTCTCCCCCTCTCTCTTTCTCTCTCTCTCTCTCTTTTGCTCTCTCTCTCTCTCTCTCTCTTTCTCCCCCCCTCTTGCTGTATCTTGCATTCTCATTGTTGTTGTTTTCTTCCTCATTCTCTGTGTCCTTTTCTTGCTCCCACTCTTTTGATATTAATCCTTCTCTCTCTCCTGTTAATTCCTAGTCTTCACTCGTTTTAAATTAAAGCTGTGCTCCTTGTATCTTATTTCTGTTGGTCTGTAGGGTGTAAGCACTCTTTTGAGCTGTTATCTTGTTCTGGGTTAAGCCCTACCTTTCTTACTCTCTTGTCTTTAAGTTGTTGGTCTGCTCTTATTCCCTTATGTGTGTGTGTGTGTGCGTGCATGTGTGTGTGTCTGCGCGCATGTGTGTGTGTGTGTGTGTGCGCGTGCATGTGTGTGTGCATGATGGTTGGTGGATCGTTAGCCTAATATGCTAATGACCCCCATTAGCCTCTGACAGAAGGACATTAATAATAAGCAATGCAGCACACACACACACACACACACACACACACACACACAAACACTCTTTCACACAAGCACACTCCATAATCTGCATGAAGTACAGGTGTGTGTGCACTAGAAACATGTCGTAATCAAATGCTCACACACACACACACACACACACACGAGTGCCCTCTTTCCTCATTAAATGGTGTTTGGATGTGTGAACTTGATTAGGATGCTGAAAGGAAAGGCAGAGGAAGTGGCTGAGACGTGTGTGTGTGTGTGTGTGTGGTTGTGTGTGTGTGAGAGTGAGAAGTGTGTCTGTGTGTGAGTAAAGGGGGGTTTGAGGCTAATTTACCAGGGGATTTGAGTGTGTTACGTTTTTAGAATATCAGAAGGCAATTTCCCATCTGTTAATTTGATTGGCTTACTGTTCATATTAGCAAAGAATCACTGCAGACATCACAGCAATCACAGCTTAATCACTGTGATTCTCATGGAAATCACACTTTTCACTGTAACAGGCTGTCCCCACTGAGAGGGTTGTGTCTGTGTGTGTCTGTGTGGAACAGTTTATCTGGTGATGTTGTTTACAGCTATGTACTTCTGGTGTGTTTTGTGTGCGTAGTCATGGGCGAGATCATGATACTTTGAGACATTTCTGCCTACTCTGGCTACACTGTTAGCATAAATGATATCTTTGTAATCTGAATGTCCTATTTGACCCCAGTCTCAGTTTTGTCTCTCATATTAAATCTCTGAGTCTGCTTTTTTTCATCTTCGTAACATTGGTAGACTCGGCTCCTCGCTCTCCTTGAAAGATTCTGAGATTCTGGTTCACGCTTTTGTCACCTCATGTTTAGATTACTGCAACGCTCTTTTCTATGGTTTACCTGCTAAAGCTCTTCGCCCGCTCCAGTATATTCAGAACTCTGCTGCCAGAATCTTAGTCCATTCAAAAACATCTTTTCACATCACCCCTGTCCTCCACCAGCTTCACTGGCTTCCTGTTTCTGAACACATCCGCTACAGAATACTCTTGTTGACTTATAAGGCCCTACGTGGCTTAGCTCTATAATATCTCTCTGCTCTATTACAGCCCTATGCTCCATCACGCTCTCTCAGGTCCTCTGATTCTGCTCTCTTGTCTGTCCCTTAGTTTAGGTTGTCTACTGTGGGTGGTAGTGTTTCAGTGTTGCTGCCCCCACTCTTTGGAATGCCCTACCTCTCTCTATTCGCTTATCTTCCTCTGTCTCTATGTTTAAATCTCAGCTCAAGTCTTACCTTTTCTCTTCTTTCTTTCACTCTCTTTAACTTTTTTTTTCAGCGTCCTTGGGTTTGTGAAAGGCGCTATATAAGTGCAACCTGTTATTATTGTTATTGTTATTATTATTATTATTATTATTATTATTTCAATTTGCATCAAAACAGGCAAAATGCTGTCCTACTACATGCTGACAGTAGTGCTGACTATATCCACAATTTGCTTCGAAAGAATAGTGTGTGTTATTTATCACAATAACAGTAAATACCATATGTGTAACTACTAGTCATATATATATATATATATATATATATATATATATATATATATATATATATATATATATATATATATAAATATATAATGTCTCAGTACAACACTACTTTGCGGAGCATGGACTTTGTAAAGTTTAATACAGTTGGTATACAGCTATGGGATTATATAAGAAGAGTATTTAGGCTGTGTTTCATGCTGCTAAGCTGGATGGAGATTGGGCTGGCCGAGAAAAGCAGTCTGATGAGCAAGCATACTCTAGTTGTGTCTTCAGAGTTATGTCTGTTGATGAATCATTATCTGTTTAATCCGAATAATGACTTTGTCTTGGGTTCCGTCCTTAAATATGTTACTGAATTTTCGTACTTGGGATGACCCCTGCGTTCTCGACTCTCTCCCACACACACATGCCTTTCCACTTCCGTGCTCTCAGCATTGCATTCCTGTCATGTCTTGTCCATTAATGTTATGCTGTGCATCAGCAGCAGCAGACTGTGATATTTCAGCTTTTATCCTTCACACTCTCTCGCTCCAACACACACACACACACACCTCTCTCTCTTTCTCTCACACACTTCCCTCTTCTTCCTTCAAAGCCTCCCTGATCTCTCTATCCACTTCAGCAAGGCCAATATTCCTCCCCTCTCACCTCATACACGGTCATCCTCTCTTGACTTTGTGTTTCCCCTTCCGTCCCTGTCTTCCCTGTGCACACACTGCTCATTTTAAACACTCTATCTGTCCACAGGGTGTGTGTGTTTGGTACGCAGGTTTATGCCACACTGTGGGAACCAAAACATGTTCATAAACTCATGTTGTGGAGGCCTTTTGTGGTTGTGGGGGCCACAAGCTGTTGCCCACAATGTAAACTGGGTTTTTTTTGTTGGGTCATGGTTAAGATTTGGATTAGGGTTAGGTTAGGATAGGGTTAGGCTAAAAGTAGTTCTGATTAATGTGTGGAGGAGGTCTCTCGGAAGTTAATGGGAGTCTATGCAGTGGCTGCACACTTCACAGAAACAAATGTGTATGTACAATTAAGAATTAGTGTGTGTCGCCAAGGCCTAATAAGGGTCAGTATCTATTATATCTGCCTGTTCTGATTCTGTTTAGTGGTCTTGTTTTGATGTTTTGCTAGAGATGTAAGTGATTCACTTGTTTTTGTTAGTTTATGGTTTAATTAGTTATGCAGTGTTTGTGTGTGTTTTGTCTGTGTTTGTTTGTGTGTGTGTCTATGTGTGTGTGTGTGTGTGTGTGTGTGTGTGTGTGTGTGTGTGTGAGAGAGAAAGAGAGAGAGAAATTGGTGACAGAGTGCTTCATCCGCAGCTCCCTAGGTATTGATTGCTGGCTGCTGTCCCTGCAGTCCAAATAACAGATACAAAACACACACACACACACACACACACACACACACACACACACACACACACACACACACACACACACACACACACACACACAAACAGTTCTCTCTTATTCACTTAGCCTTCCAGTACACATGCATGCCCAGACAGCAAACAATACACTGACACTGACACTGCCATACACTCAAACATAGTGGGTGGTACTTGAAGTGTACACAACCGAAGAAAGCAAATGACACCAAACAGGTGATGGTGGGCAAGGTGACCTAAAATCAAGGCAAGAATTTTAGTCAATCGGCTTGAAACCTGGACCCAATCCCAGGGATGTGACTTATTTTAACATCCAATTACAGGTTAGAAACAATTGGAGTAGGTTGTGCTTTGCAATTACCCGGTCAGCTTGAAAAAAACCCTACCCAGCCTGAACTGCAATAGCCAGGTATTAGTCAGACCACTTCAACCTACAGACAATCCGCCTACAGACTGCAGAGGTGTATCACTCCTGACATTACATCATTCGCAGTTACAAAAACATGACACGCTTAATGTTTTATGAAGTCTGAGTGGATGTTCAGTGTTTAAATTGTTTATAGGGTGAAAACAGAGAAGGGAGTCAGTTCTCCGCTGGAGCTGCAGACTCTTTTATGTACCTTCTGTTTTGTAATGCATTCTAATTTGTTCGACACATGTGGAGCCAGCCATCTACATTCTAATCATTATCATGAACCGCACGTACTTCATCTTCATTCTAATCACGAAGCGAAGCCAGTCGTTATGTAGCATCCGAATCCAATAATGACTATTTTGATTGTTAGCATTTTGAACAATTTATGAAAAAATGGAGAAGGCATTGTTTGTGTCTAGTGTAGGGCTGCTGATTTGGTATTATCACTATATCATTATATTTCTTATGTACAGATAATACCACCCTGCTAGACTTCCACAGGCTTGCTGAAGTCAAATTTGGTTAAAAGATCTTTATTCAATTTTTCCAAATAATATTTTTATAAAGTGTAATGGCTGCAGTGACAGGCTTTGTGCTGGCAGGTTTACATTGAGAGGACTGTTTTACTTCACGTAGCCTCAGTTCAAATAAACATTTGCAGCCATTATCAAAGAGCTGAGTAGTTGGAGTGACAACTGTGAGGCTGCAGTTAGATCAGTTTCCTGTTAGCTCCTGACGGTGATGTTATCAATTCTAGAAATGTGAACCAAATGAGGCAAACAAACTGTGAACTTCTCTGTCAGTTCTCTTAGTCAGACAATGTTGTTATAACAAGCGCTTCTGTGTGTATGCATGCATGTGTTGCATTTATGAAGCAATGGAACAAATACAGTTTGCATTTGCATAGCTAATTAAGAATAGTGGTCGAGAATAGCAGTAAATCATGGCACTCTGTTCCCATGTAGGCAGCTATCAGGTGTTTTGAAAGTGCAAAATATGCAATTATTGTTGAAGCTTATTGACTAAATGGCTGCACGTGTTTCTGCATTTTGGCAATTTTAATTTTTTCATAGCTCTGTGCAGTTACTCAACCAGTAAATGATGTTCTTACAAGGTTATTATATCTTATTCAGTATAAGACATAAAATACAACATATAAAAAGTGGAACACTATAAATATCAGGATTTATAGCCTTATATCGAGCATTTAAGTCAGAGTTGGTATCGGTACTCGGTATCGGCAGATACCTGAGAAGCTGGTAGGAAAAAGTGGTATCGGTGCATCCTTGGTAACAACAGTCATGCACTTAATAGTAACACAACAACAACAGAAATTGTGCAATAGAGAAAAACATGGGGGGAGGACCTTTCCAACTTCTCTAGCTTCTCAGGCTTTAATTTCCGCCATATATGCTGTGCAGACGTATAGGGAACCAGCTTTGTATATCAAATGTAATATTTAGATTAAAGGTATTTAGGCCTGATTAAACACAACTTTATAGTAGTTATGTTAGAAGTTTAGAAGGTGGAGACAGACTGATAGATTGAAAGAGTGATAAATCAATAGATATATAGAGAGTTTACTTTTTGTTTGTTTACATAAAACTATTATTAGAATGTGTAATTTTATTCAATATAACTTGAAATGTGGTTTAATGCTTTCCAAATTATACAGCCTCACATGACCTAACCTGCTGCCCCATGTGTGCAAGTTAGAATTAGAATTAAAACTATTTGCCACTTGTTTGCCCACAGAGGAGTTTGACCTCTGCATTCAATCCACTCGTGTAGTGAAACATCCACATACATATATACACTACTAAACACACACCAGAGAGTTAGTTGCCTTGATCAAGGACATTTCAGTAGTGTCCTGTGGGTTCTGGGGATCAAACCTTTTTTTTTTGTTTAACATTATTAAAATAATATTTTTATTATTAAACAATATAAAAACATTTAAAACAGTTTTTAAATATTGTAGTGTATATTATGCTAAGGTTACTGTAAGTAAACATCTAAAATATCTGTGCTTCATTTGTCTTCTTTTGCTGCTGTTAAAATGAAGAGCAGACCAGTTCTGAGAATAAGCTTTTGTTTTTTTGAAGGTACTGCAGTACAGGCACAATTTGAGAAGGTCTGAGGAAGGTCCACTGGTCGGCTGGCAACTGCACACTATTTAAGTCCAGCTGACTACAAAGCCCACTGGCCTTGGTGACACTGTATCAGGTCGTTGTCCCCTGGGTTTGGGGCAGATTTCCTTGGGGGGTTCCTGCCATAAACTATATTATGGCCATCTGTGTCTCAGACTCACAGAATGTTAAAAAAGAAAGTAAGTGATAGGTATAATGATATGTGCAGTCTTTGTTAAATAGGCTAATGTATATATAGTTATGTGACCAAACACATTAGTTGAAGGTGCCAAATCCATTTGGAATCCTTAATTATTGTGTTGCTGCTCAGTGAATTTTATATTGTGTCATCATTTTATTAAGCCATAAGGCTGTGCGGTACACTAATTTAACAGTTCAGAGCTGTTGTTAGTCTTCTTGTGGCTTATTGCTTTGATGTTAGTATTTGTTAGTTGCAGCACTAGCTGACACTTCGTTCTCATTAGCCAAATGGTTCTCAGCACAGAGAGTAACTGTCCCAATGGCATTTCCACATGGACATGGTTCAGTGTGGGGCACTTACAAATTGCACTCAGCATGGTTTCCTTGGCATGGTTTTATGTCGCAACAGTCTACAATATGACAACCCCCAAACGCCACAACTGGGGGCTTATTTCACTGCAAGTCCAATTTCAGTCCATAAATCAGTGACTGTTAAACCATGAAGCTAAAAACTTACTATAAAATATTAAACAGTTCTGCTGATCCACAGTCCTGTGTAGTTATTTCCTAGTCCTCATTCAGCAGCACAACAGATGGAAAAATACACAGTAGCCGGTGTCACCAGTCTGTTGTGGGGATCCATTCTGCTCTGCTCAGTGGAAAAGAGGCTATTGACTAACAAAGAAAATCAATCACAAGTTGTAATAGGTGTGATTCTTAGGTAAGCTTTATGATCAGGCAGTTTCCCTAAGGCTGACCTTTCCAAAACACAGATCTGTGTGTAACTGTGTGTTACTGCATTATTACAATGAATGCGTTTGCTTTTAAAAAAGAAACCAGTGTCTCTGAATCTATCTGTGTCATGACTACGTTCCTCTCAACTTACACTAAAACACACCAGAGCAGCCTTTTTATTTCTCAGAGCACATCTTTCTGTGCAGTAGGGTTGTGTGATATTGACAAAAAATTATATCTCGATATTTTCTGTAGTTACGTTAGAAAACGATAAACGATATTTTGCATTTTTTAAAAATGTGTTTGCAAACGTCTTATTTTACTAGCTTGCGCTTCTTGAAGGATATTAATATCCATCCATTATCTTCCTCTTTATCCCTCTAGTCGTTGTCATGGGTTTTGCCAGACACTTTAGCTGGTTTAGGTTTGTCTTGGACGGCGGGCTCCCAAACCTCTTCATACTCCTCATACTCTGTTCATACTCCTCATACTCTGTTCATACTCCTCATACTCTGTTCATATTCCACATACTCTGTTCATACTCCTCATACTCTGTTCATACTCCTTATACTCCGTTCATACTCTGTTCATACTCCTCATACTCCGTTCATACTCTTTTCATACTCCTCATACTCTGTTCATACTCCTCATACTCTGGTTCATACTCCTCATACTCTGTTCATACTCCTCATACTCTGGTTCATACTCCTCATACTCTGGTTCATACTCCTCATACTCTGTTCATACTCCTCATACTCTGTTCATACCCCTCATACTCTCTTCACACTCCTCATACTCTGGTTCATACTCCTCATACTCTGTTCATACTCCTCATACTCTGTTCATATTCCACATACTCTGTTCATACTCCTCATACTCTGTTCATACTCCTCATACTCTGTTCATACCCCTCATACTCTGTTCATACTCCTCATACTCTGTTCATACCCCTCATACTCTGTTCATACTCCTCATACTCTGTTCATACTCCTCATACTCTGGTTCATACTCCTCATACTCTGTTTATACTCCCTCATACTATGTTCATACTCCTTATACTCTGTTCATACTCTTCATACTCCTCATATTCTGTTCATACTCTTCATACTTTGTTCATACTCTTCATACTCTGTTCATACTCCTTATACTCTCTTCATACTCCTCATACTCTGTTCATACTCCTCATACTCTGTTCATACTCCTCATACTCTGTTCATACTCCTCATACTCTCTTCATACTCCTCATACTCTCTTCATACTCCTCACACTCTCTTCATACTCCTCACACTCTATTCATACTCCTCATACTCTGTTCATACTCCTCATACTCTGTTTATACTCCCTCATACTCTGTTCATACTCCTTATACTCTGTTCATACTCCTCATACTCTGTTTATACTCCACATACTCTGTTCATATTCCACATACTCTATTCATACTCCTCATACTCTGTTTATACTCCACATACTCTGTTCATACTCCTCATACTCTGGTTCATACTCCTCATACTCTGGTTCATACTCCTCATACTCTGTTCATACTCCTCATACTCTGTTCATATTCCACATACTCTGTTCATACTCCTCACACTCTCTTCATACTCCTCACACTCTGTTCATACTCCTCATACTCTGGTTCATACTCCTCATACTCTGTTCATATTCCACATACTCTGTTCATACTCCTCATACTCTGTTCATACTCCTCATACTCTGTTCATACTCCTCATACTCTGGTTCATACTCCTCATACTCTGTTCATACTCCTCATACTCTGTTCATACTCCTCATACTCTGTTCATATTCCACATACTCTGTTCATACCCCTCATACTCTGTTCATACTCCTCATACTCTGTTCATACCCCTCATATTCTGTTCATACTCCTCACACTCTCTTCATACTCCTCACACTCTGTTCATACTCCTCATACTCTGGTTCATACTCCTCATACTCTGTTCATATTCCACATACTCTGTTCATACTCCTCATACTCTGGTTCATACTCCTCATACTCTGTTCATACTCCTCATACTCTGGTTCATACTCCTCATACTCTGTTCATACTCCTCATACTCTGTTCATACTCCTCATACTCTGTTCATACTCCTCATACTCTGGTTCATACTCCTCATACTCTGGTTCATACTCCTCATACTCTGGTTCATACTCCTCATACTCTGTGGTACCTGTGGTTTGTTGGGAGATGATGGAACAGGTTAGCTGTCTATCTTGAACGACTGCTTTCTTACAAAGTCTGCAAACTACCATCTTCTGAGCAACGTCAGTCTTTTCAGATCCAGACCAGCTCCATGCATGTGAAGATGATCCTCGTCTAGGAGTTAAATCTAAGGTAGTAGACTGTCTGAGTTTCCCCATGTTCACTCATTCAGCCTTAGTTGTGTTGTTTAGGTAGCTATGCTAGTTTTAGCCTGTGCTAGCACACAGTATTGTCAGTCTCAGTGCGCTTATACTAGCAGCTTATACTACAGCGTGTGTAGTCGAGGTGTTCTGATTGATGTTTTTTTCCTGTCAGTAGCGAACTCGATTACTTCAGCTCATGCACAGTTAACACAACCATTCAGATATTATCATAGACGATACATATCGTTTTTTGGGGTGTTTTTTGCTTTTTGTTTGTCACAAGAAGTACAGGGGGAAAAAAAGCGAGGTTTAGGCCTCTTACATGGCCACTCAATTTTGCTGACATTTTCCACTGAGGTAACACTAGACGCTGTCCATTACTCCAGCGTTGTGGCGTCTGGCCCTACAGGAGTGCGTTAATGGGGGTTTTGGCTACAATTTGATTTAGTTCACAGGAACTTCTACGTTCTGGGAGCTCTCTGAAGAGTGCACTCTTTTTCATTATAAGTAGGAGCCATTACAGAGCACCATCTACAAGGATAAAAGGAAAGCCACAGCACACACTCATTAGAGAGATGTATTTGACACTCAGCCCCCTCAGTCTCACTCATATTCAGACACTCTCAAACCAAACGCACACACAAACTCTCAGCACATTTATAAGGCACATAAACATTGAGATGGAATGACCACATTCAGTAGATACACTGAGAGAGTGATGACTAATCACTAATTTAAATGAAATAAATAAAACAAAACTCACCCTTACGTACCCTTTACACGTACTTGTTACACAGTCAGTTAAATGTATGTAGAAGTTCTTTTTTTGTATTGCAGTGATAAAAAAGAGTAATGAAAATTCCTGCTTAAAGTATATAAACCAGTAAAATTCTGTATTGAATAATAAATATTTTGCTGTATTATTGTTGTGACCAAGAGAATGATAAAACGTAGTATGGGAGCAGCCCTAAATGTTAAAACGATCTATGAATATACATGCTTGCTTAAATTATAAATGCTCTACATGTTGTGCCTTTGGCGATTGGGGAATGTAGCTCTCTGTTTTAATAGCCTGAGCAGATGAGATGGAGAGAAAAAGCTAACACTCAAATTTTATTACCTATAAATGTTAAACTTTAAGCTAAACATCATTTGCTGAATGTTTGGCAGTGGTAAGAAGAGCACAGTTGAGTTTATTTGCTAGTGTTGGCTTAGCAGGCTAATGACTTATACTACTTAAACCTTGGTTTAGTAGGTTTAGTATATTAGACAGTGATACGTATATGTTTATTTGTGTTATTTGTGATTTATTTAAGAAATAGAGTTCCAAGAAGACTTAACCTTTAAACCGCTAGATTCCATCTATCATTCTGCTCTGAAATTTATAACTGGCGACCCTTACAGTACTCACCACTGCAGACTATATGAAAGAGTTGGTTGGTCCTCACTAGCTGCACGAAGAGAATCACATTGGCTTATTTTTATCTATAAATCACTCTTTGGCCATTTGCCAGCTTACATCCTTCCTTGATTTCAATAAATAACAATAATTATCAGACTCGCTCTAGTGGCTGGATCACCTGTCAGGTACCGAGAGTTTTTAGTGAACTGGGAAAATCTGCTTTTAACTACAGTGCACCAGCGAGCTGGAATTCTCTACAGGAAACTCTAAAGCTCAGCTCGCTGGGATCACTATACCATTTCAAACTTTTAGTTTCTAGTCACCATCAGAAAGCCTGTGATTGTTTTAAATGAGTTTATCTTTCTATTAGGATTTAAAATTTTATTTTATTTGTTTATTTTTATGTATTTTATGTTTTTTTTTACTTTATTTATTTATTTATTTTTATCATGATTGTTTTTTTAATGAGATTATTTTTTATTAGTATTTTAATTTTTTATTATCTTATTTGTTTATTTTTATGTATTTTATGTTTATTTTATATTCTTTTATTAAAAAAATCACAAAAATTACATTATATTTTATGCATCTATATTAAATGTTTATTTATTTGTATTTTATTTATTATTAATATTTTTGTTTGTTTTGCTTTCAATCCCTTAAAATGTAAATGCTCGGCTGCATTAAAAATGAGGGTCACCCCTCAATGTATTTCCAAGATAAAATAAAGGTTGATTGATTGATTGATTAAAAAAAGGTACGAGAGACATGTTCTCAGTTGCACAACTTTTGTTGTGTGACTATCACTATAAATCACTGTTACTATTGTAATTGTTCAACAATACCTGGAGCTGGTCACCTGTTGATTCAGAGGACTATTTTCCCGCTTTGTTTAAAATTACCTTTAACAATAATTACATATTTTGCACTTTGAAAACTTCTGATGGCTGCCTACATGGGAACCAAACTCACTAGTTGAGAGTTGCTCATGCCATGCTTTACCAGATGACCACTATTCTTAATTAGCTATGCGATATGTGTTTAATAAAAAGCCATTGCTTTGTAAATGGCACGGGTACCGTTATTATAGTGATAAATTACTCTGTTAATTGATTAGTACAGTGTTAAATTTAAATATTCTTCTTTATTTAAACCTACTTATGTAATTAATTTTCTTGAAAATCTGTTTGGCTATATCCTCAGATACAACCTGTATAAGCAAATCTTCACTACTGTTTAAGTTCTGAAATTGATTTCAATAGGGAGTCATATTTAAAGAATGAAATGAATGAATAGAATACTCAATAGTAATATAAAATAATAACTTGATTGTTACTGTCTACATTAGCTAAATTAGCCAACAAACAGACACATGCAGTACAACACGTTCAACACCAGTTTACAAATAGTCATACTTTTGATCCCACAATGGCAAAGTAGTAGCAATAGTAGAAAAATACAGCTCGGATTGGTTAGTCAACTAAGTTTGCTCATAGTGAAAGTTGAAAAAAGCATAGATATCAACAAGTTTCAAGAGGCATTGTTTTCAACTGATAGTAATGGAAAAAAAATAACAATAATAAAACTAAACCTGATGTCTCTGAACACATCAGAGCTGAACTGCAATGTTTAGGAGCTGGACACTGCTGTGCTTGGATTGATTTCATTGCTAAATGTTAAATTTTATCGAGCTTTCTTCTAATTGATTTAAAAGCTGCACATTTTCTAGTTTGTAGCACAGTGTTTGCAGCTTTTCTAGCATTCACACTACCTGCACAAAATGTTTAGCCCTGATAACACACACAAACACACACACACAAATATATACACCTTTTCACCAAAACACGCCCCCACCTTCTCTCATGCACTAATATAAACAGGCAAATCACACTGGAATC